>CM077578.1:9860495-10460495 GCA_039657325.1 Stephania cephalantha | reverse complement strand
CCATTGCCCATGAGTCCCTTGGGATCCATTTCTAATGTTTTAGAGCGACTAAAGGTGTGTAAATTAGGTTTAGAGTTATATTTCCCAAAACAACCTCTTAAAGACTAAATAAAGTTTCAACTTTTAATTTGGAATCATATGTTGCAGCACAAATTAGACCATTATAAATTCCAAATCATCGAAGACACTTAACAGGAAAGTTTTTGCTTTATACCTTAGCTTTCTGAAAAGGTATGGTTTGTAAAATTTCGATTTAAAACGAAAGAGATATCAAAATTTCACAAAGACAACTCGAATCAAAATCAAAATCTGACCAAAAAGTTTGTAAAAAAATCATTTATCAAAATTTATAGCTCCAAAACTCATGATTTTGAGCTAAAAGGTGAGCTCGTTCCGATAAGACTGAAAAGAGTCATGCCTTGTCAAAGTTCATTTTAAAAATCCCGTATCAGCATTTAAACTGCTTGATTGTATAGTATGTTTGAGCTAGAAAGAATTTGAATTTCAAATTTTCTCCACAGACAAAGTTGTAGATAACCGAGTAAGCTTTGCAATGGCATATGACCCACCCCATTTGGAGTTTGTATGAGAGAGTTATTCTCAATTTACAGAAGTTAGGTCAAGAGATTTAACACGTATGCATCAAGAAACTTCAAAAACACAATCCATTCAAAAAATCAGTTTTAAATCCTAAAATTGGTGAAAATAAGCTATCCATTCATAAAGTGACTCAAAAAATCACTGGGCAAACTTAGAAATCTATTTTTGAATCAAAACCCAAATTTTAAAGCTCATTTTCATGGAAAAGAAATGGAGAAGATCACCTTGGTTTTGATTTTCCTAGCTTAATTCCTCTAGTAGATGGCCTTCATTCCTCCTAGTTTTTGTTGAATTTCCCAGCATTCCAGCCTAAGAACAAACTTTGTTATTGTTGCATGAAGAGATTTCCCACTAACTTAGCTATACATATGTTATGTTAGAATCAAATGTGTTCACATATCTCGAGGTTAATCTAATGGTCCTTGTTAACTCATATTCCACTAACTTCCATCTTGTTGACACCAATTCCCAACTCAAATCTCTTAGGATTCCATTCTAGTGTGAATCTCGAGACAAATCTATAACATCGATTTTTTCATCCAACTATAAGCATTTGTAATTAGTTGATTCAATTAATTTAACTTTGGCACTTTTATAGATACTAGTTTCCAAACGTGCTTTGCACGATTGAACCGAAAACCTTGTCAAGCTCGCTCAAGGGAATTAATTCAACTACGTACAATAATATATTTATATTATTCATAAAATATTTTTAAAATTTTCAAGGGTACAAAAAAAAATTTAAGTTCTTATATGAAGAAACAAAACAATATATAAAAACAAAGACTAAAGTGTTTATCAATATAAAAAGTATTTTTTATTTGATAATAGTAAATCATCAACGCATACTCAAAATGTGTGTGTGTGCGCGCGCGTATGTGTGTGTGTGCGTA
Organism: Stephania cephalantha; assembly: GCA_039657325.1. Lineage (NCBI taxonomy): Eukaryota > Viridiplantae > Streptophyta > Magnoliopsida > Ranunculales > Menispermaceae > Stephania > Stephania cephalantha. The sequence goes on along the minus strand of CM077578.1, from coordinate 10,459,002 downwards.
CGTGTGTGTGAGAGAATTAAGGAGATCGAAATGATCATTACTATATATACTTGGCCTAGAGCGTTAATTGGTGTCACGATTCGTGTAAATCTATATAGGTGTTTGATCAGTGATTGGAGTTTGACTTGAACACAAACTCTTGCTTTACTATAATTTCTCAATCATCGAAAAGAAAAGAAAACCAAAAACATAGCTGATTAATTTTTTGCCAGATTATAGCTAATTAAAATTGTATACATAAATTCTAATTGCATGCCTTAATTAAAATTATATTTAGTGGGTGATTGGTTAAGTTAAACATGAAAGAAACTATTAAAAAGAAAATCAACTATTTAATAAGTAATTGAAGGGTAAAAAGGACAATTCAAGTGGCGAAGGAATCTTTTGCTATTCGTACTTTTAAAAAGAAAATCAACTATTTATGCCTAATCAGGCGTGTCCTAGCCTATCCGAGGCGTCCACGTGGGCTTGAGTTGGCACCTGAGTATGAAATTAAACGAAATAATGACATTAATAAATATTGAGCCGTTACAATTCTTCCCAACTAAGGGAAATTTTTTCCCAAAATTTAAGGTAAATGATATCTCGTATCACAGGGCTATTAGGGTAATCTAACGACCTAATTGAACTTGGTACTAGATTTTTCTTCTTCTTGAATCTCAGATGGAACTATCTCATCTGACTTGCAATTCAACAGTGGTGGAACACCCGACGACACTACTGCTAGTATCTTTATGGAAAATAAGCTGTGATTGAACAACAGACGACACCACTACTTGTCATTTCACAGGGAGAAAGATGTGATAGAATAACTTACGACACCACTATCTCCCATTCTTCTGTTTTTCTTTTCATGGAAATGAAACTGTGGTGGAACAACTGATGTCAGCAACTCAACCTCGAACCCCACTAGACCATGCATCGGTACGTTGGGATTGCTCTACTGGGCTTCTCCAACCCCTTCTACTAGTCCATCACCTAATAGCTTTCGCGGAGCTCGGTATGGAACCCACGACCTTCCAACACGTGCATCGAAAACAAGTAGCTCACGTCGCAATTCACAGAGGGCGCCCGTACCACATGCTATGGCCAAGTGTATAGCACAACCATTAAGTCTTTATATGCCTAGCTATGAATCAGAATATGTGTACACAAAATTTAAATAAATAACTGACAAGATGCATCAAATAATCAAACCTCGACATGCTGTCTGGTCGCGTCCCTGTTCGACCGACCTACTCTGTGAGCTCTCTCTCGGGTCTGATCTGGCTCTGGTGGTGGTGATGCCCTTCAACGATCAACTCTAAAATGTTTAGTCTGACCAAATCGAAAACATCAACGTTTCTTCGACCTTCCTACCCGTCTATCCCCATATCTCTGATCCTGACCTCACTTTCTTTAACCCCTGTTACGGCCTCATTGATCCCTACCAATACTTCGATGTCTAATGTCTAGGTTGCTCTGTAATTGTCGATGTAGGAGATGGAGTCGGCATCTTGATTGGTGCAACAAATGGCGCAGCTATCTCTGTCATTGTCTCCTGAATTACTGCCTAAACAAGCATCTGTAGTACCGTCGAGGTGATGACTGCCTGAGTAGTAGTAGTCTGTACCGCAGGTATTGTGGGAGCTACTGCTGCTATGGCGGCTGCAGCGGTCTGAGCCTTAAGTAACTAGAGAGTCTCTGCTAATCGAGTATCATGTGGTGCGACTCGATCGTCAACACTTTATGTGATAGTAGTGGTAGTGGTCCTAGTCGGATTGCTAGTCTGACCAATCTTTGGCGGAGTTGTAGGTTGTCCGTCCATCGTGATGTGCATCGAGAAGGGTGCTCCAGACCAGCCTCAGTACATATACGCGTATAGTATGTAGCATACACTAAAAACATAACATGCATGCATATAAACCTTAACTCTACCCGCGTCATAAGAACTTCCCAACTAGAGTTCTAAGGTATGTACATTGGGTTTCCACAATAAGGTTTCATTCATTAAGTTTTATGCTCTTTCATTAATTCCCGAGGTTCCTCGAACCATGCACTGATACCAATTTTGGCAGCTCCGTGCCCCGTGGCCGCAAAGTGAGCTATTACGCGGGTCTCGTATCCTTGTGACATCATCGCTATGTCAGCGCTCCTCGATAACTGTGCTAACTTGTTAATTAGTGATTATATCAATCAATTGGTGAGATGTTACGCCACAGCCTTGATGACGTCATCGCCATATTAGCGCTCCTTGATAACCGTGCTAACTTGTTAATTAGTCATCATATCAATAAATTATTCCATTATTTAGTTAGCATTTCATTTGTTGTTTACACAGTTGCAAATAGATATTCAGTAATTTACAACGAAAGTCTTAATATAGCATAATCATAGTTTTTAATAACTTTCAAGTCATATAGAGCATCACTCCTACTGAGGAAAACCTAAAATATAGTACATCATATATCAGGCGACAACATATTATGAAAAGTAAATATCTACATGTACAGTGTCTATCAAGTCTCCAATGCCCCTAAAGTAAAACAAAATATCAAAATGAACACGTACTAGTAAGTCTCGGATTGTAGGCAATCAGAGATAGTTGCCTAGGACGTTCTTGCCCTTACTGGTACTAAGATCTGCACTCAGCCATCACAACAAAATAGATGATGAGTCTAGTGAGTAAGATCCCAAAAGAAAACCATCGAGCATTCAATAATAAAGAAGTCAAGAATAATTTTACATAAACATGTGAAAAACGTAATAGAGGATTTAAATGATGAAGATGATATAGATGAAAAGACAGAAATGATAATCAACACTTTAGAATCTTATAATACACTCCCTAAACTCTCTTATTATATGAATTTCCCAATAAATCATTCAAAACTCTATATACTAAAAGCTCCTAACTTAGACTTAAAAGTCTTATCAGATCATTTAAGACACACGTGCTTAGAAAGTAACAATGCCTTACCAATTATAATCTCTAATAAATTAACAAATTTTAAAAAGGAGAAACTAGTAAATGTTCTTAAAGAATTCAAGAAAGCAATAGGATGGATAATAGTTGATATTAAAGAAATAAGTTCAGCCACATGCAAGCATTGTGTAGCACCCCTATCCTAATTAGGGTGATACCCGACCTAAAACCCTAATTAAGCTTGGTACACCATTCAGACTCAATTAGAATAACAGTACAGCCGTCCTTCATACATGATAATCACAATATAGTATATCATATATATAATAAATAATCGAAAGCAGAATTAAAACTTTTTCGATAATACAAACGATATACTAAACTATACTAATCAGAGTCTAAAATCGGTATCAAGCGTAGTTTACAAAACAACCCCAAACCCTTTGTTAATACAAATTGTATCTCAAATAATATAATATACATAAAAGGCAATATCATACATCAGAAGATCTCGAGATGCCTAAACAATCTTCCCTTTGCCTTTGTCTGAAGAGGTTGGCTGAGAACTAGTACTTGAAATATTGGGGTGAGCGCTCCAACTTGCTCAATAAGTGACTCACAATTACAATATCAAGAGTCTATCTAATAATCAATGAATATGAATCCCACAATATGTATCAAGGCATGATAAATAACAAAACAATAGATAAACAGATGCAAAACTATAGTTCCATAGCCCCTGCACGTGTGACGTCAATTATCATTCATTTATAAGAGTCATTTCTCAGTTACGCAAAAATACCACTACATGAAATCCACACATTGGTCGATGTGTGATTTCTTCAGTGTATTTAAGAATAATGGAGTCATTGCACTTTGTAGGATATGAACGTCAATACCAAGCCACGGTATACGAAGGTAAAAGGGAAAGGCTAATCCTTAACACCTCATTGCCACTTCGTCTCCGGTTAGCACAATCTAGCTCATTCCCCGATGTTCGTTACATTTTATTCTCGTCACCGTGTAGTGCTCCCAATCCGAGTCCATAACCTATTTGAACTACGTATACTATAATAAATAGCACAAATGATATTTGTAATTGTGTCTCACTTACCTATGTCGAGCTTTCCTAACTTTGTACCGACTTACACAACTCCTGAAGTCTTTAATCTTTTCCCTCATCAATCAAGAACCTAAAATAAGTTGATCATCATCTTCAAGTCTAATACTCATTGGTTAACACTCCAAAACTAGGCCAATTTGAATCCATAATCTTGAGACCTATTTTCTGATTTGTTTTATTTATTTTGACAAATTTCACACTTTACGGGGTAAAAAAGCCCCGGTATAAAGTCTCGTATGAATCTTGAATACTTCATTTTTCATAGAAATTCATAAATTTCTATTTATTTGGTCAAAATATAATTTTTCTGACTTTTTTTTGAAATTTTTCTCTATTTTCCAGAATTTATTATTATTTTTTATTTTTCTTGTAGGTCGGGTTGGACCGACCCAACCCTAGCCAGGGCACTGGGTCTGGCTCGCCCCATAGGTCAATTTTGGTCCAGGCCCCTGGCCCGACCTAGGACAAGGGAGTGCACATGCATGGCTCGTGTGTGCATCCCCTTCCCCAAATTGAAACCCGGGAATTGTCTTTAGTTCGATTCCATTTTTTTTTAAATCTAGGGGGTAGCTTGGCTAAACCCCATGGTCGATTCCAGCTGCAGAGATAGCTCCCCTGCATCTCTTTCCTCAGACGAACTGTAAACGAGTTCGTCCAAGCTTCTTCTTCCCCAAATCATCATGACCATCGATAACAACAACAACTACAATGCACAACAACAAAAACAACCAACTCACCTTCAATCATCGACTCTTTCTCGATTGATCTTTCCTTCTCTCATTTGGGTTCTCCTCTTCTCCAGTTTCAATCTTTCTATCTTTCTCGAACAATCCCTCTCTCTTTCTCTCGTTCAACATAAAGAAACAAAGAGGCTGTTGTGTTTTTGTTTATATTAAATTTTCCTCGAGATATGCACGTACAAATCTCGAGGTTGATCTGAACAACCATCACAGAGAGAACAACCTTAAAGTGATACGAATTGTGACACATTTAAATATATATGTACGACTATAACTTCGCGGTGTGCGCTAACGAGTTCACTCGAGTGTGCACACTACCCCTCGACTCATGTGCATCACCCTTAACCCACACACGGTATTAGGTGTTCCATAATTCATCAATTATTTGATTAATTCCAATTATTTCCAATAAATACAAATTTTTACTCCAAACAAACACAATATAATCACGTCATCACACTCACACATTATTTGAGATAAGCTGGACTTAACCACGAGTCTAATTCAAATTAATTAGAATTCGGATTAACACTAATCACCTACTTAAGACAACGGATCGTTACATATAGAATTAATCTTTAAACAGACAAAAAACCCTATAGACAAGCTCAACATAAATTGAACCAACCAATGATGGAAGTAGTCAAGAAAAAAATATTAAAATTACTAGACAGATGAATGATATTCCTAATAGCAGATAGTACTCAGTACAAGTAGTCCCAAAAAAGACAGGGATCACAGTTATAACAAATGAACATGGAGAACTAGCACCAATTATAATCCAAAACAGTTGGAGAATGTGCATATATTATAGGAAGTTGAACGCCGCAACTAGAAAAGATCATTATCCACTTCCGCTCATAGATAAAATGTTAGAAAGACTAGTTGGACGAACCCATTACTATTTTTTGGGTGGATATTTAAGATTCCATCAGATTCCTGTGGCTCTAGAAGATCAAGAAAAGACAACTTTTACTTTCCCTTTTGGTACATTTGCTTACAGGCGTATGCCTTTTGGCTTATGTAACACACTCGTCACATTCTAAAGGTGTATGATTAGTATTTTCTCAGACTATGTTAAACATTTTATTGAAGTTTTCATGGATGACTTTATCGTACACAATAATTTTTTCGATGAATGCCTGCTTCATTCTACTAAAGTACTTAAAAGATGTATAGAATAAGATATAGTATTGAATTACGAAAAAATGTCATTTATGGTAAATCAGAGACTTATATTATGACAAATAGTGTCAGAAAATGAAATAGAAGTAGACCTCACTAAAATTCAAGTTATAAAAACATTACCTTACTCCACTACTGTGAGGGAGGTAAGATATTTTCTTGGTCATGCATTTTTCTACAGACGTTTTGTGAAAATTCTTCCAAAATAACACAACCCTCGTGCAGAATTTTGCAAAAAAATGTTACATTATAGTTCACACCTGAATGCTAGATATATTTTAATAAATTAAAAGATGCTTTGATCACTACACCCGTGATAAAGTCACCAGACTGGGCATAACCTTTTGAATAATGTGTGATTCAAGCAACTATACATTAGAAGTTGTTTTAGGTCAAAAGTTATGAAATGATTATGACACATGTCGAGCGTGTACGACAATTTCCCCGTTTATGTTATACTTTAGATATTTTGTAGTAATGGCAAGTGAGAATCATCTCCAAAGGGATTTATCAAACTTCTTTATGAAAAAAGAATTTTAAATGTTTTAACTATTTTAATTATTTTAATTTATTTAATAGTAATTAAACTAACTAATAACTAACTATAATGTAATAATTCTTAACTAACTATATTATCTTAATTAACTAACACGATCCTGATTCACAATCAATAAAATACATTAAATTCAATAATAAATAAATATCTAAACAAACATCCAGAACAATGAAACATAAACCCATTTGCATTCCAAACATGTAACTCTAATCCATACAGTCATGAGCATACTTAATAAAGTAAGATAGATCATTAAACTCTAATCATAAGTAAACATCCTTTAGCTAACCATTTGTTCACCTTATACCGGTGGAAAAACCACGTTCTAATTCTATTAAGCTAACCCTTTTATTTACATAAAAACATTAACTTCACGCAATGGAACCGCATCAAACTTTATAAGAACTTCGGACTACTAAATCTAACATCTTCTGAAAGCTACTTCAACACTAGATTTAGATCTCAAATTCACCTAGGGTATTTAAACGGTGTTTGCCTTTCGAACAATCGTAGTTACTACTTCAAATAGATAATGAAACCATATATGACAATACATATTTTAGACTATGCATGAAATACAAAGATCATGATTAAAATCAATAGATAATGAATCGAAGAATACAATCGGTTTAAAGCATTAAGCACATATTCATCTCATCATAACTACATAGCAAAACATATTTAGTTCAAGTTTAAACTTTGTTTATATCAAACAAACTACTCATTTATAATCATAAATAACATTTCAATAATATAAATAAAAGACAATTGAAAATAGCTCTGAATTAAAATACTTTAAATCTTCGATCTTCTCCAAAAGCAATAATATATGAAAATAATAGACAATGGCTCCAAGAGCAATGGAATTTTGATCTACGTACTTAAGGGAAACTAATTTCATTACCCTATGCTACTATTTATAGTTTTCTAAGTAGTAAACGTCCCAAACTAACTCAAACAATTTGTAGTTATCTAAAATTCACGAAATCTTGTCCAACGATTTCTAGTGACTTGTGTGTTAGAGGAATCGCTAGAAAAATCTATAATTCTAAACTCTCTGGTCTTTTCTTGTGTCCACCAATCTTGCCAGCGATTCTGTGTATTCAGGAATTAGTGAGAATGACTAGTACAAAAGTCCAGTTCTTCTGTGCTTCCTTGGTGATAATTCTTTGCATACTTCTTCCACTTGATTAATTCCTTCATAATCTTCCATTTTTCGTTCATTTCTTTATATTTTTCATTTATTATCTAAAATGTCAAAAACAAGAGGAAACCATATGTAATATAGTCTTTTACATATAAAATCATCCTAAAATGAACTATAAAAAATGTCTAATTATTGACTTGTCAAATACCTCGAAACTTAGTACTTTGCCGTCCCGAGCAAAGGCATACTCTTTATCATATTATCTTTTCTTCCCCTATTCTGATTTCATAATTATACATTCTAATTCTTAAACAAAAATGATCTTAAAACAAAAACATATTACCTTCATAAAAATAAAAATCATGATAGAATAAAAAGAACTAAAGAACAACATCTTTATTTGACATTTCAACCTCCTAATTGTGCGATACACCCCAAGACTTAAAGATAAATCAATCACCAAGGTCAAGGCACTACATAGGTTTTCTCAATCTCCACTAACAAGTATCAAGCTTACGATAATTAATATAGAATCTCAAGATACAAAATCACCAAATCAACAATATTTAAAATATAACCACAATCAAAGTCGATATGAACTTTTATTCACCAATAATCATTATTTCATATTTATTTGTTGAAATAAAAAGATATACTTCACTTAACTTAGCTATAAGCACTGAAGCTAAATCTTTTATTTGAAGAGTTTTCCATAAACTTTCTTCATTTTCTCTCTTTATATATATATATATATTATTTTCTTTTTCAATTATATAAATTCATTTTCTTCTTTATATTGTATTCCTACGGTTTCCTGCTCCATTTCCTTTAGAATTTGTGAGTCTTTCTATTTTTTAATTTAAAAATTCTTGTTAGCTCTTCTCACTTTCACCATAATCAAGGAAGTACTCTTTTCAAATAAATAAAGTTTGTTGGCTATTTCCTATTTTTTTCGTCAATTGTGGCATAAATATTTTTCAATATATATATATATGTAAACTTGAACAATAACCTTTATATAACAAAATTGTTTGAAATATGTCTTGTTAATCTTGCAGTATCGTTTCAATCTTCCATCCATTATAATGTCTAACACAAAGTAATCAATCATCTATAAACTCCTCTAGTGTATACACAATTTAGGTGAAGTTAAATAGGTTATAACAATTCATTTCCATCGTAAAATCTCTATTTTCATGGGTAATTATAATATATCATTTCTATTTCTATTCAAATTATAATCATATTCATATTCCTAACTAAATAAAGTAAAATGAAATGAGAAAATATTACCTGTATTATGGAAACTTTTTGAAAAACTCACAATTTTCAACTAGATTCTACCTTCCCTTTCTTCCATACTTCACATCTTAATAATTCACTTCATCTAACACCCCCAAACTCATTTCAAACCTTATCCTCAAAGTTTAAAAATTAAGTCGGGTTTCCAACAAAACAAATATATCTCGTGAAGCATAAATGAATAAATTAAATTATTAACTAACATAAGAATGAATTGAATAAGTAAAGACAATTTAAACATATCCAAGCATAATTGCGTAGAATAGAACATATCAAACTATTTCATTGTATCAAATTGTGAAATCATACCAAAGCAAATGTATCAAAGTGTGAACATAGACCACATCAATCAAAACATAAGATTACAAACATAAACCTCAGAAGAATAACACTCAGGATAAGATTAAACAGAGAAGAAAAATTTTTAGAACCGTCGTCTACACGTCGCATCGTCACCATCATACAGGATGTAATATATTCTCTCCGCCGAGTTATCTTTAGTAAAGAATCCCTGGTTGGGCACCCTCAGCTGGAGTGATGGAACGTGAATTTTGGCTCTTATGCCTTGAGTCCTCTTGGTCTTGCATCACTCTGATCCATAGATGCTTCAGGCCATCTCGCGTTGGTTCTTGAACATGAACTGTTGATGTCTCAAAGTTCTCATCTGATTGTGTAAGATCGTCTACATCATGGCCATTTTTGTGTCCTCTACATCTACGCCGGTGAAGTCTTCTACAAGTGGCTCTATGGTTTGGCTTGTCTGCTCATGGTACGCGACAATCTGAGTTGCCTTTGAGTTTCTTTGTTTATTTGCCCGTACTTTTCTTTCCTATGTGGTCCATCTCCTGGGCAGCGTTTCTCTCTCGCTCCTCCTCTGAGTCGACGTATCCCGATACCTTCTTGCTTTTCTCAATGATATCGTTAGTGATGAGTTTATCCGAAAATACATCGAATTCGACTCCTGTCATCGAAAATCGATCTTGCTTGCATAACTCAGTAATCATCAAGGGAAAGACGGTCCTTCATTTTTCTTGGTGGTCATGGCGTTCCTAATCTATTCATAGATTATTTGGCCAACCTCAATGTCAAGGCTCATCTCACTAAGTCATGACTTAGTCTAATTCCCTTAATTAGGCACCTAATCCATTCAATTAACTATAAACTCGAATTATTTTTCTTTTTAGTCCTTATAATGCTCCAAAATAATTTAGATCCTCAATGTAACTCTATTCATGATTTATTTAATTGGAGCAAATTGAGAAATCATACGAATTATCTTTCGTATTTTAGTAAAAATTTCTGCAGCACCTCCCCTAAAAGTGGTCTGCCGTTCACCTAATAGACAACAAAATGTGGAGAAGCCTAGAAGAACTCCTAACTCCCTGCAGTTCACAATATATATCAAATTTAAATCATTTAAACTAACTTAGAATCTCTGATACCTCATTTACGACCTTACAATCCCAAATTAGATCAAAATTGAAACATAAACCTCTCAACTTATTAAAAACTAACTTATGATGCTCTCATAACCTATTCGATAGTATTTCACGTCCTATACTTATCTCAAAGCTCAAAACAATATATATAAAATGTTTACAATAAGAATATTAAATTTTAAAATTGAAACAATCACCAAATGTTTTCGAGTATTGTCCATTACTCCTTGTCTTCACATATATATAAGATGTCAGGTAAGTAAACTCCTACATTGCTCTGTACTCCAGCAAATGTTAGTCCGAATACATGGAGACATATAATTACATTTCAAAATAACAAGAAATTTATATAAAAAATGAAACCCTTTTATTATTATTCAAGGGTCATAAACAGGTTGGCCGACCTAAGAATGAACCTAAAACAATACAAAAGTCCAATGCATGCTCCCCGAAAAACTTGCGTACCTTGGGTCTTCCGTGTTCCAGTCCAACTGGTCAAGAAACCTAGCTGTGAGTCCCACCAGTGAGTCATAACACTAACAAGCCATCGTCCGAAATGACATGAATGCATGACCAAGAATGATGTGAAATGCAATGCACACTAAACAGAAATGCAAGTACAAAGATAAATTCCATAAGTAGTAAAACCACTGGGTCCAATCAACTCAAAGTTGGTCACGAAGCCTCACACAATGTTTCTCGGCTTTCACGTAGTCCCGTAAGTCCTATTAAATCATAAAATTCCACTTTAAAGTTAAAACTCTATTTTACTACTTCAAATTTATATTTCAAGTTACAACGACATTCGAATCCCTTAACAAGCTTTAATGACTATATAAAATCTCTGAAAACACCTAAACATTGCATTGCAATGTTTATATGAGTCTCTCATTCATATTCCAAGTCCAAACTACCCCGAAATAAGCCTTCAACACTTAGTCAAATTATAGGTAATGTAGAATTTTCAATAGCGAGACCTTATGTTCAACGTTAAATTTCGACCTTTAAACCAATGCATTTCACTACAAACCTTATTAACCATTGAAATAGGATATACCAAGATTCAAAAGAATCTATTCACAAGTATTTTGGACATCCATAAGGCCTTTGAGTCATTCCTCAAACATGGCTGCTCGCTACTGTTAAAATTGTCTACAATTTCGATAGTGGCTTGCACGCTACCTTTGCACCACTTTTTCACTATCAAAACAAATGATTCGAAGTTTGTACCTTTCCATTATATAAATTATGATAGACAAGGGTTAAAATAAGTTTAACCTAATGTAATTTGGATATTGTTTGGTACCTTAACTTATCGACCCAACTTGCCTGCTTGTAAGCACTTTTTTTATACTTAGCCAAATTTTGGACTTTTGAGCAATTCAAAACTAAAGTCATTACCTTTGTTTGTGTCTTCAAAAGTCCCACCAAAATATAGGAAAACCCAAAACCGAAATACTGAGGTAAAAACAGGATATATTAACTTTAAAATCCCCTATTTTCATATCAAAATACTAAGAAACGAAGAAATTAACCATATCCGACTTTTCCTATCTCGATATAGTTGAAAAATTGAGTTTCATTGATTTAATTGATCAAAACTTATTCCAATGGATGTAAATTGATATTAACTAAATCTAAACTAGTCGAAGACCATTTATATCAATCAAACACATCAAATTAATCCAAAACCCTTTGATTTAGCCCTCAATCCGAACATTGCAAAATTCTCAATTCATGGCTATTTTTCCAAAACACTATCAAATATAATTAAACTGATTCTAAAATGACCCAAATTGACTAAAAACACTAGAACACAATGAAATCTATTAAATCCAATCAATTTCCATCGATTTTCATATAGAATTCATTGAAATTCATGGTTTAACACCTACATCAAAATCACACGAACTGCACCAACAATTAAATCAATAACCACAACAACTGATAACAACACCAATCATACCCACTATACCAAAACGCAATTTTGAATTTCAATTCAAAACTCACCTTAACCAGTAAGTTACTCCATCTCTTCTTCACCGTTCACAATTTCGCCTCAGTCCACCGTGAACTTGAGGGAAACAGTTAGAGAAAGAGATGAGCATGAGCAGAGAGGGAGAACCGAGAGAGGGATGAGAGGGATTGAGATGGATGAAAAATGTGAACGACTTCATGTTGAAGAAGGAACAAATGGGGAGGTCCTGATCGAGATGAAGAATGAAATGGGGAAATGAGGCCCCTGTTTTGTTTTTACATTGAACAAATAAGTTTTGAGAGGCACATTCCTATTTTGCCCTTCCAATATTTCCATAGCCTAATAATGCCACTGCCCCTATAGGTAATTTCACATCTTCCCTTAATTTTTGAGGGCCGCTAAGGGCACCTCACCATTTAATGAGGGCACCCAACTTATTTGTAAAATTCCAAAAAAATGGAAAAGACCATTTTGCCCCTGTATATATATAATGATTTAAACCCCACAAACCATTTTGACAAGGAGTTAGGGCACCCCACCAAAGAAGCTTGAAGCACAAAGCGACAACCACATTGCGTTTGGCAAAGAGCCGATCGATTCTCATGATTGACATCGTCCGACAAATGAGGTAACAATGTTTGACAACCATATTCGGGTTTTTTAGAACTGTTTAGTTGTGTATAACAAAGTTGAAAATGATGATTTGTTTGTCAACGTAGGGTTTGGTAATTTCTTCAAATCCGAAGTTGTTTCCACCGTATAATGGAGGATTGTAATGCTTCTGGTGCTGAGAGGTCGTCCTTGAGGTAATTTTGCAAATTTTTTGTGTTTTTTTTTGCGGTTATCCGAAGTTTCGTCTCGGGTGCGCGATTGTTTCGGCTCACAGACCTAGATGTATGGTAATGTCTCGGCCATAGAGGACCGAGAGGTTTCACGTAGGTCACGGCCTGGAACGACCGAGAGTACTTAGTAACTCTCCTGTCGTATGTAAGCGAGACTCGAAGAAAGTTTCGGACCTGTACAACCGAGAACATGTTTTTTTGGGTTTTTTTGTGATTGTGCTGTACATTTTGGTTGATTATAATGTTACACTGTTTGTATTGCAGGTAATGCCGTTATCTAGTAATTTTCCATACTACAAATGCGTTTTTACACCTTCTAAGCCATTCCCCTCTCGAGAAGCGGCTATTTCATGGCTCCAAATGATTGGTGGTGAGAACAAGTTTGTGTTAGTAACGAAGCGCTCGGATGTCGGGGGCATTAAGCGCAGGGGAAGGGTGAAAATTGCCTGTGAGAGGTCTGGGACATATAGGGGACTGGCTCAGAGAGTAGGGAAGGGGAAAACGGCAAAATTTTTAAAGAAATCAATGAATGATGAAAAGGCGAGGAGTCACACTCGGTACGAAGAAATGTGGATGCCCTTTCCAAATTAACGTCAAGAAAAATGCTGACTCCTTATGGTATGTCACTGTGATTTGTGGGAGGCACAATCACGACACCGCAGGAAGATTGGATAAGGGGGAGGAGGAAGTTGAGGATGCGGGGGGGAGGACCGAAAGTGAGCAAATTTAGGGAGATTAGTCCACCTTCGTCTTTTTGTGGAGTGCGAGCAGGATGTAGATGATGCGGGGGGAGGACACCGGGGTCTCCAATCGGAGGCACCCCAGTGTCGGAGGCACCCCAGTCTCCAATCGGATTTGAGTCCTCCCACTCCACAAAAGCTTCTAGGCAGAAGAAAGGCAAGGTTGTTCCACAAATGCGTCGTGCCGATCGCCGACGCACGCAAAGTGGATCTAACATGGCTTATGGTCATTGCTTAGAATCGGATTGGTTGCCACATGTTGAGGCCATTATCGATGTCGTTTCCGATGGAAATTGTGGATATCTGTGTATAGCCTCTCGGGCTTCGACTTGCCGACGTAGACGGGTGGAGGATTGTGCGTAGAAGGATGTACGATGAGATTATCGGCATGAAGACCTTTGGCGGGAAGTGCTTGGCTCGAGTTTCGAGATCGGTAAGAATGCGGTGCATTGCCCAGAGAAGCAAGAGGGGGCATCTTTCAAAGAATGGTTGACACTTCCAAACATGAGATTGTTAGTATCCACCGCATTCAATGTCATTCTCGTCAACCTCTCGCATGGGAGTGCCTCCACATTCCTACCTCTACGTAGTACTCCACCGTCGTCATTGCACAACAGACTTATCATTGCAATGGCAAATGAAAGGAATATCCATTGGGTTAGGGTAAGTTCTATGATTTTTTGTGAATTGGTTTGTTTCCCCTTAATCGGGTTTCGACAATATCTTCTATGTTCTATTGTTCACTTTGACAGGTGCAGTTGCGTGTGAATGCACCGCTGCCATCCTTATATCCATCGTGGGATCGGTACGTTGAGGACTGCGCCAAAGGTTGGCGAGATGGATTCGTTTTTTGAGACATCGCGCCCATTGCAACTGCTGATCATGAAGCCACCATACCTGTTGTAGATTTAGATACACCGTAGGTTAAAGCTTGTACCTAGACGGCTAAACATTTAGAAATTTTACCAATTCATCCGAATGTTCTATGTATATGCAAATGTTGTGCTTTGTGTTTTGATTGTTGTTGTGTTTTGATTTGTTGTTTACTTATGGATGGACCCTTTTTAGAGTCAGGGGCTTGAATGTTACGAAGATTTATAATTAATTAAGTTTCTGCAAATTGTCGTGATCGATTTTCAATCTTGTATTGTTAGTTTGACATACAACCAAATTTTTTTTCAAACTCGTAATGTTCAAATTCATCCATTTCGATGTCTCGGTCAAGCAGTTCGTGAAACAACCCATATTTTCTGGCCACCCATGACCGACAAGTATTCCAATATATCGGCGTGTACAACCGAGTCCAATAGAAAGGTCTCGGTTGTACACCACCGAGATGGATTGACCATTTCACTCCGCCCGACTCTCATCCTATGACGATCGAGCCTATCGAGACCTCTCTAAGTGGACAACCGATACGCAGCTAACTCTTCCTGCCTTCGTGGCCGAGATCGCGAG
The DNA here is from genome assembly GCA_039657325.1 of Stephania cephalantha. NCBI lineage: Eukaryota > Viridiplantae > Streptophyta > Magnoliopsida > Ranunculales > Menispermaceae > Stephania > Stephania cephalantha. Next base: position 10,443,587 of record CM077578.1, on the reverse strand, counting down.
TTCCTAAAAATATTAGCTTCGTCTCGCCAAGGCCGAGACAGCTGACACCGTTTCGGCCTCGTGTGGCCGAGAACCGCGATTTCCCAATTTTTTTACAATTGAACAAACCGCCACACACACATTACAACTACTCTACTAAATGTAACTTAATTCGACGACCTTCAACCGAGCCCTAATTTGGAGACGAAATCGGCCACACACCGACCCTACAAAATGCGTAAAACTCGAACAACGAAGGAGAAACACACGGCGAGGGACTGAGAACACGATTTCGGGGATTCCTCTCACCGGTCGGCTCAAAACAAATGAATTCTTCCACAAGGAGTTCGGTGAACGAGGGTGGTGGTGGTCGTGGGGGTGGTGGGGTGCCCAGGGGGTTTGCACGAGGGTGGTGGGGTGCTAAGGGGTTTGCACGATGGGGTATTTTCGGTAGTTCGGGGCTAATTTTTGGGTGCCCTGTGTAAAACAGCTTTGTGCCCACATTAACCGGGTGCCCTCATTAAATGGTGGGGTGCCCTTAGCGGCCCTCTAATTTTTTCATATTTATCTTTTTATTTTTAAGCCTAAATTAACCCTGAAAAATACTCCAATTTTGTTAAACATTCGAAAAAATACCCACGCTCTCCGAAACTCACAGACACCGCGTCTACACCACAACTTAACCCTATTTCACATTGAATAGAGTATAATAAGTCCATTAGGCACACAACAAACAAAAATAATATTTTAAAATTTATGATCTCTGATCCGTAATGCGTTGGTCCCACCTTGAATTCTTAATTCCAATTTAAAACCCAAAAATCCTTAGTTAGCATGCTAATCAAGTTTATGAAATTTTTGGATTTCACAATCAATATACCAATCCCTTGGACTACGTGGCATAAGAGAGTCGCCCCATAGTTTACTATGTCATAATAATGTAAACTAGGGTGTAGGCTCACTTTCAAGAAAAAGCTTAAACCTTTGGTTGTTTTCCTAAATTTTTTGGCTTGTATGTGTTTTGGGTACCCATCTGAATCAAAATGGAAAGTATCCATCTGAATAGCTTCTAAATCGTTCCTAATGGTCTCGTGGGGAAATCTGTGTTTGTACATCTATTCATGCGACGGCTCCAGTTCCCACAGACTGGGCCCCGCCCGGCCTAGACCTACGTGGACCCCCAGTCAACTCTCGCAAGGTCAACGTAAGCCTAGTCAGCCTTCTCATACCATTTCATATTTAGTTTTGTGTTTTAATATTGAATTATTAATTTTAAAAGATTTAAATTAGTAAGCAACGAAAGGAAAATAAATGAAGCAATTTAAATAACTCTAAAACACTTAAAATGGGACAACCTATGTGTGGAACCCTGTAATATATACAATATATGAGTATGGTGGAAAAATGAGCATATACATATATCAAAGTGTTGCTCAATCTAAATATCCCAGAGTTTTACAAAAACATCAAAATGTATACATGTAATACAAAAACTTACAATATCGTAAAAATGTGAGCTGCTATGAGAGCCCTCAGAGGTAGTCGCAATCAGTGGCTCTTTGCCCTTGCTAGACGGGGGGCATGCAATTATCACTGCAAAAGGAGACAATTCTAGTGAGTAAATGTAGATGAGTCTTAACAGTACTTCAAGAATTAAATAAAATAGTCAATAAGTCATGTGAGAATATAAAAGAGTAGGAAATAAAGTGTGCACGCTATATAGACTGGAAATAAAAGTAAAGAAAAGAGAGTGTCGTGGAAACAAAAGTGAGAAGTCAAGTGGTCTCAAATCCATCGAGTTGCGACTATACAACCATAAGTTTGACTTCCTATAATTGCGGCAGTGCCAACATATTCAAAATTGTCGTGAATGTAAGGGTATCAATGGCGCCCCAAATACCTCACCTGTCGTCCACGACCCAAATCTAGTAACCTGAGGTATGGTTTCGATTGTAAGTCGGTCGCCATACCTAGAAGATTACCTTCATGACTCACTTAGTCCTCGAACACTCTAACTAGGAGTGGAATTCCATAAATAAGCACAATTAAAGAAATTAAATTCAAGAAGTAGAAGAGAACTACTGATAATGCTTTTACTGGTTTACTTACAATTGACCACGTAAATCACCTAATCATGTAGGCCGCCCGACGTACTTGAAGTCCGTACTATTGTGCATTTGGCGCGTCCAAATTCCCTAAATTATTTCATGATTTTTATTAGACTCAATTATTAATCTTAATCGTACTTATTCAAATTACGCACGCATTACAAGGTCGATCTCAAAGCGAATCGCCTTAGAAGCACTTTCAATTATTGCACACATCTCAAGAAAAATCTTGATTCTAGTATTTATAGTTTGACTCCAACACCGATTCAACGAGAGTCTCATCGATATTTTAGGTCCGTAATTCTTTTTGGTCCAAAAACTAATTTAAACAATAATTTATTTGGCTATATTTTTTCACCATTTACCTCAGTTTCCAAAATATTAGATTTTTCTGTTTTCGGCTACATTCATCGCGTCTCTAGTCGACTCGACAAATTTTCCCGAATTTGACCTTTATTATTTTTCTTCCTAACAAATTGGTTATTATTATTTTTTTAAAGATCCTATTATTATTATTATTATTATATGCATATATATACATATATACATTTTATAAATATATCTATATATATTATTTATTTTACAAATCAACTCGCATCTCAAGGCATTCTCGATATGCGTGTGCACACGTCTCGAGGTGATTTTATGCCTCAAATCTTTGCACAAATCTTGAGATACACACACCATGCGCACATTTCAAAGCACACACCCTCATACACTAAGCCCACCCCAAAAACATTACTTACGCACCATCTTCTTCATCAAACACTCCAAAACAACACAAACCACTTACCTTGGTGGTGGAGGAGAGTCCTCGACAACGACGGCCACCAGAGCCCAAAGAGGTTGGGTGGTGGCGAGGTCGTATGCGTAGGGAGGGACACTGAGTATGGGGAGGCCGTACGAGTTGAGAGGGTGGTAAGGGTGAGATCGATTGAGAGAGGGAGGTAGGAGAGGTGTGTTAGACCAGAGGGACTTGCAATGACTTCACAGCGTGTAACACCGCCACTTTCCTAAAGGAAATTTTGCTCTCTATACTGCAAGAATCAGCAAATATCCTAAAGGATACGATGAAGTAAACCCACCTTTCACTTTGCAGTAGTGAAAGATGAAAACAAGAGCAGTTGCTGGTGAATTTCGAGATGATTTCTTCCTCCCCAAACCTCTCCTCTTATAGAGCACTGGTCATGACCAGTTAAAGTGAAAATGGGGTAGTAGTGGAGCAGTAATGGAGTAATGGAGAGCAGTTTCAACTGCACCCACTCAGCCACTCTAATAACTACCCATTTAATCTCGAAAATGGTAAAAATTAATGGTAAAAAGTTTTACCCATGGTTAGCTTGTACACATATACACACACACGCACGTGCCTCGTGCCAAGTGCTAAGTGCGCCTAAAATGCGCCATATGCGCCGCGCCGCGCGCGCGCGTGTGGCTCACCTTGCATAGCACTTGTATTTTATTTTACACACACTATGGTGCAAGAGTACATATATACTCTTTAAACTTGAAGTTCCTAACCAATGTGGGACTAAACATTTATTTTGAAAATGTTCAACAAGGTGTGTTTCTCGGGTAGAGAGAGAGATAGAGAGAGAGAGATAGATAGGCGTGAGGTGGGGGTGAGAGAAAAAGCAAGGCTTTCCCGCAGAACCAACAAGTGACTTTCTGCTTCCTTTGATTCTCGGTTTTGGTTGTTCGATTTTCCCGAAACAAGAGGCTTTTTGAAACCACCAGGCTTGTTAGGCACTGTTCAAGATGGGCTTTTGAACTTAGCGCTTCCATCACATGCACCTTTGAAATATCCCGAGCATTCTCGCTTCTTTTTCATTTTCCCGCATGCGACAATCCTCTTCTACACGAAGATGGTTAGCAAGTTCATCAAGAGTTATGTCCTCTTTTTATGCTTAAGAGTTCGTTTGAACTCCTTCCAGGATGGGGCGGTTTATCAATAATAGAAGACACAACAATTGTTTCATCCATGACAAGATCGTGTTGAGAGAAATTATTTCTAATCCTCTCAATTTCACGAAATTTTTCCATGACAGACCTTTCATCAACCATTTTAAAATTAATAAACTTTGATATAAGGAATTTCTTACTTGTCGCATCCTCCTTATGGTACCTTGCCTCCGGTTCCCCACAGTTCCTTGGCGAGAGGACGTCATGGTAGAGGTCGAACAATGAGTCCTTCATGGCGTTCGAAATGTGACCTCTGCAGTGTGGTCATTCGTCTCCCATTTCGCCTCTTCCCGATCCGCTTTCTAGCTTTTCATCGTCGGACTCCATCGGTTTTGGTGTATCCGAACATACACCGAGATGAAGCGCCACCAACAGAAATGCACTCGCTTCTGCCACCTCAGGAAATCGCCTCCATCGAAGCGACCCAACTTCAATGTTAGCCGACAGCTCTTTGATTGATGAAGCCATTTCAACAGCAGAAAAAAATTTCCTTTAGATTGTTAGACCAGAGGGACTTGCAATGACTTCAAAACGTGTAACACTGCCACTTTCCTAAAGGAAATTTTGCTCTCTATACTGCAAGAGTCAGCAAATATCATAAAGGATACGATGAAGTAAACCCACATTTCACTTTGCAGTAGTGAAAGATGAAAACAAGAGCAGTTGCTGGTGAATTTCGAGATGATTTTTTCCTCCCCAAACCTCTCCTCTTATAGAGCACTGGTCATGACCAGTTAGAGTGAAAATGGGGTAGTAGTGGAGCAGTAATGGAGTAATGGAGAGCAGTTTCAACTGCACCCACTCAGCCACTCTAATAACTACCCATTTAATCTCGAAAATGGTAAAAATTAATGGTAAAAAGTTTTACCCATGGTTAGCTTGTACACATATACACACACACACACACATGCCTCGTGCCAAGTGCTAAGTGCGCCTATAAAAGCGCCTAAAATGCGCCATATGCGCCCGCACGCACGCGCGCGTGTGGCTCACCTTGCATAGCACTTGTATTTTATTTTACACACACTATGGTGCAAGAGTACATATATACTCTTTAAACTTGAAGTTCCTAACCAATGTGGGACTAAACATTTATTTTGAAAATGTTCAACAATCCCCCACCATTTTCAAAATAATCAGATCATTCAATCCATGAAATCTCAAACATTATATGCATAAATAATGGTATCTTGCGATTTGAACCACTAATTTGTGAAAAGTTCATTACATCATATCAGAATTACATGGTAGATAAACTTTGAACCAATGATTCTATTCGATATGTAGCATAAACATATCACGCATATAACTTACACCAGCAAATAGCCATAAATATCTTGACACATTCAACATTGGCCTTGTGTCCCGTATCTTCTCGTGAATGTCTTTGGAGCCAAGCCCTTGATATCCTTGAAGCGATCCGCACTTCACATCCACATAGGTAGTCTCCATTCTAGTACCCCCAATTTAAGCACCTTTAGAAGACTATTAAGAGATCATCTCAACCTCCTCTCTTTACATGCAGTGTACCAGAGCACTAACAACCTTGGGATGGTTATTAAAATTTAGTGCTCACAGTCACTCTTTATAATGAATTTGACTGCATTGAACTCAAGACTTAACGTAATGTTAGGCGTCGAGTTGAGTTTCCACTATTGGTGACCTGTAATTCATGGGCTTGAGACCCATCCCCTTGATGTTTTATTCACCAAGTCTCTTGGCAATCCTTTAGTAAGGGGATCTGCCAAGTTTTGACTAGATTTCACATAGTCAATCGTGATAACTCCTCTTGTTATCAATTATCTGACACAACTATGTCTCAGTCCAATATGTCTGGATTTACCATTGTACATTTGGCTATAAGCCCTTGCCAATGTGGCCTCATTATCACAATGGATAGAGATTGGAGCTACCGGTTTAGGCCACAATGGTATCTCGTGTAATAATTCACGTAGCCATTCAGCTTCTTTTGAAGCCGATGCCAATGCAATAAACTCTGATTCCATGGTAGAACCAGCCATTAAAGTTTGCTTCTTTGAAGCCCACGAGATTGCACCTCCAGCAAGTGTGAAAATCCACCTACTTGTAGATGCATGATTTTGATCTTTCACAATCCAACTTGCATCCGAAAATCCTTCTAAGATCAAAGGATATCCACTATAACATAAACCATAGTTAATTGTTTTCTTCAGATATTTTAAAACTCTTCGAATTGCAAACCAATGCAACTCACTTGGATTGATTATAAATCTGCTCAATTTGCCTACTGCCAAGGCAATATCCGGCCTAGTGCATGTCATTGCATACATTAAGCATCCAATTAATCTAGAATACTCCAGTTGTGAAACTGGGATTGCTGTATTTTTCACTAACTCAATACTTGAATCTAGTGGGGTAGAAACAGGGGCACAATTCAAGTGATTGAATCTATTGAGAACTTTCTCAATATAATGAGATTGAGTTAGAGTAATACTCCCCTCATCTCTTACAATCTGAATCCCGAGAATGACATCCGCTTGCCCTATATCTTTCATTTCAAACTTGCTTGAAAGAAACTTTTTAGTCAACCAACTTGTTCCAAGTCAGTTCCAAAAATCAACATGTCATCTACGTAAAGACAGATTATGACACCATTGCCTCTTTCATCAAACTTGCTATATACACATTTATCATATTCATTTATTTTGAATCCAAAAGCAAGTACAACCTGGTCAAATTTTTGGTGCCACTGTTTTGGTGCTTGCTTTAAACCGTACAATGATTTTCGCAATCTGCACACTTTATTATCATGACTGGGCATAATAAACCCTTCAGGTTGTTCCATGTATATTTCCTCATTTAACTCTCCATTTAGGAACGTTGTTTTAACGTCCATTTGATGGATGACCAGCTTGTTTATAGCAGCAATTGCAATAAGCAATCTGATAGTAGCAATCCTAGCTACTGGTGAATAGGTATCGAAATAGTCTATTCCATGCTTTTGGGTGAAACCCTTAGCAACCAGTCTCACTTTGTGTTTTTCAATGGATCCATCAACTCTTCTTTTCCTTTTGAAGAGAAATTTGCATTTAATGGGTTTACACCCAGGAGGTAGATTAACTAGCTCCCAAGTGTTATTTCCCATTATTGAATCCATCTCATCTTTTAATGCCTCTTTCCAGAAAGCTGCATCTCTTTCTTTCATTACCTCCTCTACTGTTTGAGGATAAGCCTCCGTATTAAAACAATACGAAATTTGTCTAGTTACTGTTTCTCTACTTCCTTCAACTAGGAATGTATAGAAATCAGAACCAAATGACTTAATTTTCCGAGCTCGTTTGCTCCTTCGAAGTTCAGGAACTTCTACTATTTCTTTGTCATTTTCAATTTCTATGACTTCCTTCCCTTTTTGGTTTTCTTCAGGAATGCTTTTGGGAACAAATTTAAATCTTGTCTCATCAAAGATTGCATCCCTTGATTCAATTACAGTGTTTGCTGAAATCGAATTATTAGGCTCAATTACCATGAACCTATATGCCTTATCGTGTTTGTGCATATCCAATAAATATGCACTCCACTCCCCTTTCACCCAATTTTCTCTTTTTGGGTTCAGGTACTTTTACTACCGCTTTACAACCCCAAACTCTTAAATAATTAAGATTTGGTTTTCGCTTATTCCAAAGCTCATATGGGGTGACTTTATTCCTCTTTTGTGGAATTTTGTTCAAAATATGGCATGCGATCAAGAATGCCTCTCCCAAAAAATCATTACTCAAACCGAGTTTGATAGCATATCATTAACCATTTTGGTTAAAACACGATTTTTACGCTCAGCCATACCATTTTGTTGTGGTGTATAAGGGGCAGTAGTCTCATGGACTATTCCAGTGGATTCAAAGTACTTTGGATCATAGTACTCTCCTCCCCTATCAGACCTTAAACATTTTATAAAGGTCTCACATTGCAATTCAGTTTCTGCCTTATAGGCCCGAAACTTAACCATTGCCTCATCTTTGGAACGCAACAAATAAACATAACAAAATTTGCTATAATCATCAATAAATGTTAAAAAATATTTATTGCCTCCTATTTGAGGGTGTACTATGTATGTCACATACATCGAATGTATTAAGTCTAACAACTTTGAATTTCTTTCAACATTAGGAAATGGATATCTAGTTATTTTTGTTTTCATGCATGTATTGCAATTTCCTTCATATTTATCAAAATAAGGCGGTAATTCCGTTTATCATATCATATAATTTTCTCGAAATGAACATGTCCTACTTTATGATGCCATAAAAATGAAGGAGACTCAACAAGATACGCGAAACAACATTCTTATTAGATAAAGTGATTACATTGAGCTTAAACATGCCCTCATAAGCATAACCCTTACCTACATATACCCCTCCCTTGGAGAGTACAAACTTGTCAGCCTCAAAGACAAACCTAAAACCAAACTTATTCAAAAGACCACCCGACATAAGATTCTTCCTCACTTCTGGTGCATAATACACGTTCGTGAGTGTTACAATTTTGCCATAAGTAAATTTCGGATCAACACTACCTATGCCTTTAACAGGACAAATAGCATCATTTCCCATGTACAAGACAATATTTTCATCTACTGCCTCCATGGTCTTAAAGAACCTCTTGTTCTTGCAGACATGTCGAGTAGCACCAGAATCAACCCACCAAGCCATATCATTTTCAACGACGTTGATTTCAGATATCATAGCAATGAGATCATCATTGTCGTTACCTGCACCTTTGCAGCGCTAGAGGAAGCATGATTTTTTCCTTGCTTCCTCTTCCAATGATAACATTCGGACTTGAGGTGGCCATCTTTCCCGCAGAACCAACAAGTGACTTTCTGCTTCCTTTGATTCTAGTTTTGGTTGTTCGATTTTCCCGAACCAGTAGGCTTTTTGAAACCACCAGGCTTGTTAGGCCTGTTCAGCATGGGCTTTTTTAACTTAGCCGCTTCCATCACATGCACCTTTGAAATATCCTGAGCATTCTGCTCTTTTTCATTTTCCTGCATGCGACAATCCTATTCTACACGAAGATGGTTAGCTAGTTCATCAAGAGTTATGTCCTCTTTTTTATGCTTAAGAGTTCGTTTGAACTCCTTCCAAGATAGGGCGGTTTATCAATAATAGAAGACACAACAATTGTTTCATCCATGACAAGATCGTGTTGAGAGAAATTATTTCTAATCCTCTCAATTTCACGAAATTGTTCCATGACAGACCTTTCATCAACCATTTTAAAATTAATAAACTTTGATATAAGGAATTTCTTACTTGTCGCATCCTCCTTATGGTACCTTGCCTCCAGTTTCTCCCACGCCTTGGCGCAGAGGGACGTCATAGTAGAGGTCGAACAGTGAGTCCTTCATGGCGTTCAGAATGTGACCTCTGCAGGTGTGGTCATCCGTCTCCCATTTCTGCCTCTTCCTGATCTGCTCGGCAGTTTCATCGTCGGACTCCATCGGTTTTGGTGTATCCAGAACATACACCGGATGAAGCGCCACCAGCGAAAATGCACTCGCTTCTGCCACCTCAGGAAATCGCCTCCATCGAAGCGACCCAACTTCAATGTTAGCCGACAGCTCTTTGATTGATGAAGCCATTTCAACAGCAGCAAAAAATTTCCTTTAGATTGTTAGACCGGAGGGACTTGCAATGACTTTAAAGCGTGTAACACTTGCCACTTTCCTAAAGGAAATTTTACTCTCTATACTTGCAAGAGTCGCAAATATCCTAAAGGATACGATGAAGTAAACCCACATTTCACTTTGCGGTAGTGAAAGATGAAAACAAGTGCGATTCTTTGGTGAATTTCGAGATGATTTTTTCCTCCCCAAACCTCTCCTCTTATAGAGCACCGGTCATGACCGGTTAGAGTGAAAATGGGGTAGTAGTGGAGCGAAATGGAGTAATGGAGAGCAATTTCAACCGCACCCACTCAACCACTCTAATAACTACCCATTTAATCTCAAAAATGGTGAAAATTAATGGTAAAAAGTTTTACCCATGGTTAGCTTGTACACATATACACACACACGCACGTGCCTCGTGCCAAGTGCTAAGTGCTAAGTGTGCCTATAAAAGCGCCTAAAATGCGTCATATGCGCCGCACCGCGCGCGCGTGTGGCTCACCTTGCATAGCACTTGTATTTTATTTTACACACACTATGGTGCAAGAGTACATATATACTCTTTAAACTTGAAGTTCCTAACCAATGTGGGACTAAAATTTATTTTGAAAATGTTCAACAAGGTGTGTTTCTCGGGTAGAGAGAGAGATAGAGAGAGAGAGAGAGACGTGAGGTGGGGGTGAGAGAAAAAGCAAGGTGAGGTGTCAAAATATGGATGGTTGAATGTATTGATTATCTTTATTTTTTTCACTTTATTTCTTTTGTATGAGTTGTCATCATTCTATTGGTCCACTCATTCACTTAACTAATCCCTTGTTGCATTATATCTCTCCTATATAAATCATCATACCTTACTACTTTCAAAGTCATTAATTAATCACTTAATTTATAATTATGGCACATTTAGATTTAATTAAAACTATAGCCTTATAATTATAAACCACATTAATTTTTTTATTCCTATTATATAATTTATCAACTATATAGGTAATTTAACGTGTCGTACTACCATATTTTAGCCTCGATGTCCGAGTTTGAATGAGTATTCTACGTAGGGATTAGATCAAGGATCAAGACTTCGAATTAGTGTGTAATTAGGATTTTAATTTTTTGAGTCGTTAAAATTCAAGTTTAAGGTACTCATTATGTTGCCTCAAATGAACTTCCAGTAAATCATAATACTGATTTTTCTTTCGGTTGAATAGTCCATTGGTCTTCCTCGGACTATGACTACTATTTTATTTTCATCTCCATGCCCGTTAGCATAGAATTTTCACTAGTACGGCACATCCCTTTTCAACTGAGGAACCCACGTCATTATCGGCATAGTAATCCCTAATCAATAACTCTTAGTTCCTCTCTCTTATTATGTTTACTATTATAGGCTCGTACTTAACTTCTTTTTTGATGTTGAAACCTATCTCCGATATAATCTTTCTATTCTTCTTAATATCGTTATCCATCCTAGCAATGGCTTTGGTGTTTATATGGTTATAGGCATGGAAAGAAATGGTGAGAGTCTTATTAATCTCTTCCTTTCCCTCTGAGTAATATTCAAAACTTAAGGGTGGAGAAAGCTCTCTAGGTGCTATAGTTCAGGGGTTATTCATTGAAATTCTCGTTGGCCTAATTGGTTTGGGTGGAGCTTTGGATTTTTGTTTGGGTTTCTCTACTATTTGTGCATTTCCTTTCTCCTCTCGAGAACTTTTACTTTTTCCTCCTCCAACCATTGTTTCGAGTTTTAAAATTCACATGTTCAAAAACTAAAGAAACCTATAAATGAAAGAAACAACGTTGTTGAAAATAGTTTAGTAAATTTCAAAACTTTCTTTTAAAAGGAGAAATCTATTTGGAAAGCTAGTTTGAAATTCGTCGTAAGTTTAAAATAAAATTGGCATCAAAGTGATAGGTAAAATGTAAACTTGAAAATCATTTTTCTAAATATGGAAAAGTAGTTTGGCGACAATCTATAAGTCTTTTCAAAATCATGTCAACTTTGATTGAAATAAAACCATAACCAAACCCCCAAACTCATTTTAAACTTGCATTTGTAAACCATTTGCAAATATACATAAATATAACAAAATTTTTAAAATTGTCGAATTTGTAAACCAAAGATCAATGTGATCACTAGTCAATATTATATTGGAATCAATAAAACTATTTGTGCAATACAGTTAAATAAATTCTAACAAATCAATTTCAAAAAGTATTGAAAAATTTGCGAAATTCCCCGAATCAAAAATTTGTTAAAGTAAAGAGTTGGAGTTGATGTAATTACCTTCTTGAGAGTGAATCTGTCAAGATTGAAGCTCTTGAACTCCTCTAGATCGTCCCTTCAAACTCTATGTCAACAATTCTTAAGACTATAGTTTGGCTTAAAACTCCCAAAATCAAGATTTTTGGTTTGAATGAGACTAGGTTGAGGTGGAAATTACTTGAAAACTATGGGATTGATCTTAGAGTGGTTGAATCTAGGCAAGAAATTCAGATTTAGGTGAAGAGATACAATGGTTTGCAAGTGTGAAAGGTGTAGAGTGTATGTCGATTTGGGGTTTTTAATTTTTAAAACCAAAAATCGTGCCCATCGATTCCCGTTTAAGTGGAATTGCTGAGAATCGTTGTGTGCATCAAAAATAAGTGAACTGATGGAAAATGTAAGGACCTACTGATTCAATCAGCAATTGTTGGGAATCGCCAGACTCCAAATTTGCATTGGTTTTTATGTGTACTGCTATCGATTTAGCCAACGATTCCTAGTGTTAATCTGAATCGTTGAGAATCGCTAAGCTTATTTTACTGTTTTTTCAAGTTATCTTTTAATTAACTTATTCATCATTCATAATCACTCATATTAAGGTAGAATTGACTGAAAATTTGAAAGTTTGTGTGGGACAAATAACTAACTAAATACTATTATTAATTAAAATAATAAATAAACATATAAACAAAAATAACTAGATCAATCCCTTTCAATTGAAATCTCATCGGGGTTAAAATCCCGAAAATATTTCCAATACAAAAGTCAAAAGTGAGAGAATAAAAACAAACTAAACTAAACTAAATTCCTAATAAAATTAAATAAACATAGAATATGGACTGCCTCCATAGAGCGCTTATGTTTATCGTCGTTGGCTCAACTTAACCCTTCCTGAATTAGTTTGGATCTCTAAAACTGAGTTTAGGGTTTTTCACTCTAATGTCATTCGATAAATAGAGTGCTCGACCATTGATTTTCAGAGTAATTGTTTTGTTCAGAATATCCATAATAGCATGATTAATGGCTAAGAAAGGTCATCCTAATATTAAAAGAGGATCTTCATTAATAAAGTGTGGTATGACCAAGAAGTCTATGGGTACAATGTTATTGTCTACTTGAACTGGCACATCTGTGACAACTCCTATTGGTTGAATTGAAGTTCCATCCGATAAAGAGAAACATTCAGAAGCAATTGAATTTAACTTTAATTAAGTGTGTAGAAAGAAATGTATGGGCATGAGATTTGCATTAGAGTACGTATCATATTGAGCTCTATAGTAGTAAGCCCATTTGATTTTAATGTGCAAGTGTATGCCTCAAGGATCATTAAGCTTTATAGGATTCAAGTCCGACTTTTTTCTTTTTCTTATTGTATGACACGTGTTGAGCAGACACAATAATTTCTTGTATTTTACTGTTGACTTGTAGCTGTGGTAAATGGGATATCGTCTCCACGGAGATTTTTGAAATCTCAAAGGAAAGTAATTTTTTTCTTGTTTTTATTAATTTAGTCAATCTAATTAAATGAGAATTAAAATATTAAATAACTAACAACAATGATTACTAACTTAAATAACCAAACCAACTAAATTAATCTAAACAATTCAAATTCAAATTCAATTCAATATAAACGAACATCTAAACAAATCCCCATCTAAACAATATAATATATATTTAGATTACTTTCAAAAACTAGAACATAATATAACTTCATACTATAGTTATAATCACAAAACATGGAATCTTAGAATCATTAAACCCTACTTCATAATCGGTTGATAGCCTTCAGCCAGCCACCGATTTTCCTTAATTCAATGAAAATGCCACATTCTTATCATTGTATATCTACCAATTGGATAAAACACAACACCATAGAAATACGAAAGAATTAAGTTCAATTAAAATTAAGTCTAATCTAAGCCAATATTACTGAAGCCGCATAATAAATAACTTAGAACACAATCACTTAGAATATCCACTCGGGAAATGCCCTATAGATTAATTCTAGTTACTACTTCTATAATTTTTGTCAATAACAGTAAACATGGATTCAGAAGCATATTATCACATAACACATTTTCAACTATGCACACTATACTAATCTCCTTTAGTTGTAATACACAAAAACAACTTGTTAATTTCATAATTGACGTGGATGGATAGATTTAAAGCATTAAGCACTTGTTCTTAATTATAACTATTTAGCAATCCAAAATATATTACATTATCTAGGGTTTGTTTAGATTGATAGATTACTCATTCATGCTGGAAATAAATAATACCTAAATATAATTAAAAGACATAATGAATAAATAAATACCTTAATATATACTGTAAAAATACTTAATCAATAGCTTTTGTATCATACGATTCTTAGAAATCTGTATTGTTTATCGTACACTATTGTTTTGATCTTCTATCCATTATCATGACTAACACAAGACATTTAATTAAGCGTATACATCAACTAGTAAAGTTAATCAAAAAGGATATAAAAATTGATTCATTTTATCATAAAATTCACTCGGGTGATAAAATATCACTTTAGTTCAAGATTTATTATATATTCAGTTTCATTCTTATCCTTACTAAAAATAAAGAAAAATAAAATTCATACTTACTTGATTTCGGAAGAAATTTGAAAAATTTTATCAACTCACTTGAATATCATATTAAGAAAATTTTGAACTTTTCTTCTACCTTTTTTACTTTCATTTCCATCAATATCATACTTCATCTAAAATAACTCCCTAAACTAATTCTAAAACTTGTCCTCAAAGTTTAAAAATGAAGTCCGATTTTCAACATAACAAACATACCACGTGAAGTACAAAATAATTGATAAAATCATAAATTTGGCAATTAAGAATTAATTTAATTTAAAAGTATAATAAAACATAATGCATAAAAATTTAATGAATACACATAACTATTATATAACAAGTGCATTAATTATCATAACCAAATACTGAATAGAATATACTACATAATATATTGCCATAAACACAAAGTATCATCAAGAAACACAAAGTATATAACCACTACTGGCATTACATAGAGGAATTCTCACGGTATCACTCTGAGACAAAAAATAAAATGGAATAAGGTAATCAATGTCGACGTCCAGAAGTCGCGTCGTCATCATCCTCTACTAGATCAATCCTCTGGGATTGGTAGCTCACAACGGGGTCGTAGAGGTGGTATTCCTAATCTGGCAATATCAAGACATCAAGATTAATGCTGAGTGGCAATCTCATATGGGTAGATGGTACGGGAACCTCTGCGTCTCCTTAACGTCTGTTTCTCCTGGACATCGTACGCTCCATTTTGTGGATGCTTCTTGCTAAGGCTCTCTGGTTCTCAAACACCAATTCTTGACTATAGAGAGTGGTCATCTAATTGCACAAAATTGCACCCATGAAAGCCAACTTCGATTTTCCATGTATAATCTGTCATAATCTCTAGCAAGCTGCTCCATGTTCAGATCATTTCTAGCTTTTGACATCTCTTCCAAGATTCTCCTCGTGTCATCTCTGATTTTCCTTATTTGCTCGGTTTCTCTTCTGGCTATCTCAACCCTTTCTCTCTCATCCTCTGTGTCTTTATAACCATTCACTCTTCTATATCTCTCTATAAACTCATCAGTGATGGTCTTTTTCGATAAAACATCTATGTCGAGGCCTGCAAAGTTCACTTGGTCCATCGTACAAAAGGTTGTAATCACCAAAGAGAAAGGAATTTTATCGTTCTTCTTGGTGGTGATGGCACTCCCAATCGATTCAAAAATGATTTTGCCAACATCCAAGTATCATATTCCCATAATAATATGGTAAAATAGGGCGACCTTGTAGTTCACTATCTCATAATACTACAGGTTCGACTGTAAGCTGGCGTTTATGAAATAACACCAAGCTTTAGTGGTTTTCCTAAAAACTTTTGTAGCTATGCGTTTGGAACACCCCTTCATATAAAAATAAATCCATCTCCATGGTTTGGCTTTAAACCTCCCCTTATTGTTTCGGTGGGGAAATGGTGCTTAATTTCATACTCGGGTTTGGGGCTCATCATTTTGTTTTTTGTGAAACTTCGGTAATCCAAAATACCATTTTATTCTTACTACATAATAGTCCATTGTCCTTCCTCAAACTCGAGACTCGATCTTACTTTCACTTCCATATGCATTAGTGTAGAATTCTCTCACTAAGGATTCACAACCCCGTTCACTTGGAATATCATCTAGGTCTAGATGGTTGTAATGTACAGGCCCATAATTTACTAATAGTAAATTAGTCCATAATCAGGGTTATTAACTCGTAATGTAGGACCCACATCGAGATACGTGCATTGACCATGGAAATGTGGCCAAGGTATAAGTTAGTTTTGTTGTGATGTATTCCTAGTGTGATGTATATGTGTAGACTACTAAGTCACTCGTACTCGTATATAAATGTTGAGACGTTAGTGGAGACGCGCCTTGAGATGTGTATCGATGTAGGACCGAGGTAGAGAGTGATGTGGTAAACAAACTTAAGTTAATGTGGTTTAGTTAGTTGAATTTGATATGGCTATAATTGATTTTATTTTAAATGTAATCTAAGTTAGCAAATTAAACATTAATCATTGATATTGCTCGAGATACGTGTTGAATATGAAGTGACCAATTGAGTTAGAATTTATGTTAGCAAGAGAGAGATATTGGAGAGTTAGTAGAGTTAAAATCAAGGTATAAGCCATTAGATTAGTCTCGAGATACATGTGTACATTAAGACTAATGGCTATTAAACAATCTTATCAATATATATATAAGATTGAATGAGTTAGTTCATTCAAACCATTTCATTTCTAAACTTAAAAAAGAAGTTAAGTGCTGGAGAGGAAGATTGGAGAAGAAGATCAACAAGTTAATGAAGCAATTTTAGTGGAATTGAAGAAATTGATCTAGTTGGTGGTGTACAACAACTAGGTAATTTTACTTACACCACTAATTTAGTATATTACGATGACTTGGTCTTAATGATAGGGATTTTGTTTCAAATGAGTTGATAAACCTTTTTCACTTATTTTATGACTTAATTGAAGCATCAAATGAGTCCTTGAACCATGAATTTCAAATTTGAAGTTTATTGGTAAAAAATATTGATTTTAGTCATGAAACTGATTTTTACCAAATTCTGATATGAAGATCTTTTTAATTTTAGAAATCAATAGCAATTTTGAATTCCTCACGAAAAATTAATAAATTTTCTATCAAGAAAATCTAGATTTCGATTTAAATTAACAAAGTCATGGTATTTTAAAGTTTTAGGTGTTTTGATGAATGTTTTCTTATGAAAAATTAAGATTTTGGGTTTAAACACCTAAGTCTGTAAATTATGGGTAAATTGGTGATGATGAAGCTTGATTTAGGCGTATTGAAGGTGCATGGATTATTAGAATGCAAGGTTGAACTCTTAGTAAGAAACACAGGATTGATGTTGTGGCGACGCGGTAAGTGCAGAGTGCACGACGCCACCACAACGTGAAGACCTGAAAGTAGCGAAATTTCTAATAAAATTTTGGCGTTTTTTTAATTGGTTTAATCTAACTTTGACCATTCGTATGAGTTCTAAAACACCCTAATTAACCTCAGGAAACTATAGAGGAGTCTTGAGAGGTTATTGGACAAATACGGGATGTCGAGAGGCTGGATTAGCCTAAGAACTTCCCGTGGTTTGTAGGTACACTAAATGAGATATTTATTTCCATTTCTTCTCCATTGTGGTTCTTATTTACAGTCATTTGGACTGATGAGCCTATTATACTCTTGATGCCATGACTTTGTTGTTTCATCTCATTTCATGAGATTTTTATCGTGGCATTAGTTTATGCCTAAGTGGTATTCATTGAATCTTATTCATGTGTTATGTCATTCTTAGTTCTTAAGTATGTAAGAGGTTATTGGAAAGACACGGGGTGTCAGGAGGCCGGATTAGCCTAGGAACTTCGTGTGGTTTGTAGAATAGCATGTTATTAAGTATGAGATCTATGGTATTAAAAATCTACTTCCTTTGTGCATTAGTTATGCATTCACCTTTGTTGGATTTTTCTAAATTGTGTAATTTTTTGAGTTATGAAAGTAGTTCTTATATCTAAGATGATTATATAAAGAAATGGTCGTGGCATGGTCACTAGATTTTAGGGATGTCGAGATCTCACCACTAGCTTGAGCGACAAACGGGGTATGGGACCCAGGGTTGTAGGGAAGTATATACATATATGAAACATGGGCAATCATGAGCATATCTACACCCTACATTGTGGAACAAAGTTGATGTGATGTAATTTCATAGTCAACCAGTCCTAGATAATTACTGCTTAGTCGAGTGTCAGCTTCATGATGTTTAACTGAAGTATCTTATAGCATGATTCTTGTTTAGCTTTCTTTGCTATTGTTATGCTTTCAGATACTTATCGTATATTTGGGAATGTAGATGAATGTCTCTCAGTGTTACTTTCTACTTTAATGTACTTATCGTCCTTTTTATGGTGGTGGTGCAGATATTTCGAGTAGCAAACCAGGGAATGATAAGATCGACGATTAGTTATGAGCCGTTAGAGGATAGTTTATGCTACTTTTATAGGTGATCACTTTGTGTATCTATTACTTACGTCATTTTGTATAACTTTGTGTTGTATATTGGGTTGAGAAACTAGGCTTCCCTATTGTTTCATATATTATATTGGTTAGTTTATATGATCGTCTGTTTACCTGGTTTCCACAGATGGTGTTTTATAAATGCTTCCATTATTTTTACTAAGCCTTATGCTAAAAGTTAAAATAACGATAAAGATCTTTTAATTAACGCATATGATTTTGAAATGAATAGTAATTATGTCGATAGTGAGTAACAATGTAAATGAGGTTAAGAGGCTAACCAGTACAACTACATGGAGTATGTTAAGGCTTAATAATGGGATAAGGCCGAGCGGTACCCGGTTTGGTAAGTCGAGTCGTCACAGTAGGTATCGTAGCCAACTTTGAAAATAATCAACATATGAATTCCTGTAAAACACAAATTTTAGATGTGGAAACCAGACAATCCTTACTTAAAAGCTTATAATTGGGAAGTGGGTGAATGTGGGTTGGGGATTGCTCTGTGTATATGTTATGTTTTGTACGTATATATACGCGATATTTACGAAGTAGCTGATGAAGCGATCGCAATCAACATACAGACTGTGATGGCAGATCAGCGCAAGGATGGAGATGGTAGTGTCAGCGGTAACCAGCATACGATATCACCTAGGGATTTTTTTGAGGTTATTTAATAGAGTTGCAGCACAGAGTCAGCAGTTGGCCGACTTCATGACGTATATGATCATGCGTGTGTCCGCACTTGCACAATCCGTTAATATCGCTACTATTTCGACTACAATACTATCGGCACTTAAGGCACATGTTCTTACAACTGATGATATGAAGTGTTGGATGGAACACAGTCACTGCCCAGTGACAATAGTTGACTGAGCTCCTCAGGATTGTACGTGCACACTTAGTTTCACAAGTTGTTCCCGCTGAGCCTACTACGATAGCGTTTTCAACTATTGAGATTCCAATTGTATCAGCTACTACCACCACTATAGTGCGAGGTCCCGAGCTACCTATATCACTGACAGTACATATTCCACCAGAAATGTTTTCTGTAGTAGTACCAGCATAGATTCTAGTTGACGCTACACTTGCATTGACCGAGAACAATAGGAAGAGAAAGAGAGGCAAAGGGATTGAAAAAAAAATGTCTAAGGGATTCAATTCATTTGGATTATAGATACCAGTCACTATGGCAGTACAGTGCGTACACACTTCTCCACTGGCACATGTGATGGAGAGTAGACTTCCATCCATGTATCTGACTGTTATGGTTCCACTTTCCTTTGTTCCTGACTTTGCCAGCTGAACACCTCCGATAGTGTAACCACTGTAGAAATCTCAGCAAGCTCAGGGCATTAGAGACCAATATCCATCGAGGCAGGAGCAAAGAATCACTTCAAGATCGACTGAGTTGACAAATCAGGTGAGACATATGATGTACTACAGATGTGGTCACGAAGGACGCATCATGAGTTGCGATTTATAGTTAGTGAATGGATTTCTCATACCACCACATGCAGGATTGGTATTATAACTATTGCAGATTCGGCAGACATCAGGCGATAGTGGCCGAGATGCACCGAGGCAGGGATGGACTCAGAATGCAGTTATAAAACGAATGAGATCACCAAAATGTTATAGATGTCATCAGATTAGACACATAGCTCGATAGGGTCCACAACCTGTAGATTCCCCTCAGCTAGAGATAGAGAGTGGGAATAAAGATAGTGGCAGTAGTCTATAATGACAGAGATTGGTGCACAGTCAAGCAATCTCAACAGCACCGAGAAGAGAGCCAGCGTGCTACGAATGTGGACAGACTTAACACATGCTTAGACAATGTCTGCAGCTTTAAGACTATCATCAGCCTGCCATGCAACCACATGCCGGACATGGAGCTTATGCGGAGACATAGCCAAACTTAGATATGGCACATGATCATTGTAAGTATACACATTTATTGTTGCGTTATTCATGTACTATTTGACTTAGGTATAATAGTAGTTGCACTAGTGATTTGATAGTTAAACGTGATCATTGGACTGACGAGAATGACTCGAATAAGTTCATATCACATGGGTTGAAAAGATAATGAAAGTTGTGTTGCCTGATAAGTACACTAAAAACTTTCATAAGGAAAATTATGCTTTGTGAGATTTCTTTTGAGTACTATGATCAAAGTGTCGTATATTATGATAGTGTGCATGTGGTAACTGAGCATAAACTCACCCACATTAATAACTGAACCAGGGTAAGCAAACAGGGGATCCACTTGGAGTAATTGAGAAACACGGGTTTTGGGGCTAGTATCATTTGAAATGTTGGCTAGGGTAATCATTGAGAGAATAAAATGGGAAACGTTATCCCATATGTGTTAAATGATGAAGAAACAAGAGTTGACTAGTGAATGGCTCCATTATTTTTAGAATAAAATTGATTTACGAGATTAAGCTTATGATTAAGTTTAATTTTGATGATGAAATTACTATTAGTTGGGAAGATTGTAATGTCCTAAAATTTACTAATAGTAAATTATATCATGATCAGGGTTATTAACTTGTCACGTGGGACCCGCATCGAGATACTTGCATTGACCGAGGCAATGTGGCCGAAGTATATGTTAGTTTTGTTGTGATGTATTCCTAGTGTGATGTATATGTATGGACTACTAAGTCACTCGTACTTGTATATAGATGTCGAGACGTTAGCGGGTGTCCGAGATGCATCTTGAGATGCAGTAGAGAGCGATGTGGTAAACTAAAATGTTGAGGCTTAGTTATAATTTGATTTAATTGATTTTATATTAAATGTAATTTAAGTTAGCAAATTCAAACATTAGTCATTGATATTCCTCGAGATACGTGTTGACACATCAAGAGTCCAATTGACTTAGAATTTGTGTTAGCAAGAGAGAGATAATAGAGAGTTAGTGGAGTTAAAATCAAGATATACTATTAGATTAGTCTCGAGATACGTGTGTATATTAAGATCAATGGCTATTAAATAACCTTATCAATATATATAAGATTGAATGTGTTAGTTCATGCAAACCGGTTCATTTCTAAACTTAAAGAAGAAGCAAAATGCCGAAGAGGAAGATTGGAGAAGAAGATAAGCAATTTAGTGAAGGAATTCTAGTGGAATTGAAGAAGTTGATCTAGTTGGTGGTATACAACAACTAGGTAATTCTATTTACACCACTAATTTAGTATATTATGATGACTTGGTCTTAATGATACAGATTTTGTTTCAAATGAGTTGAGAACCTTTTTTTAGTTATTTTATGACTTAATTGAAGCATCAAATGAGTCCTTGAACCTTGAATTTCAAATTTGAAGTTTATTGGTAAAAAATAATGATTTTAGTCATGAAACTGATTTTTACCAAATTCTGATATGAAGATGCTTTTAATTTTAGAAACCAGTAGCATTTTTGAATTTCTCAGGAAAAATAATAAATTTGCTATCAAGAAAACCCGGATTTCGATTTAAATTGACAAAGTTATGGTATTTTGAAGTTGTAAGTGTTTTGATGAAAAACTATGATTTTGGGTTTAAACACCTAAGTCTGAAAAGTAAGGGTAAATCGGTGATGATCAAGCTTAATTTAGGTGTATTGGAGATGTATGGATTATTAGAATGCAAGTTTGAACTCTTAGAAGAAATACAGGCTTAACGTTGTGGCAAAGCAGTGGGTGCAAAGTGCACGACACCACCACAACGTGAAGACCTGAAAAGTATTGAGATTTTTAATAAAATTTTGTGGTTTTTCTAATTGGCTTAATCTAACTTTGATAATTTATATGAGTCTTAAAACACCCTAATTAACCTTAGAAAACTAGGGAGGAGTCTCGAGAGGTTATTGGTGAAATACAGGGTATCGGGAGGCCGAATTAGCCTGGGCACTTCGCGTGGTTTGTAAGTACAATGATTGAGATATTTATTTCCATTTCTTTTCCATTATGCTATTTATTTATAGTAATTTGGATTGATGAGCCCATTGTACTCTTGATGCCATGACTTTGTTGTTTCGTCTCATTTCATGATATTGTTATCGTGGCATTAATTTATGTTTAAGTGTTATTCATTGACTCTTATTCACGTGCTATGTCATTCTTAGTTGTTAAGTATGTAAATCAAGTAGAATAGCTTACTATTAGGTGGGAGATCTATGATATCAAAAATCTACTTCCTTTGTGCATTAGTTATGCATTCACCTTAGTTAGATTTCCTAAATTGTGTCATTTCTTAAGATATTAAACTAGTTCTTGTATCTAGGATCATTATATATAGAGATGACTGCATTAGATTTTGGGGATGTCAAAATCTCACCACTAGCTTGAGTGGCACCGAGATTATGGGACCCGGGGTTGTCGACAAGTATATAAATATATGAAAAATATGCAATCATGAGCATATCTACGCCCTACATAGTGGAACAGAGTTGATATGATGTAAATTCATGGTCGATCGGTCCTAAATCATTATTGCTTAACCGAATGTCAGTTTCATGATGTTTAACTGAAGTATCTTATAACATGATTCTTGTTAAGCTTTCTTTGCTATTGTTATGCTTTCATATACTTGTTGTATATTTGGAGATGTTGATGAATGTCTCTCAGTGTTGCTTTCTAATTTACTATACTCACCATCCCTTTTACGACGGTGGGTGCAGATATTTCGAGTAGCAGACGACGATTAGTTTTGTGTCGTCGGAGGACCATAAGTTTTTAGCTATCAGAGGATAGTTTCTGCTACTTTGTAGGTGATCACTTTATGTATCTATTACTTAAATCATTTTGTTTAACTTTGTGTTATATATTGGGTTGAGAGATTCAGCTTCACTATTGTTTTATATATTACGTTGGTTGGTTTATATGATTGTCTATTTACCTGGTCTCCATAGTAGGTGTTTTATAAATGCTTATGTTATTTTTACTAAGTCTTCCGCTGAAAGTTAAAGTAACGATAATGATCTCTTAATTAACTCTGATTATTTAAAAATGAATAGTAAAAGGCTGACTAGTACGTTGTTAAGTCCTACATGGCGTGTATTAAGACTTAATGACGGGATTAGGTCGGGCGATACTGGTTTGGGGAGTCGGTCCGTCACATGTAATCCCTGTTGGATTTTGGGGTTCATACGCAGCGAAAAATTCAAAAACAATTTTGAAATCCACACGAACAGGATTGAAAATAAGTTCTATTAAACTAGATCTATAAAACTAAATCTTACATTAATCCGTGATTTCCTTCTTTGATTGTTCAATTTCCAAGATGTTCAAGTGCGTGTCCTCTATTAGAAATCCACACGAACAATGACCACAATTTAAAATGCTAGCCCCAAAAGAGATATAAGACGTTTTTCTTTCTCTCCCAAAGTGCAGAGAACTCGAAAATACCTAATGATTTAACATGACCAACGACACATGCCCCAACATCTCCCACTTGTACTAAATCTAATCATTCATGTATTCAATACCTAATGACTTAACATGACCATCATGTTTCGCTTATGGAAGAGCCTTCGTCAAAAGATCCGCAACATTGTCTTCCGTAGGAACACTGCAAATCTTCACGTCTCCCATCGCAATGATTTCTCGAATGAGATGAAAACGTCTAAGTATATGTTTGGATCAGTGGTGTAATCTTGGTTCCTTGGCATGTGTTATTGCCCCGTTGTTGTTTTTTTTATCCTTTTGTATTGTTTGATGAAACTGTTCTGCAAATTGTTATGATTTATCCAAACTGCCACACCAAGTTTAGAGATGAACTTTTTTATCCAAACTGCCTCTTTAGCTCCATCAGACGCCGCAATATACTCAGCTTATATTGTAGAATCTGCTACAGTGTTTTGCTTCGAACTTTTCCAGCTCACACTGCCTCCATTCAAAGTAAACACATATCCAGATTGCGATTTGAAGTCATATATATCAGTTTGAAAACTTGCATCTGTGTAACCATTTACAACAAGCTTGTCTTCCAAACTTCCAAAGACCAAGAACACTTCTTTAGTCCTTCTCAAGTACTTAAGTATGTTCTTTACTGCTATCCAGTGACTCTCACCGGGATCAAACTAATATATGCTTGTTGCGCTTAAAGCATATGATACATCAGGTCGGGTGCATAATATGGCATACATGATAGATCCAATAGATGATGCATATGGAATCGTATTCATGCGCTTTCGTTCATCATTAATCTTCGGACATTGAGTCTTGCTGAGACTTATACCATGAGACATTGGCAATGTCCCTCTCTTAGAGTCTTGCGTACTAAACCTATTCAGTACCTTGTCTGTCTAAGCACTTTGACTTAAACCGATCAACCTATTAGATCTATCTCTATAGATCTTAATCCCAATTATGTAGGCCACGTCTCCTAAGTCATTCATTGAGAAACACTTTCCTAACCAAGACTTGACACTCTGCAATGTTTGGATGTCGTTTTCAATGAGTAATATATCATCAACATACAGTACCAAGAAAACAACCACGCTCCCACTAACCTTCTTGTATACACAAGGCTCATCTTCATTTTTAATGAAATCAAATTCCTTAATTTCTTCATCAAAACGAGATTTCCAACTCCGAGAAGCTTGCTTTAATCCATAATAAATCTTTGAAGCTTGCACACCTTCCTAGAATTCTCAGGATTAACAAGCCCTTCACGCTATATCATATACACGTCCTCAAGTAACTTTCCATTTAGAAAATTTGTTTAAACATCCATTTGCCATATTTCAAAGTCATAATATGCAGCTATGACAATTAGAGTTCTAATTGATTTAAGCATGGCTATAGGAGAAAAAGTCTCATCATAATCAACACATTCAATATGTCTGAAACCTTTGCTACTAGCTGTACTTTATAAGTCTGTACATTGCCATCCATGTCAGTTTTCTTCTTGAAAATCCATTTACATCCAATGGTCTTACCACCTTCAGGTAAATCAACCACGTTCCAAACTTGGTTATCATACATGGATTGCATCTCATAATTCACGACACTTAGCCATTTATCTGCCTCAGGACTAGACACAGCCTCTTGATAAGTAGTAGGCTCATTTTGATCCATAAGCAGCACCTCACCATTATCAATAATAAGAAATCCAAATCTCTCAGGCTGATGTCTTATCCTATCAGACCTACGCGGGCCTTGTAATACCTGTGGAAGTTCAACTAGTTCAAGACTTTGTTGATCTCCCACTAGCGGTTGAGTGTTTATTTGTGGTTCTTGAACTTTTTCAAGACTTACTTTGTTCTCATTGTTATCTTTTGAAATAAACTTTTTTTCATAGACACAATTCCAAGCAACAAACATTTTGTTCTTAGTGGGATTATAAAAGTAGTATCCTCTAGTTTCTTTATATAACCAACGAATACACACTTGGTAGATTTAGCTGATAATTTTTCTGATATTTGTTATCGTACAAAAACCTCACAACCCCAAATCTTAAGGAAAAACAAAATTGGTCTTTTCCCAAACCACATCTCATATGGTGTATTATCAATCGTTTTAGAATGAACACGATTCAGTGTAAACGCAGCAGTTTCTAAGGCATAACCCCAAAAGGAAATAGGAAGATCTGCAAGACTCATCATAGATTGAACCATATCCAATAAAGTCTGATTTTTCTCTATGAAGCACCATTCCATTATGGAGTTGTTGGAGGAGTTAACTATGAGACTATCTCATAGTTTCTAATATTACCATCAAACTCTCGGCTCAAATATTCACCACTTCGATCTGATCGAAGTACTTTAATAGATTTATCAAGTTGATTTTGCACTTCATTCTGAAATGCCCGAAACATCTCAAAAGATTCACCTTTATGTTTTATGAGATATATGTAACCATATCTACTGAAATCATCAGTGAAGGTAATGAAGTACTAATAACCACCTCTAGCCATTATGTTTATAGGACCACATACATCAGCATGTATTAGATCCAATAAATCACTTGCCCTTTCACTTTGTCCAATAAAGAGACTCTTTGTCATCTTGCATAATAAACAAGACATACATGTTTCATATGATTCAAAATCAAATGAATCTAAAAGTCCATCTTTATGAAATTTAGAAATGTATTTCTCATTTATGTAGCCAAGACACAATGTCAAAGGTAGGTTTGACTCAAATCATTTGACTTGATTCTCTTTGTATTTACATTAAAAATAGGAGTATCTTTGAACCTTTTCATGTTTAGAATATAAAGACCATCACACAAATTAGCATTCGCATAGAAAACGTATTTATGAGAAATTGAGCATTTATTATTCATAATAATGAAATTAAAATTATCCAAAGCCAAACATGAAACTGAAATGATGTTTATGCTCAAGGCATGGACATAATAACAATTATTTAAAACTTAAACAAGTCCACTAGGTAAAATTAACTCATAGCATCATATAGCCAACACAGTAACCTTTGCTCAATTTCCAACTCGTAGGATGACTTCTCCTTTCTTAGCTTTCTACTTTTGATGAGACCATGCACATTGATACAAATGTGAGATCCATATCCGGTATCCAATACCCAAAATCACTAGTAGACAAGTTGACTTCATTAACGTAAATACATGAAGTAGTAGTCGCACTACTCTTCTTTTTCTTTAGATATTTAAGATAAAGTTTGCAATTTCTGAACCAATGCCTAGGTGTATGGCAGAAATGACAATTACCTTTTTTTTCTTTTTCCTTTTTTGACCGTGAAGTAGAAGCAGCATGAAGCTTTACTTGTTCTACAGGCTTTGTGATTGTCGCAACAACCTTGGCAAGTTTAGCCTTGCCTTTGCCCTTTTTTTCAGAGCCATTCATTTCTAAACCATCAACACATTAGCAATGGGTTTCTTAACATTTTGCTCAGTAGTTTTAAGCATCAAGTTCAACTCTGAGATAGACTTCTCCATCTTATTTATCTTATAGTTCATCTCATTTTTATTCTTATCAATTAACTCATACTTTTGTAAAGTTTTTCATATGCTTCAACTCTGGCTAAATACCACGGGTACAACCTTCCAAAAAATGTGCATATTTCAATTGTTCAGCCATCCATTCTATAGTAGGAATAACATTGACCATCATTTCTTCTTCTTCTTCAATAGTTTTATAAACCTTCTTTTGATTACTTTGTTTAGATTTCTTGCTAATTATAGTTGTGTCTTTCTTATCAATGAATATAGCATTAACTTGTGCTTGATTAGTAGGAGCAACATTGGCTTGAGTAGGTGCTTTAACTTGACTACTCTATTTAGTACTCAACCTATTTATTTGTGAATTCATTTGAATTAACTGGTTTTTCAATTCATTAATCTTAGTGTCAGTCTTAATTTGATTTTGAGAAACCTATGTAAAGTTTTGATGACTTTGACTCATAAAGTTATGTAGTATTTGCTTTAAATTTAGATTCATAGATTGAGTATTTTATTGAGGTTGTTGATTAGGTGCAGGTTGTATCTGAGCTCTTGATCTATAAGTTTATGATTCTGATTTGAGGACCATAACTAAGATTTGGATTCAGTCTTTCAGGATAATAAGTATTATTATTACATTGATTTCTTGGGGGACCAAAAAATTAATTCATCATTGCATTAAGCTCTTCAGTATTTTCTTCCTGTAGAGTAGGACACACATTCGTAAAATGTGTAACCCCATTACAGAATCTGCAAGCCTTAATTTGATTAGATCTATCGTTAACTAACATGTTAACCATTTTAGATAATTAATCAATTTTACTGTCGGTTGCATTATTTTTCTTACTATCCACTTCATAGAGTTTCTTTCTTGAGGATTCAACATTTTCACCATATTATTCATATTGTTTTGCCATTTTATTAATTGCTTCTTTCGCTAGAGTATGTGTTGTCTCAAATAAAGATCAACCACATATTGTGTCTAGTAGTCTTTGTTCAAAGAAATTGAGTCCTTCATAAAAAATATTCTTATAAAGCTACTTGATTATATCAATGTTGTGGACAAGAAGAAATTAGTCTTTGAAATTTATCCAAAAATTCATTAAAGTTTTCATCATCTTTCATTTTAGCAACTGTGATTTGGTTTCTATAGGAATTAATTTTTTTATTAGGCATATATTCACCTAGGAAAGCTTCTAATATTTGAGTCCATATAGTTATAGAATCTTGTGGAAGATAGAACACCCAGTCTTGTACTTGATCTTTCAATGCAAAAAGGAAAGCCTTAAGTTTGACATGCTATAAAGTTCCTTCTTTTGGTTTCATTCCATTAACTTTATGTTGATACTCCCTTATAGATTTATGTGAGTCTTCATTGTCTTTACCATAGAAGTTAGGTAAGGCACTAATAAATCCAGATTTAAGTTCGAATTCAGGAAATCTATCGGGGTATGCTATACACATAGGCTCATATACTGTAACATTTTGATTTGCTTGTCTAAAAGTGATTTCTCTATTATTATTGATAACTTTATTATCATTATTATTAATGACATTGTCATTAATATCATTATTATTGTCTTCGATCCTATTAGCTAAATTTTCCTTAAATTGTTCTCTTAAACTCCAATTAAAAGTTATATCTATTTCAGGATTAAACGGATGTAAAGATCATGTTGAATTAACGCGACAAAGTGTATAGACCATAGAATGTCTAGAATCCTTAAAAAATTATCTAAAGACCTTCGGCAACTGTGCCAAAAATTGACACGTATTGAGCGTGCACAATAATTTTTAGTATTTTACAATTAACTTGTAGTAGTGGTAAATGAGATATCGTCTCCACATGGATTTTTAAAATCTCAAAGGAAAGTGTTTTTTTTTCTTGTTTTTATTAATTAAGTTAATCTAATTAAATAGGAGTTAAAATATTAAATTACTAACAACTATGATTACTAACTTAAATAACCAAACTAACTAAATTAATCTAAACAATTCAAATTCAAACTAAATTAAACAATATTCAAATTCAATTCAATATAAATAAACAAACCTCAACTAAACAATATAATATATATTTGGATTACTTTCAAACACTAAAACATAATATCACTTCATGCTATAATTATAATAAAAAAACATAGAATCTTAGAATCATTAAACCCTACTTCATAATAGGTTGATAGCCTTTAACCAGCCACCGATTTTCCTAAATTCAATGAAAATGCCACATTCTTATTATTGTATATCTACACATTAGATAAACGCAACACCAAAGAAATATGATAACATTAAGTTCAATGAAAATCATGTCTAATCTAAGCCAATATTACCGAAGTCGCATAATAAATTACTTAGAACACAATCACCTAGAACATCCACTTGAGAAATGTCATATAGATTAATCCTAGTTACTACTTATATAATTGTTGTCAATAACTATAGACATAGATTCAGAATCATAATATCACATAACACATTTGCAACTATGCACGCAATATTAATCTCCTTTAGTTGTAATACGCAAAAACAACTTGTTAATTCCATGATTGACATGTATGAATAGATTTAAAGCATTAAGCACATGATTCCTTAATTATGACTATCTAGCAATTCAAAATATAGTCTAAAGTTTGTTTAGATTGATAGACTACTTATTCATGCTGGAAATAAACAATGCATAAATTAATTAAAAGATATAATGAATAAATAAATACCTTAATATAAATCAAAGCTCCAAAATATCTTCAAACAAAGACAACAAAACTAATATAGAGTAAAAGGAAAGTAAAAAGAAAAAATTAGGAGAGTTATTTCAAAGCTCTCTAGCTTTTTTATAGTCTCCCTACGTATGCATATCTTAGATAAACTCAAATTCTTCATACTAATCTAAAAAACTCATAATCGAGCTTAGCAATTTCTCAGTGATTCCTAACTTATACACAAGTTGCGGAGTAAATCACTAAGTTTAGCTCTCGCTCCACCGATTCAATTGGCGATTTATAGTTCATTCTCCAATCCGTTGTGGATTTGTTGGCGTTATCTTGCTGTCGATTTAGATGGCGATTCCTATTGTTATTTCAAATCATTGGTGTATTTTCCCAGTTGAATGTTTTACTTTTATATCTCTTTTCTTCTATTTCTTCGTTTTCCTATTTAAAACCTGAAATCACAAAAACAAGAGAATACCTAGTGTAATATCATCATTTATTCCTAAAATCAACCTCAATTACACTATAAAATGTGTTTAATTATTGATTTAGATCTAGAAACTTCCGTCTTGTTAATGATTTTTCCATTCTCCAATTGTTTTACTCCCCATTCTTGGGTTACCTTCTTTTCTTTTGAAGTCTCTTTAATGTTTCTTTCCTTGAAATCCCATTATCAATTTCCATCGTTATTGCATTGATTGCATAAATTTCAGCATTAAAATTATTAAAATAGTTTAAGTCTATAAATTCATTATCATCTATCTCACTATCGAATAATTCATCATATTCTTTATAAGTGTCATAGTTATGTTCATTATTAATCTTGAATTTAACAATCTTATCTTCAAACTCCATAAACATTGTTTCTTCAGAAATATCTAACTTAGTCCTAGCTATCTTTAGAAAAGGTCTACCTAATAGTATAGGCAATGGATTAGGTGATATAGAATTTCCTACTTCCATGACATAAAAATCAGCTGGAATACTAAATCATGTACTCGTACTTGGATGTCTTCTAATAATCCATATGGTTTAATAAGGGTATTGTTTGCTAAAGTGAGATTAATAGGCATAGTAGTTAACGATCCTATTTTCGATGATTTATAAAGTTTAAGTGACATAACGTTAATAGATGCTCCAAAGTCACACATAGCAAATTTAATAGAAGAATTGTATATTGAGATTGATATGACAAACATTCATGGGTCTGAACATTTCTCAGGCATTATTGTTAAATATGAGATCTTTTGTTCTAAGTTTTCATTAATTCATAATTTTCTAAAATGGTTTATATATTTCTTCTTTATGTTCTTCCTCCCTAGCATTTGCTAATCGTTGTAGAGTGGTAGAATTTGAATGCATATCTTCATTTGACTTATAATTATCATTTACTTTGTCTTTATTGATTAATTTAAAATTTTGAATAGATTTTCCGTAGGCTTCTACTTTGGCTAAATACCATGAGTATAGCCTTTCGGGAAAAGGTGTATATTTCAATTGCTCAGACATCCATTCTCTAGTGGGAATGACATTTATCATCATCTCATCATCTTCTTGTTCCATTGTCTTAAGTATATTAGCTTTCGTTTTACCTCTCTTTGGTGTCTTTTTGTTGCATATTCATTTCTTTTTCATTTTCACAAAATAAAGCATTAACTAGTGCTTTATTAGTAGCATTTGTAGGTTAAGTAGTTGCTTTAGTTTGATTGCTTAACTTGTTGATTAATAGAGTCATTTGACTTTATTGGTTTTTCAGCTTGTTAATGGACATGTCGGTTTTGATTTGGTTTTGAGAAATTTGCGTATAGTTTTGATGACTTTGGGTCATAAAGTTGTGTAATATTTGTTCTGGATTTGGTTGCGTAGGTTGAATAGTTTGTTGAGGTTTTTGCATCAGTGTTGATTGTGTAGGTTCTTTCAGTCTATACGTGATATGATTTTGATTTTGTGGACCGTAGCTAAGGTTTGAATTTGGTTTTTCATTGTAATAATTGTTGTTATTATATTGGTTCCTGGGAGGACTAGAATATTGGTTCATAATTGTGTTGACTTCATTATTTTCTTCTTGTTAAGTAGGACACGCATCCGTAGGTTGTGGAACTTCATTACAAAATCCACATGGTTTGACTTGATGTGGTCTATCTTTTAATAGTAGTTTAACTTTGGTAGATAATTATTTAATTTTTTTCTTCAAATCTATTACTTGATTTATTATAAACCTCGTAAAATTCTTTCTTGATGTATCGTTCTTTTCACCATATTATTTAGATTGTTTAGTCATTTTGTTAATAGCTTCTTTTGCTAGAGTTGGTGTAACATCGAATAATCATCCACAACATGTGGTATCTAATAGTCTATGTTCAAAATGATTTAGTCCTTCATAGAAGTTTCTAATAAAGCTCTTTGAGTATATCCATATTGTGGATAAGATGAAATCAGTCTTTAAAATCTATCCCAAAATTCATTAAAGTTTTTATTGTATTTCATCTTCATGACTGTGGTTTTTCTTCTATAAGTACTAATTTTTCTTGCATGCATATACTGATATGGGAAAGCTTCTAACATTTAAGCCCATGTGGTTATCGAATCTTGAGGAAGATAAAACAACCAATCATGTGCTTGACCTTTTAATACAAAATGAAAAGCCTTAAGTTTGACTTGTTCTAACATACAGTCTTTAGGTTTCATTTCATTGACTTTGTGTTGATATTTCCTTATACATTTTTGTAGGACTTCATTGTCCTTACCATAGAAGTTAGGTAGAACACTAATGAATTATAATCTAAGTTCAAATTCGAGAAATCAGTCAAGAGAGGCAATATACATTGGTTCATAAGCAGTAATATTTTGATTAGCTTGCCGAAAAGTAAATTCTCTATTATTATTATTATTATTATTATTATTATTATTATTAAAGTTATTATTGGCTTCCATTGTGGTATGTTGGTGTCTTCTACGTTGTTGTTGTCTCAAATTACAATTAAATGTCCTATCTACTTCAGGATCAAAAAGATGTAAGGATCCTGTGGAATTAGAACGACGAAGTGGATAGACTATACAATGTCTAAAACTCCTAAGATATTGTGTTTAAATCTCCGACAACAGCGCCAAAAATTGACACGTGTCGGATGTGTACAATAATCTCTTTTATATTATACTTTATATATCTTGTAGTAATGGCAAGTAGGAATCGTTTCCATCGGGATTTATCAAACTTCTCTAGGAAAAAAGACTTTTAAAGGTTTTTATTATTTTTTATTTTTGTTTTATTTAATAATAATAATTAAACTAACTAATAACTAACTATAATATAATAATACATAACCAACTATATTATCTTAATTAACTAACGCAATCCAAATTCACAATTAATCAAATAGATTCAATTCAATAATAAATAAATATATAAACAAACATCTATAACAAAGAAACATAAACTCATTTTGCATTCCAAACATGTAACTCCAATCCATATAGTTATGAACATACTTAATAAAGTAAGATAGATCATTAAACTCTAATTATAAGTAAGAAAATAGCCTTTAGCCAGCCATTTGTTCTCCTTATACCCGTGGACAAGCCACGTTGTACTTCTATTAAGCAAACCCTTTTATTTACAAAACGACATTAACTTTATGCAAAAGAATCACACTAAAATTTATGAGAACTTCGAACTACTAAATTTAACATCTTCAGAAAGCCACTTCAACACTATATTTAGCTCTCAAATCCACCTAGGTTATTTAAACGGTGTTCGTCTTTCAAACAATCCTAGTTACTGCTTCAAATAGATAATGAAACCATATATCAAATTACATATTCTAGGCTATGCATGCAATACAAAATCATGATTAAAATCAATAGATAATAACCTATTAAATTAGTGAATCAAAGAATACGATTAGTTTAAAGCATTAAGCACATATTCATCTCATTATAACTACATAGAAAAACAGATCTAGTTCACGTTCGGACTTTATTTAGATAAAACAAACTACTCAGTCATAATCATAAATAACATTGCAATAATATAAATAAAAGACATAATTGAAAATAGCTCTGAGTTAAAATACTTTAAATCTTCAATTTTCTCCAAAAGCAATAAAATATGAAAATAATAGATAATGGTTCCAAAAGAAATATTATTGTGATCTACGTACTTAAGTGCAACTAATTTGATAACCCTAGGCTAGTATTTATAGTATTCGAAATAGTAAACATTTCAAACCAACTCAAACAACTCGTAGTTGTCTAAAATTTACGAAATCTTGTACAACGATTCGTAGCGATTTGTATGTTAGTGGAATCGCTAGGAAAATCCATAATTTTGAACTCTCTGTGTCTTTTCTTGTGTCCACCGATTTGGCCAACAATTATGTGTCTCCAGGAATCGCTGAGAATCGCTGGTACAAAAGTCTAGTTCTTCTTTGCTTCCTCAATGATAATTCTTTGTATACTTCTTCCACTTGATTAATTCCTTCATAATCTTCCTTTTTTGTTATATCTTTGTATTCTCCATTTATTACCTGAAATATCAAAAATAAGAGAAAACCTCGCGTAATATAGTCTATTGCATCTAAAATCATCTTAAAATAAACTATAAGACATGTCTAATTATTGACTTGCCTGGTTCTCATGTCATATATTATGCATTAAGAACTTTGGATCCAACCCGACTAAACTATACCACCACAGAAAAGAACTCCTAACAATTGTGTTCACATTAGAAAAGTTTAGACCATATTTACTAGGAACAAAAGTAATAGTCTACTCAGATCATGCCACATTAAGATATTTAATGATAAAGAAATATGCTAAACCAAGATTAATAAGATAGATCTTATTGTTTCAAGAATTCGATCTTACTATAAAAGACAAGAAAGTTGCCAAAAACTTAGTGGCAGACCATCTAAGTAGACTAGAAAATGGTGAACCCCCAATACCATTGAAAGATGAATTTTCAAATAAACACTTATATAAGATAGCTATTACTAGATCATAGTATGCTGATATAGTTAACTATCTTGCTACTAATAGGCTATCACCTCATTTAATAAGAGCCCAAAAGAATAAGATTAAACACGATTCTAAACATTATTTACGGGATGATATTTACTTATAAAGATTATGTTCCGACCAAATCATTTGAAGATGTATTCCATAAACGAAAAAACAATATGTCATGGCTCATTGTCTTACTTATGCTTGTGGAGGACATTTTGGTTCACAACGTACAACCGGTAAAGTATTAGACTCAGGATTCTTTATGGCCTACTTTATTCCACGATTGTTATGTTAACGCAAAAGCTTGTCCAAATTGTCAAAGAACCGGAAACTTAGGTCGTATAAACCAAAGGCCCTAGTGTCATATTCTGTTTTGCAAAGTATTTGATGTTTGGGAAATACATTTTATGGGACCTTTTCCATCATCTAATGAAAATATATACATTTATTAGTCGTCGACTATGTGTCTAAATGGGTAGAAGCTATAGCCATGAAATCTAATGATTCTAAAATAGTAGTTTATTTCCTAAAATCAAAGATCTTTAATATTTTTGGAGCACCTAGAATGTTAATTAGCTATAGAGTTTCACACTTTTGCAATAGAATTGTCGCTACTCTACTTCACAAATATAATGTTACCCATAGAATATCTACTGCATATCACCCACAAACTAGTGGCTAAGCTGAAACCTCAAATAGAGAAATTAAAATAATTTAAAAAAAGACGGTATGTCCAACACGTAAAGATTGGAGTCTTTGTTTAGAAGATGCATTATGGGCATATAGAACTGCATTTAAGACACTCATAGGTATGACACCTTATAGAATAGTTTTCGGTAAAACATGTCATTTACCAGTCAAACTATAACATAAGGCATATTAGGCAATCAAGACATGTAATATGAATTATGATAATGCAAGAAAACATTAAAAACTTAATATCCAAGAGGTAAGAAGAATTGAGAAATGATGCATATGAAAGTGCTTCTATTTATAAAAATAAAACTAAAGCACTTCATGACAATAAATTGAATATTAAGAATTTAGAAGCAAGATAAAAAGTTTTACTATTTTATTTACATCTTAAATTATTTCCTAAAAAACTTCATTCAAGATGGACAATACCTTTTGCAGTCACACACGTATTTCCCTATGGTGTTGTTGAGATAGAAAGTAGAGAAACGGGGAGAATCTTTAAAGTCAATGGTCATTGACTAAAACTTTATCATGAAGATTTATTCTCATAGGATATGGAGATCATTAACTTTGACCCGGTGGGCAAATCATTAGATGAATTCAACACCATGGAGGAGCATATCGTAACCATTAATTCCAATGAAACAATTAAGCTATTGATGGTTAAAATACCAAAAAGGAAAAAAATCACAAAAAGAGAAACAACCCGCTAGAGACCATACGAGTGCGACAAGGAATACTCAGATTATGAGGAATTTGGTGAAAATGACAATCATGTAAAGATCTTTGTAGAGGATCTAAGACAAACCTACATCAACATGCAAATCAATGAGATGTCATTCTATAGAGTTCAACTCTATACGGGAGCCAATAGAATCTTATGCCTAAACATTGGTTTCTTTTAAGAAAATTGAGAATTCATTGCAAACCTCCTATTACGGTGTCAATGTCAAATGACACTTATACAGTCCGATTAGGAGTATCAAAGAATGTGCATGTACGAGTGGGTAGGCTCACCATCATTACAAATTTCCTAGTCATGCCAACAGCTACCCCAGATGATCAAATATTATTGGGTAGGTCGTTCTTATAAACAGTCGGAGCTATCATCAACGTACGTGAGCACATATTTACACTGAGGACGGGTGATGAAGAAGTATCATTACAAAATTGGATAGAACTTTGCAATGATATGGAAGAAGGACAATTTAATGTCGGTGATGATATCAATGATGAAGGACCTTTTTTAGACCCTAGTGAAGACATTCTCGATGAGGAACCACTTGAAGCGAACATTGATTCGCTCAAGCTCAACGAAGATTAATTCCTCTATCAATCGAGCAAACGAATATAAACAAGAGCACTCTATGGGAGGTAGCCCATATGCATTATTTCCTTAAGTTATTTCAACTTTTAGTAGGACACATAGCTTTAGTATATTTTATTTTTATTCTTTCCTTTTGACTCTCTTTTGGAATTACTTTTAAAAGTCACGCTCTAGAGTAGCTTCAAATAGAGGGGGCGATCGAGTTATTTTTATTTTTATAGAATTTATGCAAGTTCACATTATAAACTTGCTTATTTGTTTATCTATCTATTTCATTAATAAAATTCTTAGTTACATACATATCCCAACCAAATTTGCAAAATTTTTGAATTTTTTAGTCAACCTTACCTTTACATTCACCTTTAAGAAGGATATATAAGTTACATATAAAATAAAATTGCAAAATAGCAAAAAATTATGCCTAGCGAATTCCCATTGATTCCAAATAACGTTAAAAATTGCTGGCAAAATCGGTAGCAGAATTTTCAAGACCAGTCTCACTAAGCCCGTACCTAACCTAATTACCCTAATTAGGTACCTAAACCGTACAGTTAACTTTAAACCTCAAAGAGATTTTTAATTCAATCCTTAAACTGCTCCAAATCTAAATTGAAATCATTATTTAAACCTCAGTTCTCGACTTTTTCAATTGTAGAAAATTAGGAAATAATACGAAATATTTTTTATTTTTATAATAATTTCAGCAGCATCTCCCATAAATATGGACTGCCGGCACCCAAAACCTAATAGACAGCAGAATGGGGAGAGGCCTAAAAGGACTCACAACTCCCCGCAGTTCACAATATGATATCAATATAAAAATATAAACCTAACTGCAACTTATAAACCTTAATTAAAAATCTCAACCTCAAACAGAAACTAAAACCATTTGAAAACCTCAAATATACAAAAAAAAACTAAACTATTTAAGTTTCAAACCTAGTTCAACACAACTCAATTCATGAAGCTTTCAAGTTGTTTCTCTAGTGATTCAAGTCCTACCTCACCTTAAAAACCCAAAACAAAACAATATAAACAATAATTACATGTAAAGGGAAAAGAGCTCTTCAGTTGAAGTCTTATAGCTTCCTCTTTTCCTTTCAGTCTTCCTTAGCATCAAAACCTGACAAAGCCATTTCGAGAATATCAAATAACAGTGTGCGTAAAATAAACAGTGTTAGGTAAGTAAACAAATTCTATGCTCATAAAAAGAGATAATATGAGTATTGCACGATAAACGAAATTATGAAATAAATATACAACATGAATCCTCATTTCCTGTTCTATGCTCATAACGAGCGGGCCCTCTCACGATGAACCTAGAACGGTACTATGAGTTAATGCATGCTACCCCGGAGTCGACATTACCCGCCTTAGATGCCTGCAGTACGTCTAGTCTGAGTGGAGCACCTCACACTCTTACGACCGAAGCAGGGGCAACTTTATCTGGGTTCCATGAATGCATGATCAAGAGTTTCACTCCCTCACCGTGCAAAATATAAACCATATTACTGTAAAAAGCAAGAAATCGTGTTTACTTAATATCAAGCTAACGCAAGTTGGTTAATCGAGTCCTCGCTCGCACGTTCCCTGAATTCCATTGTTTCAAAATCCTATTAAATCACAAAAATCCATAATTTATGAGTCTCGACTCAATTGTACTATTTTTCAACAATTTCTTATAATTTCTGAGTAATGTCAATGTTTAAATCCATTAAAAAATCTCGACAACTCTTTTAAATACTCCAAATATTTCTAGAGACCTCAATTCCACAATTTGATTTCCAATTACAATAGTATATCACCAATTTATCTCAAAAACCAATTTATATAATTTTTGGAATCTCATTTTGGTGTTTTAAGTTCGATTAGCCTAAATTACGCTTTACGAGGTAAAACCCCGGATAAAAAGTTTCGTGAAAATCTCGACTTTCATATTTTCATAGAAATCTAAGATTTTTATTTATTTGGCCCAAAATCCCATTTTTTCTGAATTTTTGGCTATTTTCTATGGTTTTTCCTTTTATTTTGAAAATTAAAACATTTTTTATTTGAAGGGAAAGGGTTTGATCTCTTGAACCGGGCCCGGTTCGGTCGAACCCGGTTCGGCACGATTTAGGGGATCATCCCCTTCCTTTCTTACTGTTTCATCGAAATGAAATAAAGGGGTACATCTCTTTCGTTTCGATAAAACGATCATCATCGTTTCATCCGAGTGGGGTTTTCTAGGTAGGGTTTCTCTTTATTCATTCTCTCCTCTATCATCTTCTTCCTTGCCTAGCCTCACCTCCCTCATTGAAACCAACTGCCTCTTTTAGTTTTTCTTCTTTTTCGTTGTTCGTGGTTGTTTCATTGGTGTGTTGTCTGTTGTGTTGTGTTTGCTGTTTGGTTGTTGTTTTTGAATCAAACTGTAGAGTTATGTATTGTACAGGCATTGTAGTGTATTGTATCATATAGGTTGTTGTGTATTGTATCATAGGCTTATGTTAGTTTACTTCAGTTGGTTATAACAAGGGTGTGTAATGTGCACCTTCTCTATGTATATATAAACATGTATACTGTATTTTGAGAATGAGAATGAATAACAGAATGTATGTTGTTCATCAATACATTTTCTTGATCATCTGATCTTCTGATCTTCTGGTCTGTTTCATTGTTGTTCATGGTATCAGAGCAGGTCTCCATTGTTGTTTTGATATGTTTTTTGAATTTACTTGTTTGAGTGTATGATCATGGCGACCATTCATGGTTCCCCGAGTTCTTCAATTCGAAATGGAGTAGGAAGAGTTGTTGATTCAGGAGACTTTGGTGTAGAGAGTCCTTATTTTCTTCAAGGATCTGATCATCCTGGTATGGTACTGGTTTTTAATTCTCTTACTGGTTCCAATTATCTTTCTTGGAGTAGAGCAATGTTGATTGCTTTGGGTGCAAAAACAAAGCTTGGTTTCATTGATGGAAAATGTGTGAAACCAGATTCAAATGATTCCAATTTGGATCGATGGATCAAAGTGGATTATATGGTAACTTCTTGGATTTTGAATTCCATTTCAAAAGAAATTGTTGAAGCCTTTCTTTATACTACTTCATCTTTTGATCTATGGAATGAATTGAAAGAAAGGTATGGAGAGTGTAATGGACCTCTCTTGTATCAACTTAAACGAGATATCTGCTCTATAAGTCAAGGAGATCTCTCTGTCTCACAATATTACATAAAACTTAAGAAATTGTGGGATGAATTGAATTGTTTGGTTCCTTTACCTTCTTGTGAGTGTGGAGCTGTAGCAAAGATGGCTGTTCTTGAGTCTAATGACATATTGATGCAATTTCTGATAGGTTTAGGTGATATATATGATCACATTCGTAATCAAATTTTAGTGATGGATCCCTTACCAAATATAAACAAGGCATACTCTATGATTCTTAGAGTTGAAAAGCAGAAAGAAGTTCATGTTAGTTATTCTCCTGTAATGGATACATCTATGATGCTGAAGACTAACAAAGTGTATTCTGATCCATCTGGTTCATCTGGTGGAACTAAATTTGCTGGTAAAGGGAATCACAAGAAATTTGTTAATAAAGATGAAATGTTACTGTGATCATTGTAAGGCAAAAAGGCATACCAAAGAAACTTGTTTCAAGCTTCATGGAGTTCCAGATTGGTATAAGAAAGAGCTCGAAAAGAAACAGATGAATAATGGTTCTAAATCTTTTGTAAACATGATGGAATCACCTCTGGATATACCAGATGTATGAACATTTCAGGTTTGAAGATTTTCGGACTAATATTGCAAAAGAATGATACAAAGAAGGCATTGAGAGTTTCATGAAAGGAAAGTGTATTTCAGCTGAAGGTATCCCTGCTCATGTGAACTCTGTTGTTTCTGACTTTACAGGTAGTTCACAAAAAAGACCTTCTAGCTTTAATACATCATTTAATTCAGATGCTTGGATTGTGGATAGTGGAGCAACAAATCATATGTGCATTAATTATGATTTGCTTGTTAATATCACTGCTTTGACTAAACCTGTTTCGGTTTGTTTGCCTGATGGTCATACTAAAGAAGTTACTTATATAAGAGATGTGCATCTTAGTTCAGACATAGTTATGTCTTCTTGTCTGCATATAAACTCATTCAAGTATAATCTTTTGTCAGTCAGTAAGCTCATTTCTTCTACTAAGCTGACAGTTGAGTTTTATCCATCATTTTGTGTTATACAGAACATTAAGCAATCTCAAGTTCTAGCTGTGGGAAGGATGATTGGAGGTCTCTACATACTAGATTCCAGTTCTTTCAATAAAGATGTCATTGCTTCATTTGTGTCTCCTACAGAATTATCATTAGCTTGCTGTAATAATGCTAATGTTAATTTTTCATGGCATCATCGTTTGGGCCACCCTTCTGTTACTGTAACAAAACACCTTGAGTTGTTACTCAACAGTTCTTCAACTGGAGGACACAATGTACCTTGTGATGTTTGTCAAATGTCGAAACAATGCAAACTTGTTTTTCCATTTAGTTCTATTCAAACTTCTTTTCCTTTTCAATCGTTGCATATGGATGTTTGGGGACCATATAAGCAACCTTCTCTTCAAGGAGCTCATTTTTTCTTGACAGTTGTGGATGATTATAGTCGATTTACATGGACTTTTTCGATGAAAAATAAGTCCTTGACAGGAAGTCTCATCAAGCAGTTTCTAGCTTTTATTCACAATCATTTTAAAGCATCTGTTAAAACCATTAGGACTGATAATGGTACTGAATTTTGTAATCAAGATTGTCAAGCTTTGTTTTCTGATTTGGGGATTGTACATCAAAGATCTACACCTTATACTCCTCAGCGAAATGGTGTAGTTGAAAGAAAACATCTTCATCTGTTACAAGTTACAAGAGCTCTCATTTTTCAATCTAGTTTATCCACTAAATTTTGGGGTAATGCTGTTCTTACTGCTACCTATCTCATTAATCGATTGCCTTCTCAGTTGCTGAAATAGAAGTCTCCTTATCATCTCTTATTAGGAAGATTACCAAATTATCTCTCATTGAAGACTTTTGGATGTTTATGTTTTGCTACTAATGGTTCTCCAAGTAAAACAAAGTTAGATACAAGAGCAATTAAATGTATCTTTCTTGGCTATTCCCCTGGACAAAAGGCTTACAGGTTGTATAATTTGGCAACACATGCTTGTTTTGTTTCAAGGGATGTGATTTTCTTTGAAAATCAATTTCCATTTCACAGTGTTTCTTCAAGTTCAGATTGTCCATTGC
Organism: Stephania cephalantha; assembly: GCA_039657325.1. Taxonomy (NCBI): domain Eukaryota; kingdom Viridiplantae; phylum Streptophyta; class Magnoliopsida; order Ranunculales; family Menispermaceae; genus Stephania; species Stephania cephalantha. The sequence goes on along the minus strand of CM077578.1, from coordinate 10,401,081 downwards.
CTATAACTTATACTGACACGTCTGATTCCTTAAGACATGTCCCTGCTTCTGCTGTTGTACCTCATTCATCTATTTCCTTAAGCAATGTACCTGCTTCTGCTGTTGTGCCTCATTCTAGGGAATCTCCTGTTGAGGCTTTTCATCATGATGCAGTACCTTCTGATGTTGTTCTGCCTGACTCCCCGTGCCTATTAATGATTCATTCATGCCTCATACTGATATTGTACTGCCTCCTGATGCAGTTGTTCCTCGCAAAAGTCTTCGTGTTGTTCACAAGCCTCTTTGGATGAATGATTTTATTTTGAATAATGTTCATACAACTGTCTCCATTCCTGCAGAATCTGTTCTTTCTGCTGGTGCACCTCCAACATTCCTTTCATTCATTCTTCTCACATTACTGCTGATTACAAGTATTTTTTTGTTGCTCTTTCAACCATAAAGGAGCATACTTGTTATGCTCAAGCTCAACATGACCCTGTTTGGGTCGAAGCAATGAATAAGGAATTACAAGCTTTGGAGGAGAATGGTACTTGGAGTCTCACAGATTTGCCACCTAATAAAAAGGCTATTGGTTCAAAATGGGTTTACAAGGTCAAGCTTAATCCTGATGGATCATTGGATAGATGTAAAACACGTTTGGTTGCAAAGGGATTCAATCAAATTGAAGGTGTTGATTACACATATTCTTTCTCTCCCGTTGCCAAGAATGTCACAGTCATGATTGTTTTATCCTTGGCAGCTGCTCGTAATTGGCCTTTACATCAATTGGATGTTAATAATGCATTTTTACATGGTTATCTTGATGAAGATGTTTATATGAAACCTCCTGATGGTTACACTTTGGCCTCTCCTAATCAAGTCTGCAAACTTCAGAGATCATTGTATGGTCTTAAGCAAGCTTCTAGACAATGGAATCATGAGTTTACTTCTCAACTTCAGTTTTTTGGTTTCATTCAATCTGCACATGATCCTTGTTTGTTTACATACAACATTGATGGTCAGTTTTTGGTGTTACTAGTGTATGTTGATGATGTTCTTCTTACTGGAACTTCTCTTGAGTTGCTTACCAAAGTCAAGGATTTCCTGCACAACTTGTTCACCATCAAAGATCTAGGCCAAGCTCGTTATTTTCTGGGATTATAGTTGGTTTGATCTTCGTCAGGACTTTATGTTCATCAACGTAAATATGTCCTTGATTTACTTACTGATGCTGGCCTTACCTTTGCTAAACCAACAGCTACTCCTTTTCCTCGTGACTGTAAGTTTGATGATGTTGATTCTCCATTGTTACTTGAAGTTGATCGATATAGAAGATTAATTGGACGTCTTCTTTACTTGGGTTTCACTCGTCCTGACATTACCTATGCCACACAGCAGTTAAGTCAGTTTATTCAAGCTCGTACTGAACAGCATTGGTCTGGTGCTCTTCATGTTTTTCGATATCTTAAGGGTACTCATTCTCAGGGATTGTTCTTCCCTGTTCAGTTGGATTTACATCTCGTTGCATACTGTGATTCTGACTGGGCTGCTTGTCCTATTTCACGGAAGTCTCTCACTGGTTATTGTGTATTCATGGGCTCTTCCTTGATCTCATGGAAAATAAAGAAATAAGCTATAGTTTCTAAACCCTCTGCTGAAGCTGAGTATAAGTGTATGTCTTCAACAGTTTGTGAGTTGCTGTGGATTTCTTACATACGTAAAGACTTAGGTGTTCCTACCTCTCTTCTTATACCTCTTTGGTGTGATAATCAAGCTGCAATTCATCTATCTGCCAACCCTGTTTTCCATGAACGAACAAAGCATTTAGAGATTGATTGTCATTTGGTTCGTCATCAGTTCAAATGTGGTTTTATTCTTCCACAGTATGTTCCTACTCGATTACAGTTAGCTCATTTGTTTACCAAATCTTTACCAGCTCCTTTGTTTTCTGCCTTATTGTCCAAGATGGGTCTATGCGACTGGCATAGACTTCCATCTTGAGGGGGGGATGTAGAGTTATGTATTGTACAGGCATTGTAGTGTATCGTATCATATAGGTTGTTGTGTATTGTATCATAGGCTTATATTAGTTTACTTCAGTTGGTTATAACAAGGGTGTGTAATGTGCACCTTCTCTATGTATATATAAACATGTATATTGTATTTTGAGAATGAGAATGAATAACAGAATGTATGTTGTTCAGCAATACATTTTCTTGATCATCTGATCTTCTGATCTTCTGGTATGTTTCATTGTTGTTCACAAACCTCCATCTCTCTCAACTCCATAACACAACAGCAACCCACACAATCACATAATCTAATATGATAATCACAGTCCCTATTTGATTTTCATAGTCAAATCGAAACTTAATTTGATTTGCTTACCTTGATTCTTCAAACCTACAGTAGTCACGACTCCTCCTTACTCAAGAGAGAAAAACGAATCAAAGTGGCGAGAGTGGGAGATATCATAGTGGAACGAGCAACAAGAAGGCGAGAGAGACGAAATGGACAGATGACTAGTTGATCGAATGAAGAAGAAAAACAGTAAATCCCCTGGTTCGATTTCGTTTTGGGATTAAAAGGCAAATGATAGTTCTACTCCTCTCTTATTATCCTCAAGTATATAAACCAGTTGCCCCATCATGTATTTTGCCACTCTCTTATTTTTTTATGTCCAAATTAAACCTCGAAAATCACCTCGTTTCGCCAAAAATTGGAGAAAACACCAAGGCACTCTGAAACACTCGAAAAATGTGTATAAACACTTATTTGAACTTTCTTTCACAACGAATAAGATATAATACATACAATACGCACACAATAAACAAAAATACAATTTACCTTATGATCTTTGTCCGTCACGCGTGGGTCCCACTTCGGATTCCTAAAAATGAAATCGAATCCGAAAATTGTTAATTAGTCATCTAATCTAGTTTAAGAAAATCTCGAATTTCACAAGAATATAGGAGCTTTAGTGTAAATTTGGAGTCTAGCAAATCCCAGTGATTCGCCTAACACAAGAATCGTTATTCCAATCGGTGGAAATAACAACACACTTAATACCGATTTACATAGCGATTCCCACCAATTCCACTAAAACAGGAATCGCTGGGCATGATTATTTATTTTTAAAATCAAAACCCCAAAATCACCACAAACACACACCACCTCATTCACACCACCAAATCGGTGCACCTTTCCACAAAAATCTCAATTTTTTGCTAAGTTCAACCCTCATAAGCTCAATCTTAGTCTATTTAAGTGATTCTCACCTCTACCTAGCTTCATTTAACACCAAAAACATCAAATTTGAGATAGTAGAGCCAAGCAAGGGTTTAAGAAATTCGGACTTGGAGCTTGGAATACCAAGTTAGAAGAGTTCAAGAGCGCATATCTTGAGAGATTCACTCTCAAGAAGGTAATCGCACAACCCTAGCCCTTTGTGCCCTTTGTTTTAATGAGATTTTGATTTTTTTTATTGGATTTGTGAAAATTACTCAAATTGATTTCAAGATTTTTTGTCGAGCACCACTTCGATGCATCGAATAAATTATTTTTGATTGGGTATCGCAATAGTAGTGATTGTTGGTTTACAAATATCAGGATTTTAAAAAATATAGAGATTTTGAAAAAGTATTCGAAAAATATTTGAAATTGAATTTTCCACCAATCGAATGTGTAATTCACAAGTTTTTGAAAGACCATTCAATAGATTTGTTCTCGTACTCTTGACTCCCGTAATTTTCAAATAAGTTTTTGTTAGAAATATACTTTTTATTCATAATCTTTTTGAATTTCTTGATAGCAATTTGATCTTCAATAAATTACGCGCCTTAAGTCCATTTTCATATCAAATACAGGTTTTTGGTTTACCAATTTATAGTAGTGATGTGATCATTATGACAAGAAGAGGTAGTAGAAGAGGTAGGAATAGTGCACAAGAGAAAGGAAATGGGTTATGGTAGAAAAATCTAAGAGCCACTCGAACCAACAAACATCCATCCCACCCACAGGAATTAGTATTAGTGAATCAAGACCCGATTGGGCTGAATTGATATCACAATCCTCGTATAGCTCCGATGAGGAATTAGATCGCTTAGATCCAAGCACACAAGTACCTTGTGATTTAGAGAGATTTGTTAGTCCCAAAGCACAAAATAGATACTTTCGATATATGAAAGGCGTTATCATACCCGAGAGAGGACTCTAAATCCAAAATGTGAACAAATATGAAGACAAAATCATGAGTATCATACGGGAAAGAGAGTGGGAATAACTTCTTAGAGATTACAAAGGTAGATTAGAGAGAGGATGCTCGAAGTTAGTTTGCCAATTCTACATGAACGAAAATGAAAGTGGAAATCGTAAAGAATTGATTGTTCAAAGAAATAAGATTGATATTTCACCCAAGGTAATGAAAAAATATTATGGACTTCCAGACATAGGGGATTATGACTATCCCTACATACTTTACATCCCAAAGGAAGTTTACCTATCCAGACAAATTCAGGAAGCCTTAGAGGTAATTCCTGGGCGGGGCTTGTTTTCTCGATACATACGGTCATCCAAGGTTCATCAAAATCACCTTTTTTAGGAAAACCACCAAATGTCAGAGCTACATCATAAACACTTGCCTATACCCCATTAAACAACATTCCAAAGTGAAGAACCATAAAGTCGCTCTACTCTATCACATCATTACGAAGACTGGGCATATCGACGTTGGATACATAATTTACAAAGCAATGAGACAGAAAATGACGATTATGAAGCATGATGGCCTACCGTTCCCAATTTTAATAACTCAGCTATATATGAAGGTCAAGGTTGGTTCCCTTACAATGAAATTTGATGAGCTACCTCAAAGAACTATCACAGACACTGCGATTAAAAGGATGAGAGCAGTCAATAGATATAACGATTCAGAGTAAGAGAGGGAGATCAACGAGATAAGGAGGTCAAAAATTGAAGACCATACTATTTGGCAGAGAACCAACCCAAGCACACAAGAAGAAGTGAGGCAAGCACCGAGTCTGATGGTTCAAGTACATGTTCTGGTGGTAGATAACAATTATGCATCTACAACAAAAGCTAAAAGGAAAAGATTTTTTAAATCCTTATTTTTATCTTTTCAACGCAATGAGAAACAAATCTTGAGGAATAACGAGATGTCAGACGAGAATGAAAGAAATCTGATGCGCCACCATTCCATGTCGAAAAGAAGCATAAAATGTTTACTAGATCCTAAGAGGAGCATCAACGTTCCTTCGATGCAATAGAGATTACCATCGGGAGCTCACCAAGGAATGACGACGAAGCTGAAGAGACCGACGAGGAATTTACTTATGTACAAAGTACACTGTAATTTTTTGAAGTATTTGTTTCTCTGTGTTGAATGTGAACTCTGTTTGAACCTTAATGAGAAATGAATGCTTTACTCCATTGTGTATCTCTTTTATATATGATGTTTATTGGCTTAAATCTTAAAAGCAATTTAAGTTTCATATTCAATTATTTTATGCTTCACCAAATATATTTGTTTAATTTTGAAAACCCGACTTAATTTTTAAACCTTGAGGACAAGGTTTGGAATGATTTTGGGGTATGTAGGTGAAGTAAACTATAAAGAAACCAAGTATGGAAGACTCGAGAGGTAAAATTTATTCGACTGAAAAAAAATTTAAAATTTTTTTCACAATTCAGGTAACATTTCTTCATTTTCATTTATTCTAGTTAGAAATGCGAATTGAATATAATTTGGGTTTAAATAGAAGTGATACGTATATATACACATTAGTACCCATGAAAATAAAAGGTTTATAATAGAAATGAATTGTTATACCCTATGTGTAACATCCCTTAACTCAATTAGAGCAATGCCCAGCTTGAAACCCTAATTAAGCCGCGGTACACCAGTCAGACTCAATTAGAGTAACATTACAGCCATCTTTCATACCTGATAATCACAATACGGTATATCGTATATCGAATAAATAATTGAAAATGTAACGAAATTAAAACTTTTTTCTATAATATAAACGATATACTAAAACCGACATAAATCTCGATATTGAAACCATATCCCAACCTTGGTTATTACAAAATAATAATTCAATACAGTATATGAAACAATATAAAAATCAATTCACCATAGAGAAGACTATAAACTCCTAATCTTCTACGTCCCTGAGTCGAAGCGCACGTCATTTACCTGAAATGTTAATCGAGGAATGAGCGCCCCAACTTGCTCAGTAAGTTGATGCTCGTAAAAATATCAATTATCAACTACTATCAATGAATTAATGAATAGCAATATGAATTCAAATATATCTATTCGAGCATTAAAAATGATATATTAATACATAATGGAATGCAAGTTCACAGGTCAATTGCAATTGTACTCGCGACTGGTATTTTGATTTTTATTTTAGAGTTATACTCTCGTCTTACATAAGAATACATCTGCATAATCCACATGTTGACCGATATGGGGTTCTGCTAGTGGATTCAAATGTAATCAAGCTATCACATCTTGATAACTGAAGAGTCGTACTCTTATCTTACCTCAATAATACGATTCACAAAACCTCCATGTTGGTCATCATGTGATTATGTCGTTGTATTCAAGAGTAACTGAGCTACTAACCCTAAATGGACAGTGAACGAATAAGGTAAAACTCTGGCCTACTGAGGATGAAAGGATGGAATCTATTTCCAGACGTATCTTTTCCTTTTATTAGGATAAAGAGCGTAATCCATTTTCAGGTGTATTTTTCCAACCTCAGTTCTGATCTGCCTTGTCGATACTTTCGAGGATTTTCTCATTTAAAAACAAGTATAGTCAAGTCACAGTACATTGCTCCATTCCCAGTTCATAATGTTATATGAACTAAATATACTAATTACGTTGCATAGTTGATAAGAATATACCTTTCCCTGTCGAGCAATAACCTAAATTAAATCAATTGTCATTAATTTGGGTCTAATACTCAATAATTAGAACTCCTAAATCAGTCCCAATTGAATTAGAAACAAATTTATCAAATTTTAGGTCATTATGACCATTTCTCATTTTTCGAGGAAAAACCTCGATAAAGTCCTGCACGAATCCCGAATTCTTCATTTTTCATATAAATGCATCAATTTCTATTTAGTTAGTCAAAATGTTTTTTTTTTCTAATTTTTCCTTATTTTTCTAAAACTTTTCCCTATTTCTATATTTTTCCTTTTTTTTAATAATTGGGTGGTTTGACCTCTGAACCGGACCTGTTTAAGTCTGGTTCAGGGATCAAACCCCCTTTCTTCTACCTCATCTTTTGTTTTGCAGATCGTCCATTTTTTTCTTTGGTGGGGTTGGGTTTACCCAACCCCAGTGCACTCTTGGGGAGGGGAGATTGCTCTCATGTCGTATCCTTCCTCCGACCTAAACCTCCCATCCATCCACCATTAACACCCAACAGCATCAACAGCAACACAACAACAATAGCAACCACAACGACAACAACCAACAACATTAATGAACAAGAAAACACATAACAACCTCACTTTACCTTCATCATCGTCTTCATCGCCTTCATCTTTCGGTTTCTTTTTTCTCTTACTTTTCTCCTCTATTTCGAAACAAAACTATTGAGGAGGTGTCGGTGTGTGTGTGTGTGTGTGTGTGTGTGTGTGTGTGATCGAGATTCTTATGCATGAATCTCGAGACAAATCTAAAGGACATTAATCAAAGTCACAATTCCTTAATGTGACATCGAATTGGACACATGTATACACATATAAATTGATTATCATTGAGATGTAGTTGCACGTATCTCGAAGCATGGACAATTTTTCCACACTCAACTGATCAACTAATTTACTCCCTTGATTCTCACGCTATGCGTATCTCGAGGCAAATTCAATGTATACTTTTATTTGATTTAAATTTTAGGATTCATTTATATATATACAACTATGTATTTTGCGCCTATAAATTCATCGTGTGCACTAACGACCATTTTCGGGCGTGCACACTATTGTACGTCCCACGCGTGTCACCCTCGACCTTAGGTGTCACTAGGAACCCATCAATTATTAATTATTTATTTATTTTCAACATAATTTTATATAACATTTATATAAATATATAAGCCTACATTAACACGCCTATGACTTCGTCGTGCGTGCTAACAAGTTCACTCGGCGTGCATCCACAACTCGTGTGCGTCAACCTTGACCCACACTCGATATTAGGCGTCCTATAATTTGTTAATTATTCAATTATATGCCTATAAATCTAATTATTTCCATAATTAATAATACAACCCATACAAACACCAAACGGCACACAAATCCACACACATACTAATTGAGATAAGTCAGGCTTAACCACGAGTCTAAATCGGGTTAATTAACTTTCAACTTAACACTAATCACCTGCTTAAGGTAACGGGTCGTTACATTATGTGACTTCACCTAGATTGTGTATACAGTAGAGGCGTTTAGAGGGGATCGATTGCTTTGTGTTAAACATTATAATGGATAGAAGATCAAAAGGATATTTCAAAAAGAAAAGAAAAAAGCAGATTTCTAAGAATCTTGTTATATAAAAGTTATTGGTCAAGTTTTATATATATCTATATAAGTATTGAAAAATTTTATGCTACAATTGAGGAGAAAAATAGGAAATAGCCAATAAACTTTACTTAGTTAGAAAGAATACTTCCTTGACTATAGCGAAAGTGAGAAGAGCTAATAAGAGTTTATAAAAAAAAAATAGAGAGACCCACATATTTCAAAGAAAATTGAGCAAGGAATCTAGTGGTGGGAAAAAGGTGAGAAAGAATTCCTATATAAAAAGAATAACGGTATCCAAAGAAAATGGAGCAGGGAACCGCAGGAATACAAAATGAAGAAAGAAAGAGCGATATATATAAAAATGGAATATTATGAAAAACTCTCTAAATAAAAAATTTAGCTCGAGTGCTTATGGCTAAGTTGAGTGAAGTATCTCTTGTTCTAATAGTCCAACAAATGGACATGAAATGATAATTATTGGTGATGAAGAATTTCCTATCGACTTTGATTGTGATGATATTTTAAATATTGTTTGAAAATGAGATTGATTTGGTGGTTTTTGTATCTTGAGATTCTATATTAGTCATCGTAAGCTTGATGCTTATCCGTGGAGATTGAGAAAACCTATGTAATGGTTTGACTTTGGTGATTGGTTAACTTTAAATTCTGAGGCGTGTTGCATAATTGGAGGTTAAGTTCTCATATAAAGAGTATTGTTCTTTAATTCTTTCTATTCTATCATGACTTATTTTTATGAAAGTAATATGTTTTTATTTAAATATAATTTTTGTTTAAGAATAAAAGTATATAATCATGAAATCAAAATAAAGGAAGAAAAAACGAATTTGATTGAGAGTATTACTTTGTTCGGGACGGCAAAGTGCTGAGTTTGAGGGCATTTTTAAACATGTTTTATAGTACATTTTATGACGATTTCAGATGTAAAAGATTATATTACACAGGGTTTTCTCTTGTTTTTATATTTCAGGTGATAATTGAAATATTTGAAGAAATAGATGAAAAAGGGAAGAAAATGAAGGAATTAACCGAGCGAAAAGACTACACGAAGATTCACTAAGGAATCAAGACAAAAAAATGAACTTGATACCTAAAGATTTTCCTGTGATTCCTGTACACTCAGAATCGCTACACAAATCGGTGGAAATAGGAACTTCAGTTTCACGGATTTACCTAGCAATTCTTGTACACGTGAATCGTTGTAGGAAATTTCGTGAATTTTAGATTACAATAAGGGTTTTGAGTGGGTTTAGGATATGTATTACCTAATATACTATTAATATAAATCCTGGACTATGAAATTAGGGTCTTTTAATAGCTTTACAGTTTTCTATTTAGTTTCGAGGCCATTTTTTATTATTTTTCTTTTGAAGAAGATAAAAGATTCTAGTTATCATGATTGAGTAGTTTGTTAAACTAAATCCATTTTGCAATGTCGTCATGATGAGATGGATGTGTACTTAATACTTTAAACGAATCGTATTCTTTGATTCACTATTTATATAAGTTGTTATTTATTGATTGCAATCATGGATTTAAGTGTTATGTGCATAGTGGCCAATATGTATGTGATATTTTGATCATTATCTAATTAAAGTAGTAACTATGATTGTTTGAAAGGTATGACCTTTAGATGTCCTAGGTGAATTCGAGATCTAAATATAATGTTGAAGTGGCTTTTCTGAATGTGTTAGATTTAGTGGTTCGAGGTTTTTATAAAGTATAATGTGGTTTTATTGTGTGAAGTTAATGTCTTTGTGTATTCAAAGATATTAGCTCAATAAAATTAGAACGTGGTTTTTCCACCGATATAAGGAGAACAAATGGTTGGCTAAAGATTGTTTACTTACATATGATTAATGTCTAATAATCTATGATACTTTAGAAAGTACGTTCACGGCTATATGGTTAAAGTAACATGTTAGAATGCAAAACGGATTGAAGTTTCATTGTTTAGGAGGATTGTTTAGATGTTTATTTATTATTGTGTTTTATTTAATTGAATTGCTTTTAATTTAGTGATTTTGATTTGTGTTATTTAAGGAAGTTTAGTTAGTTTAATTGGTTTTTATTTATATTTTTTAATTTTGGTTTTTATTAAATTAAATTAAAATAAAAAGATAAAACTTTTTTCTTAAGGAATTTGCAAAATCCCTATGGAGATCATTCCCACTTACCACTACTATAAAATATTAATAGTACAATAAAGGTGGAAAATTTATTCTACACGTTCGACACGTGTCATTAAATTTAGTTGTGACTAGAGATTGATTAGCCTTTGTAATTCAATTTTGTGTTTGAATGTGAAGATATCTTTCAGGTTGCTTATGTACTTTGGTTATACAGTTATTTGGATTCCAGGTAAATGCATATTGAGATGTCTTTGCACCCATTTAGTTTCATAAATATATTCCCTCTTTGAAGTTGTCATAACTTTGATATACTTGTTTGCCTTAAAATTAATGGAGCTTGTTGATTGACATCAAGATATGTGATGCATTGTCGTATACACCAATAATAAACTAAAAATACCAGGCTACTATGGATTTGCAGTAATGGTAAACGGGGTCGAATCCATAGAGAATATGGATAACTTTAGGTTAACAAAAGGGGGTTTTTAACTAATTATACAAATCTATACTAATATCGAATTACCAACTAGGAAATAAATGCGAGAACAAGTAAACAGTAAAATACTTTTAAAACAACAATTTAATGAGGATTCCAAATCAATGAGACACGTAGACCGATGTAAGTATGATTTAATCATTGATTCAAAAAGTTTATTTTTTATTAAATCTTATAGGTAAGCTATAGCGACTGAACCATACTCATGTTACCTCATTTTTCTCATGTCAATGGAAGGAACGTGCGACACAACCATATACTAACTAGATTGTAAAATCCCGAGTGCTCCGCAGATTTCAATAATCTAAAAGCATTAAGCTCCGTGAGAACATGTAACGGCCCAAATTTTAATTTCACCGTTATTATGGATTATTTTCAGACTTGGACGACAGCTCAGAGCCACGTGATACCGCAAATAGGGCAGGGCATGCTGACTAGGTAAATAGTAATTTTGTATGATTGTTTGTCTATTTGCGATGTTGTATATCGAGTTATTCGCTTAACATCGCATGTGTGTATTTAGATCGTCGAATCGAGCGAGATAGTGTAACGGGTGTTTGCCTTGAAAAACGTGTCGAGACGGGTACTGAGGAGCGAACTATGGGTACACTAGATCGGGAAAACTAAAACACAAAAAAAAAAAAAAAAAAAAAAAAAAAAAAAAAAAAAATGGCAAGTCAACTTACCTTACCTACACTCGACGACACCCACTACCATCATTTTCTCTCCTTCCTCACGTTACTCTCTCCCACAGCCTCACATACACAACGCACACACTCACAAGGCCGGGAGAAGGAGCAGAAACAGAGGAGGAGGAGGAGGAGAGGAGGAGAGGAGGAGAAGAAGAGAGCGGGAGCGCGGGAAACCGGGGTGGAGGTAAGCCATTTACTTTGTTGATTGTTGGGTGGTCGAAGTGGTGGCCATGGTGGCCGACGAGGAGGTTCGGCCATGGAGGCCGAACCAGGTCGAGGTGGAGATGGCAGGGGTGTCTCCCCCTGCCATCGAGCCCACCGAGGTTGGGGACGTGCGTCTCCAACCAGAGAAAAAAAAAAAAAAAAAAAAAAAAAAAAAACCAGGGAGCTCACTGGAGAAGAAGGAGAGAGTGGGGTGGGGAGGGGCTGCACGCACGCAGCGTGCGTGCAGCCCAGGACCAGTTGGGCCGGTCCGGGCCCAACTTGGCTGGGCCGGTCCGGGCCCAACTTGGTTGGGCCGGTCCGGGCCCAACTTGGCTGGGCCGGTCCGGGCCCAACTTGGTTGGGCCGGTCCGGGCCCAACCGGACCCGACCCGGGTGGGCCCAAACCGGGTCGGGTTGACCCGGGTGGACCGGGTCGGTCCGACCCGGGTGGACCGGGTCAAACCCGGTCCAGGGACCCACCCATCCATTAAAATAATATAAATATTAAAATATAATTTAAAATAGTTTTAAATTAAATAAATTACAGAAAAATAAGAAAAATATGTGGAAAATTATGGGAAAAATCTAGAAAAATCAGGAAAAATATGAAAAATGAGAAAAAGATAGAAAAATGATATTCGAGAATTTTTCGGGCGTTGACACCCCGGTATAACTCGAAAAGGGTGTCAAACCAAAACTTTTTGAAATGAAAAATTTTCATAATTTGGCCACACATTATAAATTCACTTAATTTGACTCTAAACTAGTTAAAATGATTTAATGGGACACCAGGAACTTAAGAGACCACAATCGGGAGTCGGGCGCGTTTCTCGAGACGTAAGTGAGACTTCGAGTGCGTTTTGAGGTACGTAAGATTTCATCTGAAAGTCACCGAGGGTTTACTTTTTCATCGTTGATTCATATTCCTTGTTATTGTACTCTATTCCGTGATACGTTTGGGTTGGTGGTCGAGTTACTCCCACTTTGTTCGTTGTGTACTTATGTCACACTATGTTGTAGCACGCGTGTGATCACGCATTCGGTGAATTGCAACCCGATGTAAGGGTGCACGTGTCGTGCAAGCCCCGCGAGGAACCAGTGAAAGGAAGTGGGGCACCCACTGAAAGGATCCTGGGGGTCCGAAGTACAGTTTAGTCTGACCGGGACGAGTACACACTTTGTTTCTCTCGTGTTATTTATTCATGTGATGATCTTAGCACAGTTGTCTGTTTAGTTTCCGCATGATTAATTGACATGTTTATTGGTATCTGTTTACTTTCTTATAAATGCTCGGTGTACTTCGTTGAAATCTTACTAACTGTACTCTCCATCTTGCTTTTTGTGATGGTCGAGTGCAGATCCTAGTGCTAGTAAGGGCAAGGGGATTTTGGGCGACTTTATCTGACTGCCCGCGGTCGAGGACCTACTAGTACGTGCGATTTTGATATTTTGCTTTACTTTTGGGTATTGGGAGACTTGATAGACACTGTACTTGTATATATTACTGCTTAGTATTGTCGCCTATATACAGAGTACTTTCCCCGGGTTTTCCACAATAGGAGTTGCTCTTATAAATAATGTTTTTATGATGATAAATTTAATGTTTTACTTGCTTTAAATTAAGACTTTCATTGTTTTTAATACTATAAAAATGATCGAACTATCTAACTAAACTGATCAACGAAATGAGTTTAACACGTATAATGAGTAGAAATGATGTAAAAATGGCGTCGGTGGCGCGTGGGACCCAAAGTGGGTCAAGGATCGGACGGGACCGCTGGGGCAGCGCCTCCCAACGTGGCGACCTCGGGATTTGGGGCCGCCACAGAACACCTACCTTGAGGGATAACTAGCGTGCGCTGCTACCAAACTTATATTTCGAAAACACCTAGTTATCACCAGTGCAATTTCCCTCTCTATGTGATGGTAAGATTACTGGTTATGGTTGTTAACAAGACCAAAGTGCACATGCATTTACATCGTGATTAAAAAGAAACACCAAGACTCTAAATCGAAGCATATAATCTTATAAGACCAGGGCAATCAAAATTACAAGACAATAATGAGAAACATAGAAATTAATATATGAATCTCATAAATCACTTACAAGTCTCCTTGATCTAAACAATAGCTTAGCCAATAATAGTCATTAAAATCTCTTTTACAAACTACAAGAACCGGTAAAGAAAATAAGGGAAAAAGGGGAAGAATGGAGGATAATAGATGCTAAGAGATATGAGGTGACTCCCTATCCAAAAAGTGTCCTTTAGGGTTTCTTCTCATCTCTTATTTATAGTAAAACTAAGATGGAAAAGAATCTTATCCTCAATCTCCCATAACTGCAAAATGAGAAACTGATAATCTTGAGATTCTCCCAGTGTTGTATGTGTATTTTTCCAAATAGTTGGGAATTGCTTATGAAGCATTATGACACTCTACTTTCTGTTTTGACTCTAGCCCGAATTTTGACTTGGTGCCTCCCAACATCGTACGTTCATCCCAAGGCGCTCCAAGGCACTGGTAGTTTTCTTGGGATTCGTGTCTAAGACTTCTCCATAGTCTTGGCATGGCTTGGTCTGCAATGTTTTCAATGTCTTTCTGCAATTCGTCAACTTTTGGTCCAGCAATTCCTTGATGATTTGTTGTCAATTCCAATACGATCTATGGCGCTGAGCTTTGTGTTGGCTTTTTACTAGTTCTTGACAGAAAATCACTGATTTTCTTCAAATAGCCTGTTTTTACCCTGAAAATACAAAAACAAAGGATTATTGACATAAATGAGATGAAAATCTTGTAAAGCATAGTAAAATCTCACTAAAATATAACATGTACATTTAGAGTCCTACCAATATGCACGCACAATCCTAATGTACGATCCTACGGATTCCAACAATCGAGTGACAATTATCCATGTCAAACTTGTGTCAGTCATATTTTCATGTATGTATTAGAAAATATTCTTTTTTTCCCTAAAGAATTGTCAACATCACTTAAAAGACAAGACAAAAAGAAAGGAAATGCTAGAATGACAACACTATGTCACAATAAATAGAATGCAGAACAGCTGATGTGGCGTATGGGCTCCATATCAAAATCCCATAAAAAGGGCATACCTAACACCCATTTTGATATGGGGCCACACGCCACGTCAATTGTTGTGTATTCTATTGTGAAATAGTGTTGTCATTCTAGCATTTCCTAAGAAAGAATTAGAGTCCGGTTATACACACCCCACTATTTACTTAGAGCACCCCAACGAAAAAGTCAAACGGTTAATTCTACTACAAAATGACATTTATGCCATTCATTGCAATTAGTGCACCCTGCCACCCTTTTCCTCTTATTTTGTGCACCCCACCATCATCCCTCCACACATTTACTTCTTGTGATTTGTTGGATATCATCAAGTGGTTCGACCTCGCATGTCTGAATCTCTAGTTGGAGAGTTGTTCAAAGCCCGCCGAACCTCTAGTTGGAGAGTAAGTCAAAGCCTACAGAACCTTTAATTGGAGAGTTGGTCGAAACTCACCAAACCTTTATTAATTTGGTAGTTGTCAACTAAATTTCACGAAAGAGGTTCGATTGGACAACACCAAACCTAGAAGATAAGTCTCGGCTACATGTCGCCGAACCTAAAATAGATGTCTCAACCAAGGTTTTTGGAGTTGGTGTTTCAATTGGGATGAAGGGGTATTTTGGTGTACCCTCATAAATTGAAATTTGAATTTGAGGTGCACTCAAAATTTGGGTGTCCTTATGAAAATGTGGGGTGCGTATAGCCAGACTCAAGAATTATTGAGAGTACACTCGTCATTCCGTGTGAAGAGGACCCATGTGGCCGTCTTTTGTTTTATGGTTTATGCAAAAGGCGACCCCTCTCTTCAATACATTATGCATATAACTATATGCATGGTTTACAAATAAAGACCCAGATGAACCTACCATTTGAAACTATTGACTGGATGCATGGGATCCAGGGTTCTTGTTTTTGTGAATTGGTGTAGGCAAAGTCAAGACTTTTGAATTAAATTATACTGCAACTTGACACGTTACACAAAATCAGTCTGTACTAATGTATATATATATATATTAAAGAGTTGAATTCTTACTGGGTTGACTTATATAAAAAAAAATGGAAAAATTCATAATTTAAGTATTTTGGCTTGAGCAACAATGGAGAAGCTGAGATTTCTCAAGAATCAGAAGGTAGATATGGGAAACCAAGGATGCGTCGACGGGCAGCTGAATGATGCCAACTATTCTTCGCCAATGCCTGTGATCGGCTTGTACATCGCAGCGGCTACATTGGTATGTTTACTATTTATCATTTCAGATATTTTGTCCGGTTTTCGCAATAGAAAGACATGGATACCTTGTAAACTCTTCTCACTCAACGCAATCACATTGACTCTCCTCTCAATAGCCACAAAACTACCAGTAGATCTCACCACTTCGATGCCTAGAGCGGAAGATCAATTATCTAAGCTCACCGGCACTACTTTAGTTTGTGCCTGCTTAGGTTTTCTCATGCCTTCAATTGGTGCTAACTCCAGTTCAGAATGTTTTTCAAACATTGTTGCCATGACTATACTTGTGATTGCTATTGTTGTCAACATATGCATCCAAATGCACACTGGTGTGATCTTTTCGTTTCGTACGGAACACATAGTAATCATGTGTTGCATGATGTTACTGCTCTTGGTCTTGTGGGTTTTTGCTCCGGTGAGCAGCTCCCAGAAGGATATGTCCATCGATTACATCAAACGGAGCTTCACAAACGGTCACCAAAGCATGCTACAAAGGCTGAAATTATGTTATTTGTATTGTTACAACACAAATCCTCAATTCATGCTTTGTAAGAACCTCACATGTGTTTCCTCTTGTGCACTTTGCCTGCTTTGTTCAGCTGTACTATTGCAAGCAACATTTAGATCTATGGTCTCTAAAACCATGGACTTCTGTGGAGGAGATTCTGACTACAAAAGGTCTATGAAGCTTATTGTTGTGACCCAGATTATAACTGTCCTTGTAGGCACTTTGGGCACCATCTTTAGAGTACTTACGATGGCTCGACATGTCCAAGTATCTGATCCCAGAACAGTAAATAAAGAAGCGAAAGGCGCAGAAGCTGTGATTCTTCACAATCCAGGACAGATGCGTCTTGGTTATGCGGGTGCTTTCGGTTCAATTTTTAGGGGTCTAGCTAGTATTGTTCTCTACCTGATTGATGCACTGATGATAGTACCGTATGCGATACTAGTTGAGCTGTTGGGAATGTGCGGGAAAGCTAGCGCCGAAGATGATAAAGCTGTGACAGAATTCAAAGATTTGATTAATGAAGGAGAGATGGGGTTGGATGAATGGACATTAAGGAAAGCTGTAAAAGAGATGAAGAGAAAGGTAGTGAAAACAAAAGGGCAAACCTCAAGTGATCATCTAATGAATCTCCTATTGAAAACTCCTCCCTCTCAAGAGTTATCTTTTGCACACCAGCTCAAAAATCACTATCATGAATCGGCGAGGCCGGAGTATGAAGTCTCTCCTCTCACAATAGTACTCCTGATAAGAGTTGCTTCTATTTCAATACCATTACCTCTATGTGGATCTCTTTTGAGCTCATTGACAGAAGTGTTTGATATCGTTCATTTCATCGATAGGAAAACATGTTCTCCGAGCATTGAGAATAAAAATAAATCTAAGTTCGCGAAAGCTGTGTGGGTTCGCGATGAATTTAAAACTCTCCTTCCCAAAATTATCGAGAAATCCAGAGTCGAAACATTCAAGAGGCTGTCACCACTGGATCAAGCAACTGAGATTATTAGAGGAGTGAGGAAAGCATTGCCATCTGATTATGTATGGGATGAATTGGATTTGATCACAGCCTTTATACAACACCAAGCTTTTGGATCAATAGAGGAGTTATATGGCTTTGTAGAACAGCTATTCGTCGATTTATTAATCGGGTTTCTTATTGAGTTGCCGAATGCCATATTTAAAGAAATTGTCGAAAGCCAACCCGAAGACGTCGAGGACAAGGTGACATTTTCCATGAAGACCATTTGCAAGCTTGAGAAATTAGAGAAACTTGTTCAATGGTCATTTCCAGATGGAGCAACAATCACTAATTTGATAACTGATGAAGCTCCTACAACAAATGATGTGAGCACTACCATAAAAGTACAGGAAAGTAATGGTACAGTTAGCAATACTAACGTGCCTCCCTTTGTTGGAGAATCTAGTGACATTGCTCCTACGGCAACTCTAGACGAAATTATTGAAATCGAATAGGAACAATCGTGCTTCATCTGTAAAGGTCATTCTTTTTTGGTTTTCTTCTCTTGTTGATTGTTTGTCATTATATGGTTATGGTGGTGTTTATATATTGTCATATGTTCCGGCTGATTGTAGAGAATATTTCTTGATTGTCACACTGTTTGAATATTACAATTGCATTCAAGCCAAATTTATGACAGATGTTCTTTTGAACAAATAGGATTAACGAATCAATGTATTTTTATTATGGCGATTAATTCTATATTTGGTTCCATCACTCAATTTTTTTTTTTTCAGTTTTCTTCTCTTGTTGAAAGTTTTGTTTGTCATTATATGGTTTTAGTGGCGTTTATGTATTTTCATGTGTTCTAGCTGCTTGTAGAGACCAATCCTTGATCGTCACACTGTTTCAATATTGAAATCGACAACCAAATTTATGACTGATAGATATTCTTCTAGACAAATATGATTACCGAATCAATGTATTTTTATAAGGGCAATTAATTCTATATTTGGTTCCATCACTCAAATTTTTTTCAAGAAAAATGCTACAGTATCCTTTTAAATCTGTAATTATACATGGAATACTAGTAAATTAAAAAAAAAAAAAAAAACGGTTTAAGAGTCGACAACCACGTGACCATCTCAGCCGTTGAATCAACAAGCTGAGAAGTATTCTCTATGGTATCAAGATTGCAAATCGTGCATCCCGAGATCGGCAATCACGCTATCGTCGGGTTAATTTCACAGATGGTCACTGAAGTTTGCGGCTTGTAACACTTTGGTCACTGAACTCTTATTTGTCCCAAATATATCACCCAACTTTACAAAACGTTTCAACAATATAACTCTGACCACTCTCCGATCGAAAATCCGGCCACCATGCTTACGTGGCGCCACGTAGGATTGCATGAGAAGTCACCAAACTATTTGAAGTGATGATGTGGCAACAAGTGAAGTGTTCTTTTGTTTCCAATAAAAGCACCCCAAAGGAGTGGGGTGTATCAAAACCAAAACCCACACTAAACAGTACACACTGCCACCTTCTTCTTCACTCATTTGCCGCACATCTCTTTCTTCCTCCATCATCTTCGTCCTCCGTCATCGCGCCTCGCCTCCGCCGCTCGTCGTCGCATTCGGTCTCTTTCTTGCTCGCTCTCGCATCTCCGAGGACGCCGGTGGCTTCGCTTCGCGTTGGCGCCCCTCTCGCTCGCCCATTCGCCTCACCCGCCCTCCTTGTCGTCCACTTCCAAAGACGCCCGCCCTCATCTCTCGTAAGTCTCTCTCTCTCTCTCTCTAGTTCTTCGCTCTGCCTCTCGGTTCGATGTGAGTTTGTTTGATTTCTTTGAATAATTTTTGCACTTTCTTTGCTTGATTTGTGGATTTTAGGGTTTTAGTTTGATTTGTGGATGTAAGGGTTTTAGTACGTGTAGTATCTTCACTTTAAAATACATGCTCAATGTTTCAACCACCATTGATGAGCCTTGCCTTTGATGCTCCTCAATTCCTCATTCATTTCACAATTGATGCTTCGACACAATAGTTGCAATTTGCAAAGTATCAAGTTTAACTAGGTCCCTATCACAACATGATCATCTCAGTGAAATTAACCCAACAAATTGGTGGAACGTGAATCAAAGGCCACAACTGGAATTAAGTTTCCCAAAACATTGAATACAAGATGCAATCTTGTTCCGTCACAAACAGATTGGTTCTTTTCATTCCTAATTTCAAATAATCTTATACAAACTTATTCTGTTTTTTCATTAAAGGAATTTGATGTTATATGAATTCCTCTACTAATGCAAGTATGTAACAGGAGAAATGATTTTTTTTTCATTTGGTGGAACCATGGAAGGGCCTTTAGGCTTCTCATTAAAATATCAACCATGTAAGATTTTGCTTTGGTCAGTATAGAATAAAGTCTCATTCCTTGAAACAATTTAAGTTTGAAACAAGTTGTTTGTAGCTTCATGTATTTTGCTAATGATTTTCGTGATGCCTATGGATTATATATTTTAGGTTCTCTTGTATGCAGCATGGTAATGGACATTCTCTATGCCATTCTACTTATTTAGATATGAATACTATATTTCAGGTTCTCATTTGTACTTGTATTTTTCTTGATATCATGAATGAAGTTTTTTTTTACAAGACTTTGTATGTTTGTAACGTTTTTGTTATATTTGTATCTTGGCCAAAGATCATGGAATTCGTAAAAGGACACGAGTATTGTTATTACGATCTGCCAGCAGTGGTGAGACACCTCTTGGACGACCACTAATCCAGGACGACGTTTTTATGGATGCAGAAAATACATGAATGAATTCAAAACCCCCAAAATATTTCAAGTGCAAGGGTTCTTTAGTATTTTCACAAGGCATTGGTGGTAATCCTATCAGTATTAGCTAGCTTGGAATCCTATACAAAAACCCCCATTTCAAATTTCAAATAAGGTGAGAATGATTTTGCGAGCAAGTCCTTCTCCTTCACTCTCCATTTCAACTGCCCTATTCCAATCTCCTACTCTTTTAATTCCAAATCTCAAAACCCAATTCAGATACAAGTACAGAAGATTGGCCAAGTCAGGTTAGCTTTGAAGGGCTTACTGTCTTACTTGTTTTCATCATCTTTAATTGTTTTCTCACGTTTGAAATGGTTGTTTTGGTTTTCGTAGTTCTGTTGAAGACCAAAAGCAGTGTGGAACAAGACTTGGATGGCCTTCCCCCAGAGTTTTATGATGATGTATGCACTCTTTTCATGCCTTCCTCATATGGGTTCTTTACTTGCTTCGTTCACTTTTCATATGTTTTTGATTGTTGGGGTGTTCATGGGTGGCTGTCAATCTTCACTTTTCGAGTGATTTGGGTGAAGGGCATGACTAATTTCTGGTTTAATGAAATGGGTAATTGTTAGTTTTGGCTAATTATTCGTCTGAATGGGACTGGGATTGGGTTTGTGCTTAAATTCCTTTTTTTTTTTTTTTTTTTTTTTTTTTTTTTTCTGCTTGGCTTTTATTCAAACACTTGGTGTTCATTTTAGTTTTGTACTTTTGGTTGGAGAGTTGCAGCCAAATCTAGGTTGGTTTTCGGTACATAATGTTTTGTGCATGCGTGGCCTGGAATTTATTTCAAACATCTGAAGATGAAGCCTTTATTTTTTTGGCGCCCCGACTAGTCCCGGACTCGGGGCATGTAGGACCATTTGAGTGGGCGGCAACTCCTGGCCCAGGGATTTAAAGTGACTCGGGTGGAGCAGCCCCTACCACTACCCCACAACCTCCCGGGTTGAAGATGAAACTTCTAGTGTGCTTAATACCTCCCCATCAATATCCAGAATATGTTGTTCTGGTTCCTGCTTACAGACCAACATCGACCTTTGGTCTTTACTGAACTTTTATACTGATCGTGGATCACCCATATCGAGTTCTCTGTTATCTACTTATGCACAAAACATTTTGCTTGAAAGGTAGGCAATTGGTAATTATTATCCCCTTGCCTAACCTAGATATAGGTTGTTACCTTGTTCTGTAGATGGATTAAGGTGGAAAATTCATTTGAAAAGAAAAGAACAATTACAAGACATTTTTATGGATTTAAGTATAAAAAGAGAAAAATACCATCACTTCGTCATGAATCACAGGCAGATTGGAATCGTTGCAGTTGAATCTTTTTAGTATTATTTATTATGATCCGATTAAATGATCAATTTGGGTGTTTGAAATTTTGTTGTTTCTCAATATTTCATTTGGAAGAAAGTGAACTAATAATGCCCATGCAACATAAGTTTATTTTCAAATTTATTTATTTTTAGGACAACCATAGAAATGATTGTGGGAAATTGGTGTTACATGTTTGTATAAATTCTTCATTAGTCAAATAATGAAATAAATATTTGATTTCTAGTCTTTAACTTGTAGATACACTAACATATACATATGGTAGATATCCTACAGGCTCCTTGAGGTTTGGTACGAGGCTAGCACAGGTATTAGTTTTTTTTTAATGAGAAATGTTTTTGTATTAGTAAAAGAGGATTTACTGATACAAAACATATGCTAGACAAAGCCTTCATAAGAAAATAAAACTACCATGCAAGATATTCAACATGCAAAAAACAAATACAGCTCTCGTCCTACAATCACTTTCCACCCCCTATTCCATTCATCATAAGTGAACCTAATGTTATTTTTAGCTAGTGATCAAAGAATAAACACAATGTTCTTTTTAGCCAGCGATCAAAGAATGTATTTATGTTTAATTAGCATTTACTAATTTTATCATATAGTGCGGTACCACTTATATGTTATCACCAATTGGAGTTGGGTTTTCTTACTCCATTGATAGCTCCTCTTATGCAGCTGTGGGTGACAAGATAACAGTCATGTATTTACATATAATGGTAACATTTGTTTCATTTGATCCACATTTGATGGGCAAGGTCTTGAATGAAAGCTCTTTTGTTGTATGTTTGTGTGTGTGTGTATGTGTGTGTTTTTTCTTTTTTTTTCTAGAAAAGATGGATTTAGATTTGTTTTTTCATTGATTGGTAGTGCTGAAAACTACAAGTATGCTCTACATAGCCAGTCCGAAGTCCGGATATAGGAGGGGTCCCCATTAGCCATACTTGGAAATTGGGGGAGGGTTGCGATAGGTTTCAAACTTTTTTCACTCTTTATGAAATAGATCAAAAAAATATCTTTTCCATTACATGTACTTGGATACACCGAAGTCAAATTAGTGAGATAAGCAGGAATTACTATATAGTATATGACATATGAGTAACTAAGCTTTGTTTTAAGTTTCAATGCTTGAGCACGAGAATACAACAAAGCCTCAACTCCATATTAGTTGGGGTTGGCTGCATAGATCAAACTTTCCAATTGCGCTTGATTTCGTGCAATCAATGGTGGTATGCTTTCCAAATAATACATATAAAAAAATAAAATAAAATTTTTGAACTGGAACAATAGAAATTAAAGTTCATTTCACATAATTATACATGCTTCAGCCTGTTAGATTTTTTTTGGGCACTATGTATTATAATATCAAGTAATTCAGGAATAGCAAGCCCAACAAAGAGAAAAGACCGAGGAGTTGCGTCGTAGACAACAAGAGGAGGAAGAAGAAGAGAATCGAAAGATTGACGAGTATCATGAAATTGGGTCAAGAATGAAATGATACCCCCAAGAAGAAGTTCGGGAGGCAAGGAAATTGGTTTCTAGTTTCATTAGAGCTGCTGAAGAAGTTGAAGAGGTAACTTTATGTGATCATTGCCATTCTTCTGCTTAGCAAGTGATATGTTGGCACGATAATCTGTTCACTAGTATAATAGTATTATAATTTTAACTAAGCTAGCAAATCACATGGTCATCCTGATGTGTTAAAGTTTGTTCAATATCATCATGTTGTAGGACAAGCATTAGCTAATTGCTTCATGGTTTAGGCAATTGATGATTACAACTAATATTAGGTTCTCTTGGTGTGTATGCAGAGGATTGAGGAGGCTGCTGAGAAAGGTGAGCTGAATGAGCTTGTTCTCATGGTCATATGGAACCGTCTAGATCTTGCTCGACGAGATGTACGAATCAACACACATTAATTTATTTCAATTGCTCTTTCTTTCTTAAAATTCGCCTTCACTGGCTAAACGCTCTTTAGTTTGTCATCATAATAAACTTCATTGTAGTTTGCTTGAACGCTTCTAGAGAACAACAATAACAAAGTCTCAATCCCAAATTAATTAGTTGTGATCGAATAAACGGATCAAACCATTCAAGTCCACTCGATTTAGTGCAATTGATGTCATGCGTTTATAATCCTTGAAATCCTTTTTAGTTATCAGCTTCGATCTTGTTAATCGCTCATGATTTTATGTTGGTATAGCCTTGAGAATATACTAATATTCTTTTATTTTCATCGATCTTTTTGACAGGAGGAGATGGATGCTATCAGAGCCCTTGATCTCCTATATAGGAGAGTTGAGGTAAGTGTCATTCATCATATATCATCATTTTAGTCTCTTTTTTTGTTTCTCCCACTGTCCTTAATATGTAATGGGAGGTATACATATTTATCTGTTGTTCCATATTTTAATGTACCAACTTGCAGTTACACAATTCTATTATGATTTTGTGAAAATGCTTTTTCATTCGTCTTCTTCCATCAAATAATCCTTAAAATATCCATATTTCATCTACTAGGCTTCTTGTTTTCTCATGTTGCGATTTGTGTGTTTGGATTCTAATCAAGTTCAGCAATTTAATTAGACAGAGATTTTAAAGCGGGAGGCTACTCCGTCCATGAGATCTGCTTGAATGAACTTTTGATTACGCATGACGGATTCAACGAAGAAGGATGGCTCAAGGAATGCATAAAGCTCATGGTTGATACATTTCCCCGGGAGGACCCTTTTACTCTTCTTGGACCCGAAGGCTTTGACATCAACATGGTACCGTATGACATAATATTATCATTTGACAGAAACTCATCATCAGGTTGCTTGTATTTGCCATGAAGTCAAGTCATTAATTGATTTTCTTACTATAGTTCTTACCACTCATAGCATCTCCATTTCTACTATAGTCCTTTTTCACAAGTGGCTTCAATATGATTCGAACCAGAGACCTCCCAGTCTTGCCTTTTAACAAGTGATGCCACATTTATCTCACTAGAGATGCTTCGACTATCATCGTAGACCTTGAAAACATGCATATTTATTTTGTATGTCTTTCTTCGGGCACTAAGTTATTTTAGTAAACAAATTCACATGTAAAGTCATTACATTTTTTCGACCGCCCTTTATGACTTACCATGATCAAGTCATTTACTAGCTGCATAATTTTTTTCAGCATGAAGGTCAATTGAAACTTCCATCAGAGGCCGACGATGTATTATTGAGGGTAGACTTTGTCAGAGAAGTTGATGCATTATTGCAGGAAGTTCGCTCGGAATAAAGTGAAGAACAATCAACGCAAGGACTCGATCCTGAATCTGTTGCAAATCGATTGAAACAACAAGAGAAGCAACGAACAATTCACCAAGTCGAGGCTCTGGTTGATTTAGCAGCAACTTTGAAATGGTAATATATATATATATATATATATATTGAGATTCACATAATTACAGTGCAGTCTTCTTTTCGATGGAACAATTAATATGTTGAATGTTGAGATCGATGTTCATATTTTGGAAGCATGCACTACTCTTAATATTGTTATGTTTAATTTCAGTTTTATTTTGCAATAGTATGTTAAAACCGTGAAACATATTGAGAACAAACATGCATTAGGGCCTTACCCCCATTATTATAATAAAAAGTTGTCTTCTGATCGTATATGATTACAACTTAACAACTGAAAAAAGTTAGGCATGCAATTGCACGAGCATGCAAGACTATAACTTCATCAAAACTAATTACTAATATACAAAAAAAGGAGAAATTAAAGAGCTACTGCAAGAACTCTAGCAGTCATCATAGTGATCTCGCCGCTCCCATTATTCAGTGTGCATGGAAGAAAGGATGTTGGAGTGCTTCTACAAAATAATTTAATTAAATAAACAAATTTCGGTTTTTATGTTATATTTGGTGGAAAAACATTTTTTTAGATTAGAGTAACACATTTACAAATAAATAAACACAAATTTAATTACTTAATTGAAAGAAAAAAATAGTAATTTGTATAAATATAACAAAAGATTGTTACAAGTATAAAAAAGTGTGAGTACAAAATATGAAACAAAAAAGTCTAAAATCTAAGTAATAAGTGTGTACAACAAATGACTCAATCGTCGAGATCGTCATTGGTCTCTGAGTCGTCAGAAACATCTTGCGGAGGCCTGAATGAAATCCCAAGTCGGTCCATTAGAGCCTTCTCCATGCGAGCTAACCGCTCCTGAAACTCTCGCAACTCGTCACGTAACGTGTAATCCTACATAACCCGTAGAAATGACGTCCGCATGTCCTTAATGTCTTTCCTTACGCTCATTTATGAGCGAAAATATAGCCGAGAAGATCCCGCTCCAACTCCAGCTCCAAGATGTTAACCCCGATGGTGTCCACATCATATGTTCGTCATTTGTCGTCACGCTCCACGACGGAAAAATTTAACTCAGTCTCATCAATCGGCGTGTCAGGATATGACTGTGTGAGCTCGAGACGTTTGTTGCGTATCGCCGTCTAAATTAATATTAAAACAGTTACAAGTAATGTATAGAAGTCATTGATTTCTATCATTAATTAACCAGACAAAATTGAAAAACCAAACTATTTTCTTACGACTATCCTCTCTACTCTCTGATCAAGGAAAATTACGCCGTCATGATCTTTGGTATGGAAGTAGAGGCATAACTCCAAAGCAGTCGGTGGTCGACCTAACTTCTCCTCCTACAAAACAGTCGATATTTAAAGAGGATTAAGTTTGAGACTTAATTATATTATATATAATATATATGAACTTATTATAACATAGCTTACCAGCCTCTCTGCATGTTGATAGATGGATATTGAACCACCGTATGCACTGCTACACTCGTACGGGTCCCCTATCTTCGTTCTCCAATTCTTGCTTCCTCACTCTGACTTCTTTTGAATTATGGGGTGGACCGCATCTTCTTATAGTACTCAAAGATCTCGGTAGATGTGCCGATTTTTTTATTTTTGCAGCACATCTTGCTAATGAAATCAGCGTATCGAGTGTCAATCGCTATCGTACGCCTCTCTGATGGTGCTGTCATCCGATGGCTCCCAATCAAAAGATAGCCATGTGGAAGAAAATTAAAATTAAAATATAACTAAAAACATCTTTTCAATTCTTGTCTCTAAATCCTAAGTAAAAGAAACAACCTTAACTTAAACATTTTCACCTTCCATTGATTCCAATAAACATCCCGCATGTGCTGCGGAACAAACTCTCAAGAATAGTTGTCCTTGTGCAAGGAGTGTTTATATGCCCTAGTCATCTCCCGGACAGCTCCGTCTAACGGATGCAATTTTCGTCCACTAAATTGAAAACGATGCATTAGACCAAGTTTATAATAAATTAATTAAACATAAATATTAATACTTAGAGTACGTATACTTACTATCTGTCACCCTTCACGATCAAAACTATTCGCCCCAAGGCATGAGTAGTAGTATTGTTGCGTCGTTGTCCACGTGGGGCCGTACTAATGGACGGGTCACTCGAACGGTGTCCCGAGGAGCTCGACGACCGTGACACATGTTGTACATGATGAACCGTAGAGGGCGAGGCATGCGAATCAAAATGGCCTGGTGATGGGGCCGTACGGTGGTCGAGCATCCGACCGTACGAATGTGAAGGAGATGTTGATCCCCTCGATGAAAAAGTAGGCCCTACACTTAGCCTAAATGTACTGCGACCATTGATAGGTGGAGTGGGTAGTGATGAAAGTAGTGTAGAGTACATATGCATAGAGGTGGGGTCATCACCAAATATAAATGACGAAGACATATAAGGTGTAGGAGGATGTGCATAAGGTGGGGGAGGCGTCTGATAGAAGAAAGGGGTCTGCTGGGAGGGGTGATATGGGTACGGATGAAAGAACGGGGCTGCTATGGGGGGATGCGAAGAATGCTGATGATGTGAGTCTGTTGGCCCTGACTAGACTGCGCAGGTGGAGTAGCATCATCACGAGAGGGTGGGCGTGAATGAATCGAATGATGAGATCGACGATCTCTGCTAGCGCCGAATCGTCCATTAGATCGTCCACCGGATCCCTCACCGGATGATGGATCGTATCGTCTACCTGACGACATGACTTTATAAAAAAAAATTAAGACTAAGTTAGAAAGAATTAAATATACACCTCATACTTTTGAAATATTAAGTAACAAATCAACAAATAAGAATTTAACTTTCACATTCATTTACCAACTTAAATGGTTATATCATGGTTCGTCGTCACCGTTTTCATCGTTCGATGAGAACTCGGAATTATCGCTTTCATCGTCTTCTTCGTCGACATCTGACATGTGTGTGCCACTAGGATCGGCTAGCGAAATTGGAACATTGTTGCTAATATCAACCTCACTATCATGCTCGGTAGCTGCTCTCTACTCTTAAAAAGCGTCATGTTGTGTAGGTGCACTGTCAACGTTCTCGACTAATCTATACTCATCGATGAATTCCGGTTGAAGTCTGCACGTAGCTTGCCAATTGTTCTACGCACTTCTTATACTTGAGTATTAAAGAAAGTACACTTGACTAGCTTGCATGGCTAGTATGAAATGCTCGTACTTATTTAATCGCGGATTTCGATGTACATCGACGATTTTTAAAGAGCGGTGAACTCTTGTCCCGACATTGAGGGTGAGATCAAACCATTCACACTTTTTTTTTGAACAACACAATACGTAAAAATCCACCGTATTCGATTTGTATCACTTTTTGCAATTACCTGTAAAAATCATTATCGCATTGTACGTAGTTTACGCCTTAACGCACACCCCGCTACCACGCCTATCATTGTTTGCGCCATGTGACACTGTCTGAAATTTGTAGCCATTAACAAGATATGTGTGATATATGGTGCAAAGTTGACTATGACTGTACGACAACATTAGAAGTGTTGTATCTTAAATATATGATGGCGCCTACAGCCAAAAGAATTTTTGATGATAAACTTCATTTTTAACTAAATAACAAAAGAAGAAGAATTATGTAAATATGCATGTACTAATGACGTATGAATTGTTGGAACCAAACTGAGAAATGTGTAACGACCCTAAAAATCTAACTCATGCCACGTGTCATGTCATGGTCGTATGTGGGACCCACTCGTCGTGATCCGTATGTCCAAATCTCGGGTGTAGACACCAAGGTATGTTATTTTTGTGTGATGCTTGTATTATTTATTATACAAAAGATTGAACAATTTAAAATAATTAATTTTGGAAATGTGTAGGTAAATCTTACCTCGAGTTTCATGTTAATTGACAGTAGTCAAGGTTGAGATTGGGTTTAATTCGGTGTAAGCTTGGTTAAATATGGCAAGAGAATTGGTTTGTGAGAGTTGGGTATGTCATGGACGAAGTTAAGATTTTTAGGGTTTTGTCGTGACCAAAACCAGTATTTTGGACATTTTATGAAGATGAACTATTTTGTCAAGAGTTTGGTTCAATTTGGTGGAAAACGGGATCGAAAACGAGCACCGGAAGTCAAAACACGTCAAAATAGGAATTTCAAGAATTAATAAATAAAAAGAAATTAAGTTTATATAGAAATATATATATATATATATAAACATGAAATGAAAATCAAAATCATTTGTTTCCAACAGAACGTTCAATCGAACGTTATTCCCTAAACCCCTCGATTTGGGTTTTCGCTCGCGGAGCTCCCGACATTCGATTTTCGCCCGATTTCTTTCTGCAAAATCGTAGAGGATCGCAAGACGATCAATTCGAGCTAAGTTTCCGCGGCGAAACGAGGTATTCAACCCGTAATTTGGTAAATTCTCAATGCCTGACATTTTTTCCTCAATTCAATTTGAATTTTTGCGATTTTTCAATTTTTTTCACGGGGTTTCGATAGAAATTGGTATGAATTATCGTGAATTGGTGTATTGGATTGATTCGCGTCAATTTGAGATAAATTTCACCGACATTGGTGAGGGGTTTTGATGATTTGAATTAATGCAATTCAGTTGATAACTATTTTGGAGATGTTTTTATACTTGATATTTGACTCCACGAGCCGTGGAAATATTTTGGTGTTGGTATCGGGTAGTTTCGTGGCATTTATTATTGAGTTTTGAGGATTTAATTGCGAAAATATTGATTTGGAGACATTTTCTAGTTGAAAATAAATAATGTTTGTCAAGTTGACATGCTATATTAGAAAATTCGTAACTTCTCCATTTGTGATCCGATTTGAGTATTCTTGGAGTCTATGGAAAGTACGTCATGAGTACTACAAGTTCCTTCTTGGTTGTCATTACAAATTATGAGGTTTTCAGAGTGAAAACGGTAACTCTAGTGGGCTAGTTGCGAATACTTTGAAATTATTATAAAGTATTATTTTTAGAATTAGCTCTCGAGCGTACTTTGGTCGCAATATTTGTATGGTTTAAGAGTTCTAAACCAATGATATTGGACCTACATTGATACTAAATGATATCAGGAAATCTAAGGAAGAGATACGGAGGTTCGAGAACGCGTTTTGGATAGGTTAGAAATAAGCGTGTGGATCGAGGTAAGTAAACCGGCTAGGAAATTGTACAGTAATTTCATTTTAAGCTATTGAATATTGTTGTTCATTGCTTTGATATCTATCATTGGAATTCCATTCTAATTGAGTTGTCCGAGGGCAAATGAGTCAACGGTGGTCCTTGGAAGGAGTGGCGGGCTGAGGTAACATACCAGCGTCATGACCTCGGGATGCACTGCACTGGTTACTGATTTTGACGGGGTGTGAGGTCTTAGCGTGGCTAATCCAGGAAGTCTCAATATCTCGTGTGTTTAAGGCTTGTGAGTGTACCGAGTCCTAGAACACGAGTCTTGATGTGTTGCCAAGACTCAACGACCTATTGGTTGGAACTACTTGCGCCTCTCTCTTTGCATTCCTGGTTGCTCATATATCGATTGCTTTTGTTTGATTTACAGTCTTTATTTATTCATGCGTTATTTATACCTTTCTTTCTATCTGCATGAATGTAGACTGTTTTATTTATTTTGAAATGTTGTTTAGTGTCCTACTGGCGTTACTTACCTGGGCCCGTCAATCTTGTGTTTGACTGAGTGCAGATCCGCAATCGAGTAAGGGAAAGGGGCCAGTGCTAGGAGATTTATTGTGAGGACTTTTGAGCGGTCTTCTCTCTCACATTTTTGTAGGTTTCGTATTACTTATGTACATTGTTTTTGACACATGGGACACATGAGTTTTGTAAGATATTTATATGGAGTATATACACACTCTACGCTGTCCTAAATGATTTGTGTGAGTTGTTTCGATTTGTTTAAGTTGAAATCGTTTCCGCATAAACTTTGATAACTTACAAATTTGAATAACTCACTAAAAATTTAATGATAAATGGTTAGGAAGGCTGACTAGGCTTGCGTTGACGTCGCGATGATTGACTCGGGGTCCACGTAAGTCTAGGCCGGGCGGGGGCCAGTTTAGGTTGTGGAATTGAAGCCGTCACAAAATGTTTCTTGAGATGTTCATCGATTGCACTTTATATGATATTCGGTTGCTTGGAATGCAACTCTGATACATACATCCTAACATGAGATAAAAGAAATTAAGGATTATGATTGAATAAATTAAAGATATTAAACAATTGACATTAAATGCTTTGCGACTAATAGATGCGTTTAGTCAAACAGTTTTATTTATTTATTTATTTATTATCAGACTTTAGTCAAACAGTTGATAAGAAGTGAGAGTTGGAAAAAATAAGAGAAAGGATAATTGGAAAGGGCAAAATAGTAACGCAGAGTTGGTAACGGAGTTGGAAAGGGCAAAAGAGTAAAAACGCTATTCACTTATTTTATAAATATATATATCCAATTAGAATGGATATATGTATCGTACCCAACATTTTTTAATCTGTTCGAATATCTCTTCTTTCTTTTAAGACTTCCTACGCTTTTTTTTTTTTTTTTTCAAGAATGTCGGACATGACATTAGTTTTTGAGATGGAAGACAAGCTCGGTGAAGGGTCTTTCGGTTCAGTGTGGAGAGCTACCGACAAGCGCAATACGGAGACCGTGGCAATCAAATTCTTGAAAGATCATATTACTTCATGGGAACAATGCATGAACATGATAGAAATCAAGTCTTCGGTGAATCTAGGTTGCCACCCCAACATAGTCCACCTCAAAGAAGTCTTCATGGAGAACAACAACGCCTACTTGATCTTTGAAAACATGGACTGCAGTCTCCTACACCTCATGAACCGTAGGTGCCCTAGAGTCTTTCAAGAAAATGAGGTCCGGCATTACATGTTCCAGTTGTTGATGGGGTTGGCTCACATGCATCAACAAGGCTACGTTCACCGCGACCTCAAACCGGAGAATGTATTAGTCGACTTTGATGGGTTGCATGTCAAGATTGCAGACTTGGGGATGGCGATAAAGGTTTCTAAGTCATCACCGACCGGAGTTGCTGAATATGTGACGACTAGGTGGTATCGAGCGCCAGAGGTTTTGTTAGGCTTGCCGCACGGGCCTGCAATGGATATGTGGGCGATGGGTTGTATTATGGCTGAGCTTTTCACTTTCCAGCCTTTGTTTCTTGGGTCGAACTCGGCGGATCAAATTGACAAGATTTGTGGGGTTATCGGGAGGCCTAGTTTGAAGATGTGGGAGGAGGGAGTTCGACGTGCTTATCAACTAGGGTTTGAGTTTCCGGGCGATGAGCATGCATGCGGGGTTCGTAGATGGCGAGTGTCGAAGGCGGTGCCTGGTGCGAGCGAGGAGGCTGTCCGTTTGATAGACTGGTTGTGCAGTTGGGATCCAAGCAAGAGACCTACAGCTATGGAAGCACTCCAACATCCTTTCTTCCACACTAATAACTGATGATAATGGGAGCAGCGCCTTATTACTTACTCTTTTAGGGAGCACTACCAAATATGATCATATGACTCCTAGACGTTCTTGCAATAGTGTTCTCCAATTAATTTCTTGTTTTTTGTATATTTGTAATTAGTTTTGAGATTATATTAGTTTTGCATGCACAATTGATTGCATGCCTAACCTTTTTTAGTTGTTAAGTTGTAATTACGATAAGAAGATCATGCATGGTCGTTATATATGATCTTGTTACATTAATTGTACATGTACGTATAGTCAAAGAAACAAGCTGGTTTTTATGATTGGATCCATGCATTAGTTACTCTATAATCCATTCCTATATATATATCAATGACAATAATGTAAGAAGGCAAATATAAGAATATGGGCAGGCCAATCTTCCCCATTTGCATCTGAATTGGGTTAATGTGTGATTTGGGATTAAAAGATTCCAAGAACATATTGAGCATTATGAGCAGTTAAAATGGGAAGTGAGGGGATCGGAGAAGGGCATGCTGGCAAATCATTCTAGCTTCATTTAATATATACAACAGCTTAGCAAACTGATCTCAAATTATTATAATTTTTGTTTTGGCTTCCCACGTGGTATTCGGCACGTCCCTCCCAACTCGATTTTTCCATTCACGAGACTTGAAATCCAAACCTTACTTAAGGGGACCAATCGGGCAGACCCATATTAGCTTTTAGATGTTAACTAAAAGTGAACAGTGTGTTAGTAAAGAATTTATGTGTAACCAAAAAGAAAATTCTATGTTATTAATAATTTTCCATTATGATAATTATATAAATGTTTTCACAAAACTTGCATCCGACAAACTTATGCCTTATCCATCTCAGTATAGATGTTTTGACAATTGACGCCAGTAACATCTCTTTGGGGTTCTTCAATTTTCTTTTTATAATTTTTTTTCTAGTTTGTATTTTTTAAGTACAACAAGGCTTTACTTAATTTGAAGCGTTTTTAAGAGTGCGTTTGAGAATTATGGTAGTTGATTATGATATTATATATATATGAGCAAGTTTGTCATTTTTTTTATCATGAGAATATATATATAGTCCTCAACTCGTTATCTTAATTCCTAGAAAGAAGTATTAATTATATGTTTTATTATAGTAAATAAAAATATTTTTTAATATATATTTAAGGGTTTCTACACTAAAACACTAGTAATACACGTAACAAACACAACAATAATCAACATGATCAACTCATCAACAACAACAACAACAACAACAACAACAACATAGCCTCGATCCCAAATCACATGATCAACTCAACACAAAAAAAAAAATCTTATTAAACAAAAATGAAGAAGAAAACAAAGCTCAATCCACAAAACCTCTGAAACCCACAACACAAACACATGAATGAATTCAAAACCCCCAAAATATTTCAAGTGCAAGGTTCTTTAGTATTTTCACAAGGCATTGGTGGTAATCCTATCAGTATTAGCTAGCTTGGAATCCTATACAAAAACCCCCATTTCAAATTTCAAATAAGGTGAGAATGATTTTGCGAGCAAGTCCTTCTCCTTCACTCTCCATTTCAACTGCCCAATTCCAATCTCTTACTCTTTTAATTCCAAATCTCAAAACCAAATTCAGATACAAGTACTGAAGATTGGCCAAGTCAGGTTAGCTTTGAAGGGCTTACTGTCTTACTTGTTTTCATCATCTTTAATTGTTTTCTCACGTTTGAAATGGTTGTTCTGGTTTTCGTAGTTCTGTTGAAGACCAAAAGCAGAGTGGAACAAAACTTGGATGGCCTTCCCCCAGAGTTTTATGATGATGTATGCACTATTTACATGCCTTCCTCATATGGGTTCTTTACTTGCTTCGTTCACTTTTCATCTGTTTTTTTATTGTTGGGGTGTTCATGGGTGGCTGTCAATCTTCACTTTTCGAGTGATTTGGGTGAAGGGCATGACTAATTTCTGGTTTAATGAAATGGGTAATTGTTAGTTTTGGCTAATTATTCGTCTGAATGGAACTGGGATTGGGTTTGTGCTTAAATTCCTTTTTTTTTTTTTTTTTTTTTTTTTTTTTTTTCTGCTTGGCTTTTATTCAAACACTTGGTGTTCATTTTAGTTTTGTACTTTTGGTTGGAGAGTTGCAGCCAAATCTAGGTTGGTTTTCAGTACATAATGTTTTGTGCATGCGTGGCCTGAAATTTATTTCAAACATTTGAAGATGAAGCCTTTATTTTTTTGGCGCCCCGACTAGTCCCGGACTCGGGGCATGTAGGACCATTTGAGTGGGCGGTAACTCCTGGCCCAGGGATTTAAAGTGACTCGGGTGGAGCAGCCCCTACCACTGCTCCACAACCTCCCGGGTTGAAGATGAAACTTCTAGTGTGCTTAATACCTCCCCATCAATGTCCAGAATATGCTGCTCTGGTTCCTGCTTACAAACCAACATCGACCTTTGGTCTTTACTGAACTTTTATACTGATCGTGGATCACCCATATCGAGTTCTCTGTTATCTACTTATGCACAAAACATTTTGCTTGAAAGGTAGGCAATTGATAATTATTATCCCCTTGCCTAACCTAGATATAGGTTGTTACCTTGTTCTGTAGATGGATTAAGGTGGCAAATTCATTTGAAAAGAAAAGAACAATTACAAGACATTTTTATGGATTTAAGTATAAAAAGAGAAAAATACCATCACTTCGTCATGAATCACAGGCAGATTGGAATCGTTGGAGTTGAATCTTTTTAGTATTATTTATTATGATCCGATTAAATGATCAATTTGGGTGTTTGAAATTTTGTTGTTTCTCAATATTTCATTTGGAAGAAAGTGAACTAATAATGCCCATGCAACATAAGTTTATTTTCAAATTTATTTATTTTTGTGACAACCATAGAAATGATTGTGGGAAATTGGTGTTACATGTTTGTATAAATTCTTCATTAGTCAAATAATGAAATAAATATTTGATTTCTAGTCTTTAACTTGTAGATACACTAACATATACATATGGTAGATATCCTACAGGCTCCTTGAGGTTTGGTACGAGGCTAGCACAGGTATTAGTTTTTTTTTTAATGAGAAATGTTTTTGTATTAGTAAAAGAGGATTTACTGATACAAAACATATGCTAGACAAAGCCTTCATAAGAAAATAAAACTACCATGCAAGATATTCAACATGCAAAAAACAAATACAGCTCTCGTCCTACAATCACTTTCCACCCCCTATTCCATTCATCATAAGTGAACCTAATGTTATTTTTAGCTAGTGATCAAAGAATAAACACAATGTTCTTTTTAGCCAGCGATCAAAGAATGTATTTATGTTTAATTAGCATTTAGTAATTTTATCATATAGTGCAGTGCCACTTATATGTTATCACCAATTGGAGTTGGGTTTTCTTACTCCATTGATAGCTCCTCTTATGCAGCGGTGGGTGACAAGATAACAGTCATGTGTTTACATATAATGGTAACATTTGTTTCATTTGATCCACATTTGATGGGCAAGGTCTTGAATGAAAGCTCTTTTGTTGTATGTTTGTGTGTGTGTGTGTGTTTTTTTTTTTTTTTCCAGAAAAGATGGATTTAGATTTGTTTTTTCATTGATTGGTAGTGCTGAGAACTACATAGTATGATCTACATAGCCAGTCCCAAGTTCGGATATAGGAGGGGTCCCCATTAGCCATACTTGGAAATTGGGGGAGGGTTGCGATAGGTTTCAAACTTTTGTCACTCTTTATGAAATAGATCAAACAAATATCTTTTCCATTACATGTACTTGGAATACACAAGTCAAATTAGTGAGATAAGCGGAATTACTAGTATAGTATATGACATATGAGTAACTAAGCTTTGTTTTAAGTTTCAATGCTTGAGCATGAGAATACAACAAAGCCTCAACCCCATATTAGTTGGGGTTGGTGCATAGATCAAACTTTCCAATTGCGCTCGATTTCGTGCAATCAATGGTGGTATGCTTTCCAAATAATACATATAAAAAAATAAAATAAATTTTTTGAACTGAACAGAGAAATTAAAGTTCATTTCACGAAATTATACATGCTTCACTTGTTAGATTTTTTTTTGGGCACTATGTATTATAATATCAAGTAATTCGGGAATGGCAAGCCCAACAAAGAGAAAAGACCAAGGAGTTGCGCGTAGACAACAAGAGGAGGAAGAAGAAGAGAATCGAAAGATTGACGAGTATCGTGAAATTGGGTCAAGAATGAAAGGATACCCCCAAGAAGAAGTTCGGGAGGCAAGGAAATTGGTTTCTAGTTTCATTAGAGCTGCTGAAGAAGTTGAAGAGGTAACTTTATGTGATCATTGCCATTCTTCTGCTTAGCAGGTGATATGTTGGCACGATAATCAGTTCACTAGTATAATAGTATTATAATTTTAACTAAGCTAGCAAATCACATGGTCATCCTGATGTGTTAAAGTTTGTTCAATATCATCATGTTGTAGGACAAGCATTAGCTGATTACTTCATGGTTTAAGCAATTGATGATTACAACTAATATTAGGTTCTTTTGGTGTGTATGCAGAGGATTGAGGAGGCTGCCGAGAAAGGTGAGCTGAATGAGCTTGTTCTCATGGTCATATGGAACCGTCTAGATCTTGCTCGACGAGATGTACGAATCAACACACATTAATTTATTTCAATTGCTCTTTCTTTCTTAAAATTTGCCTTCACTGGCTAAACGTTCTTTAGTTTGTCGTCATAATAAACTCCATTGTAGTTTGCTTGAATGCTTCTAGAGAACAACAATAACAAAGTCTCAATCCCAAATTAATTAGTTGTGATCGAATAAACGGATCAAACCATTCAAGTCCACTCGATTTAGTGCAATTGATGTCATGCGTTTATAATCCTTGAAATCCTTTTTAGTTATCAGCTTCGATCTTGTTAACGGCCCGCGATTTTATGTTGGTATAGCCTTGAGAATATACTAATATTCTTTTATTTTCATCGATCTTTTTGACAGGAGGAGATGGATGCTATCAGAGCCCTTGATCTCCTATATAGGAGAGTTGAGGTAAGTGTCATTCATCAGATATCATCATCTTAGTCTTTTTTTTTGTTTCTCCCACTGTCCTTAATATGTAATGGGAGGTATACATATCTATATGTTGTTCCAGATTTTAATGTACCAACTTGCAGTTACAAAATTCTATAATGATTTTGTGAAAATGCTTTTTCATTCGTCTTCTTCCATCAAATAACCACTAAAATATCCATATTTCATCTACTAGGCTTCTTGTTTTCTCATGTTGCGATTTGTGTGTTTGGATTCTAATCAAGTTCAGCAATTTAATTAGACAGAGATTTTAAAGCGGGAGGCTACTCCGTCCATGAGACCTGCTTGAATGAACTTTTGATTCGCATGACGGATTCAACGAAGAAGGATGGCTCAAGGAATGCGAAAGCTCATGGTTGATACATTTCCCCGGAGGACCCTTTTACTCTTCTTGTACCCGAAGGCTTTGACATCAACATGGTACCGTATGACATAATATTATCATTTGACATAAACTCATCATCAGGTTGCTTGTATTTGCCATGAAGTCAAGTCATTAATTGATTTTCTTACTATAGTTCTTACCACTCATAGCATCTCCATTTCTACTATAGTCCTTTTTCACAAGTGGCTTCAATATGATTCGAACCTGAGACCTCCCCTGTCTTGCCTTTTAACAAGTGATGCCACATCTATCTCACTAGAGATGCTTTGACTATCATCGTAGACCTTGAAAACATGCATATTTATTTTGTATGTCTTTCTTCGGGCACTAAGTTATTTTAGTGAACAAATTCACATGTAAAAGTCATTACATTTTTCGACCGCCCTTTATGACTTACCATGATCAAGTCATTTACTAGCTTGCATAATTTTTTTCAGCATGAAGGTCAATTGAAACTTCCATCGAGTACGATGTATTATTGAGGGTAGACTTTGTCGAGAGAAGTTGATGCATTATTGCAGGAAGTTCGCTCGAAACAAAGTGAAGAACAATCAACGCAAGGACTCGATCCTGAATCTGTTGCAAATCGATTGAAACAACAAGAGAAGCAACGAACAATTCACCAAGTCGAGGCTCTGGTTGATTTAGCAGCAACTTTGAAATGGTAATATATATATATATATATATATATATATATATATTCACATAATTACAGTGCAATCTTCTTTTCGATGGAACAATTAATATGTTGAATGTTGAGATCGATGTTCATATTTTGGAAGCATGCACTACTCTTAATATTGTTATGTTTAATTTCAGTTTTATTTTGCAATAGTATGTTAAAACCGTGAAACATATTGAGAACAAACATGCATTAGGGCCTTACCCCCATTATTATAATAAAAAGTTGTCTTCTGATCGTATATGATTACAACTTAACAACTGAAAAAAGTTAGGCTTGCAATTGCACGTGCATGCAAGACTATAACTTCATCAAAACTAATTACTAATATACAAAAAAAGGAGAAATTAAAGAGCTACTGCAAGAACTCTAGCAGTCATCATAGTGATCTCGCCGCTCCCATTATTCAGTGTGCATGGAAGAAAGGATGTTGGAGTGCTTCTACAAAATAATTTAATTAAATAAACAAATTTCGGTTTTTATGTTATATTTGGTGGAAAAACATTTTTTTAGATTAGAGTAACACATTTACAAATAAATAAACACTAATTTAATTACTTAATTGAAAGAAAAAAACAGTAATTTGTATAAATATAACAAAAGATAATTTGTATAAATATAACAAAAGATTGTTACAAGTATAAAAAAGTGTGAGTACAAAATATGAAACAAAAAAGTCTAAAATCTAAGTAATAAGTGTGTACAACAAATGACTCAATCTTCGAGATCGTCGTTGGTCTCTGAGTCGTCAGAAACATCTTGTGGAGGCCTGAATGAAATCCCAAGTCGGTCCATTAGAGCCTTCTCCATGCGAGCTAACCGCTCCTGAAACTCTCGCAACTCGTCACGGCCTAACGTGTAATCCTACATAACCCGTAGAACTGACGTCTGCATGTCCTTAATGTCTTTCCTTAGCAGCTCAATAGGCTCATTATGAGCAGAAATAGGCTGAGAAGATCTTGCTCCAACTCAAGCTCCAGCATGTCTATGCGTCAACCCCGATGGTGTCCACCCTAATCCATATGTTCGTCATATGTCGTCACGCTCCACGACGGAAAAATTTAACTCAGTCTCATCAATTGGCGTGTCAGGATATGACTGTGTGAGCTCGAGACGTTTGTTGAGTATCGCCGTCTAAATTAATATTAAAACAGTAACAAGTAATGTATAGAAGTCATTGATTTCTATCATTAATTAACCAGACAAAATTGAAAAACCAAACTATTTTCTTACGACTATCCTCTCTACTCTCTGATCAAGGAAAATTACGCCGTCATGATCTTTGGTATGGAAGTAAAGGCATAACTCCAAAGCAATCGGTGGTCGACCTAACTTCTCCTCCTACAAAACAGTCGATATTTAAAGAGGATTAAGTTTGAGACTTAATTATATTATATATAATATATATGAACTTAGTATAACATAGCTTACCAGCCTCTCTGCATGTTGATAGATGGATATTGAACCACCGTATGCACTGCTACACTCGTACCGGGTCCCCCTATATTCGTTCTCCAATTCTTGCTTCCTCACTCTGACTTCTTTTGAATTATGGGGTGGACCGCATCTTCTTATAGTACTCGAAGATCTCGGTAGATGTGCTGGTTTTTTATTTTTGCAGCACATCTTGCTAATGAAATCAGCGTACCGAGTGTCAATCTGCCTATCGTACGCCTCTCTGATGGTGCTGTCATCCGATGGCTCCCAATCAAAAGATAGCCATGTGGAAGAAAATTAAAATTAAAATATAACTAAAAACATCTTTTCAATTCTTGTCTCTAAATCCTAAGTAAAAGAAACAACCTTAACTTAAACATTTTCACCTTCCATTGATTCCAATAAACATCCCGCATGTGCTGCGGAACAAACTCTCAAGAATAGTTGTCCTTGTGCAAGGAGTGTTTATATGCCCTAGTCATCTCCCGGGCAGCTCAGTCTAACGGATGCAATTTTCGTCCACTAAATTGAAAACGATGCATTAGACCAAGTTTATAATAAATTAATTAAACATAAATATTAATACTTAGAGTACGTATACTTACTATCTGTCACCCTTCGCGATCAAAAATATTCGCCCCAAGGCCTGAGTAGTAGTATTGATGCGTCGTTGTCCACGTGGGGTCGTACTAATGGACGGGTCACTTGAACGGTGTCCTGAGGAGCTCGGCGACTGTGACACATGCTGTACCTGATGAACCGTAAAGGGCGAGGCATGCGAATCAAAATTGCCTGGTGATGGGGCCGTACGGTGGTCGAGCATCCGACCGTACAAATGTGAAGGAGATGTTGATCCCCTCGATGAAAAAGTAGGCCCTACACTTAGCCTAAATGTACTGCGACCATTGACAGGTGGAGTGGGTAATGATGAAAGTAGTGTAGAGTACATCTGCATAGAGGTGGGGTCATCGCCAAATACAAATGACGAAGACATATAAGGTGTAGGAGGATGTGCATAAGGTGGGGGAGGCGTCTGATAGAAGAAAGGGGTCTGCTGGGAGGGGTGATATGGGTACGGATGAAAGAACGGGGCCTGCTATGGAGGGATGCGAAGAACGCTGATGCTTGAGTCGTGGCCCTAACTAGACTGTGCAGGTGGAGTAGCATCATCACGAGAGGGTGGGCGTGAATGAGTCGAATGATGAGATCGACGATCTCTGCTAGCGCCGAATCGTCCATTAGATCGTCCACCGGATCCCTCACCGGATGATGGATCGTATCGTCTAACCGACGACATGGCTTTATAAAAAAAAATTAAGACTAAGTTAGAAAGAATTAAATATACACCTCATACTTTTTAAATATTAAGTAACAAGTCAACAAATAAGAATTTAACTTTCACATTCATTTACCAACTTAAATGGTTATATCATGGTTCGTCGTCACCGTTTTCATCGTTCGATGAGAACTCGGAATTATCGCTTTCATCGTCTTCTTCGTCGACATCTGACATGTGTGTGCCACTAGGATCAGCTAGCGAAATTGGAACATTGTTGCTAATATCAACCTCACTATCATGCTCAGGTAGCTGCTCTTGAAAAGCGTCATGTTGTGTAGGTGCACTGTCAACGTTCTCGACTAATCTATACTCATCGATGAATTCCGGTTGAAGTCTGCACGTAGCTTGCCAATTGTTCTACGCACTTCTTATACTTGAGTATTAAAGAAAGTACACTTGACTAGCTTGCATGGCTAGTATGAAATGCTCGTACTTATTTAATCGCGGATTTCGATGTACATCGACGATTTTTAAAGAGCGGTGAACTCTTGTCCCGACATTGAGGGTGAGATCAAACCATTCACACTTGAACAACACAATACGTAAAAATCCACCGTATTCGATTTGTATCACTTTTTGCAATTGCCTAAAAATCATTATCGCATTGTACGTAGTTTACGCCATTAACTTAACGCACACCCCGCTACCACGCCTATCATTGTTTGCGCCATGTGACACTCGTCTCGAGATTTGTAGCCATTAACAAGATATGTGTGATATATGGTGCAAAGTTGACTATGACTATAAGACAACATTAGAAGTGTTGTATCTTAAATATATGATGGCGCCTACAGCCAAAAGAATTTTTGCTGATAAACTTCATTTTTAACTAAATAACAAAAGAATAAGAATTATGTAAATATGCATGTACTAATGACGTACGAATTGTTGGAACCAAACTGAGAAATGTGTAACGACCCCAAAAATCTAACTCATGTCACGTGTCATGTCAGGGTCGTATGTGGGACCCA
Source organism: Stephania cephalantha (assembly GCA_039657325.1). Lineage (NCBI taxonomy): Eukaryota > Viridiplantae > Streptophyta > Magnoliopsida > Ranunculales > Menispermaceae > Stephania > Stephania cephalantha. Next base: position 10,358,289 of record CM077578.1, on the reverse strand, counting down.
CTCGTCGTGATCCGTATGTCCAAATCTCGGGTGTAGACACCAATGTATGTTATTTTTGTGTGATGCTTGTATTATTTATCATACAAAAGATTGAACAATTTAAAATAATTAATTTTGGAAATGTGTAGGTAAATCTTACCTCGAGTTTCATGTTAATTGACAGTAGTCAAGGTTGAGATTGGGTTTAATTCGGTGTAAGCTTGGTTAAATTAGTTTGCGAGAGTTGGGTATGTCATGGACGAAGTTAAGATTTTTAGGGTTTTGCCGTGACCAAAACCAGTATTTTGGACATTTTATGAAGATGAACTATTTTGTCAAGAGTTTGGTTCAATTTGGTGGAAAACGGGATCGAAAACGAGCACCGGAAGTCAAAACACGTCAAAATAGGAATTTCAAGAATTAATAAATAAAAAGAAATTAAGTTTATATAGAAATATATATATATATATATATATATATAAAACATGAAATGAAAATCAAAATCATTTGTTTCCAACACAACGTTCAATCGAACGTTATTCCCTAAACCCCTCGATTTGGGTTTTCGCTCGCGGAGCTCCCGACATTCGATTTTCGCCCGATTTCTTTCTGCAAAATCGTAGAGGATCGCAAGACGATCAATTCGAGCTAAGTTTCCGCGGCGAAAACGAGGTATTCAACCCGTAATTTGGTAAATTCTCAATGCCAGACATTTTTTCCTCAATTCAATTTGAATTTTTGCGATTTTTCAATTTTTTTCGCGGGGTTTCGATAGAAATTGGTATGAATTATCGTGAATTGGTGTATTGGATTGATTCGCGTCAATTTGAGATAAATTTCACCGACGTGGGTGAGGGTTTTGATGATTTGAATTAATGCAATTCAGTTGATAACTATTTTGGAAATGTTTTTATACTTGATATTTGACTCCACGAGCCGTGGAAATATTTTGGTGTTGGTATCGGGTAGTTTCGTGGCATTTATTATTGAGTTTTGAGGATTTAATTGCGAAAATATTGATTTGGAGACATTTTCTAGTTGAAAATAAATAATGTTTGTCAAGTTGACATGCTATATTAGAAAATTCGTAACTTCTCCATTTGTGATCCGATTTGAGTATTCTTGGAGTCTATGGAAAGTACGTCATGAGTACTACAAGTTCCTTCTTGGTTGTCATTACAAATTATGAGGCTTTCAGAGTTAAACCGTAACTCTAGTGGGCTAGTTGCGAATACTTTGAAATTATTATAAAGTATTATTTTTAGAATTAGCTCTCGAGCGTACTTTGGTCGCAATATTTGTATGGTTTAAGAGTTCTAAACCAATGATATTGGACCTACATTGATACTAAATGATATCAGGAAATCTAAGGAAGAGATACGAGGTTCGAGAACGCGTTTTGGAGTTAGTTGGGAGGCCTGGATAGGTTAGAAATAAGCGTGTTGTTCATTGCATTGATATCTATCATTGGAATTCCATTCTAATTGAGTTGTCCGAGGGCAAGTGAGTCAACGGTGGTCCTTGGGAGGAGTGGCGGGCTGAGGTAACATACCAGCGTCATGACCTCGGGATGCACTGCACTGGTTACTGATTTTGACGGGGTGTGAGGTCTTAGCGTGGCTAATCCAGGAAGTCTCAATATCTCGTGTGTTTAGGGCTTGTGAGTGTACCGAGTCCTAGAACCCGAGTCTTGATGTGTTGCCAAGACTCAACGACCTATTGGTTGGAACTACTTGCGCCTCTCTCTTTGCATTCCTGGTTGCTCATATATCGATTGCTTTTGTTTGATTTACAGTCTTTATTTATTCATGCGTTATTTATACCTTTCTTTCTATCTGCATGAATGTAGACTGTTTTATTTATTTTGAAATGTTGTTTAGTGTCCTACTGGCGTTACTTACCTGGGCCCGTCAATCTTGTGTTTGACTGAGTGCAGATCCGCAATCGAGTAAGGGAAAGGGGCCAGTACTAGGAGATTTATTGTGAGGACTTTTGAGCGGCCTTCTCTCACATTTTTGTAGGTTTCGTATTACTTATGTACATTGTTTTTGACACATGGGACACATGAGTTTTGTAAGATATTTATATGGAGTATATACGGGGTTTCCACACTCTACGATGTCCTAACTGATTTGTGTGAGTTGTTTCGATTTGTTTAAGTTGAAATCGTTTCCGCATAAACTTTGATAACTTACAAATTTGAATAACTCACTAAAAATTTAATGATAAATGGTTAGGAAGGCTGACTAGGCTTGCGTTGACGTCGCGAGGATTGACTCAGGGTCCACGTAAGTCTAGGCCGGCCGGGGGCCAGTTTAGGTTGTGGAATTGAAGCCGTCACAAAATGTTTCTCGAGATGTTCATCGATTGCACTTTATATGATATTCGGTTGCTTGGAATGCAACTCGATACATACATCCTAATAAGAGATAAAAGAAATTAAGGATTATGATTGAATAAATTAAAGATATTAAACAATTGACATTAAATGCTTTGCGACTAATAGATGCGTTTAGTCAAACAGTTTTATTTATTTATTTATTTATTATCAGACTTTAGTCAAACAGTTGATAAGAAGTGAGAGTTGGAAAAAATAAGAGAAAGGATAATTGGAATGGGCAAAATAGTAACGCAGAGTTGGTAACGGAGTTGGAAAGGGCAAAAGAGTAAAAACGCTATTCACTTATTTTATAAATATATATATATATATATATATATATATATCCAATTAGAATGGATATATGTATCGTACCCAACATTTTTTTAATCTGTTCGAATATCTCTTCTTTCTTTTAAGACTTCCTACGCTTTTTTTTTTTTTTTTTTTTTTTTTCAAGAATGTCGGACTTGACATTAGTTTTTGAGATGGAAGACAAGCTCGGTGAAGGGTCTTTCGGTTCAGTGTGGAGAGCTACCGACAAGCGCAATACGGAGACCGTGGCAATCAAATTCTCGAAAGATCATATTACTTCATGGGAACAATGCATGAACATGATAGAAATCAAGTCTTCGGTGAATCTAGGTCGCCACCCCAACATAGTCCACCTCAAAGAAGTCTTCATGGAGAACAACAACGCCTACTTGATCTTTGAAAACATGGACTGCAGTCTCCTACACCTCATGAACCGTAGGTGCCCTAGAGTCTTTCAAGAAAATGAGGTCCGGCATTACATGTTCCAGTTGTTGATGGGGTTGGCTCACATGCATCAACAAGGCTACGTTCACCGCGACCTCAAACCGGAGAATGTATTAGTCGACTTTGATGGGTTGCATGTCAAGATTGCAGACTTGGGGATGGCCATAAAGGTTTCTAAGTCATCACCTACCGGAGTTGCTGAATATGTGACGACTAGGTGGTATCGAGCGCCAGAGGTTTTGTTAGGCTTGCCGCACGGGCCTGCAATGGATATGTGGGCGATGGGTTGTATTATGGCTGAGCTTTTCACTTTCCAGCCTTTGTTTCTTGGGTCGAACTCGGCGGATCAAATTGACAAGATTTGTGGGGTTATCGGGAGGCCTAGTTTGAAGATGTGGGAGGAGGGAGTTCGACGTGCTTATCAACTAGGGTTTCGTTTCCGGGCGATGAGCATGCATGCGGGGTTCGTAGATGGCGAGTGTCGAAGGCGGTGCCTGGTGCGAGCGAGGAGGCTGTCCGTTTGATAGACTGGTTGTGCAGTTGGGATCCAAGCAAGAGACCTACAGCTATGGAAGCACTCCAACATCCTTTCTTCCACACTAATAACTGATGATAATGGGAGCAGCGCCTTATTACTTACTCTTTTAGGGAGCACTACCAAATATGATCATATGACTCCTAGACGTTCTTGCAATAGTAGTGTTCTCCAATTAATTTCTTGTTTTTTGTATATTTGTAATTAGTTTTGAGATTATATTAGTTTTGCATGCACAATTGATTGCATGCCTAACCTTTTTTAGTTGTTAAGTTGTAATTACGATAAGAAGATCATGCATGGTCGTTATATATGATCTTGTTACATTAATTGTACATGTACGTATAATCAAAGAAACAAGCTGGTTTTTATGATTGGATCCATGCATTAGTTACTCTATAATCTATTCCTATATATATCAATGACAATAATGTAAGAAGGCAAATATAAGAATATGGGCAGCCAATCTTCCCCATTGGCATCTGAATTGGGTTAATGTGTGATTTGGGATTAAAAGATTCCAAGAACGTATTGAGCATTATGAGCGATTAAAATGGGGAGTGAGGGGATCGGAGAAGGGCATGCTTTGGCAAATCATTCTAGCTTCATTTAATATATACAACAGCTTAGCAAACTGATCTCAAATTATTATAATTTTTGTTTTGGCTTCCCACGTGGTATTCGGCACGTCCCTTCCAACTCGATTTTTTCATTCACGAGACTTGAAATCCAAACCTCACTTAAGGGGACCAATCGAGCAGACCCATATTAGCTATGTTTTTAGATGTTAACTAAAAGTGAACAGTGTGTTAGTAAAGAATTTCCGTGTAACCAAAAAGAAAATTCTATGTTATTACTAATTTTCCATTATGATAATTATATAAATGTTTTCGCAAAACTTGCATCCGACAAACTGATGCCTTATCCATCTCACTATAGATATTTTGATAATTGGTGCCGATAACATCTCTTTGGGGTTCTTCAATTTTCTTTTTATAATTTTTTTCTTGTTTGTATTTTCTAATTAAGTACAACCAGGCTTTACTTAATTTGAAGCGTTTTTAAAAGTGCGTTTGAGAAGTATGGTAGTTGATTATGATATTATATATTTGAGCAAGTTTATTGTCATTTTTTTATCATAAGAATATATATATATATATATATATATATATATATATATAGTCCTCAACTCGTTATCTTAATTCCTAGAAAGAAGTAATATTAATTATATGTTTTATTATAGTAAATAAAAATATTTTTTAATATATATTTAGTATATATAATATTTCGGGTTTCTACACTAAAACACTAGTAATACACGTAACAAACACATCAATAATCAACATGATCAACTCAACACAAAAAAAAAAAAAAATGAGGAACCTTAACAAATGTTCTTCACTTATTAAACAAAAATGAAGAAGAAAACAAAGCTCAATCCACAAAACCTCCGAAATCCACAACACAAACACATGAATGAATTCAAAACCCCTAAATATTTCACGTGCAAGGGTTCTTTAGTATTTTCTCAAGGCATTGGTAGTAATCCTATCGGTATTAGCTAGCTTGGAATCCTATACAAAAACCCCCATTTCAAATAAGGTGAGAATGATTTTGCGAGCAAGTCCTTCTCCTTCACTCTCCATTTCAACTGCCCAATTCCAATCTCTTACTCTTTTAATTCCAAATCTCAAAACCAAATTCAGATACAAGTACTGAAGATTGGCCAAGTCAGGTTAGCTTTGAAGGGCTTACTGTCTTACTTGTTTTCATCATCTTTAATTGTTTTCTCACGTTTGAAATGGTTGTTCTGGTTTTCGTAGTTCTGTTGAAGACCAAAAGCGTTGTGGAACAAGACTTGGACGGCCTTTCCCCGAGTTTTATGATGATGTATGCACTCTTTTCATGCCTTCTTCATATGTGTTCTTTACTTGCTTCGTTCACTTTTCATATGTTTTTGATTGTTGGGGTGTTCATGGGTGGTCATCAATCTTCACTTTTCGAGTGATTTGGGTGAAGGGCATGTCTAATTTCTGGTTTAATGAAATGGGTAGTTGTTAGTTTTGGCGAATTATTCGTCTGAATGGAACTAGGATTGGGTTTGTGCTTAAATTCCTTTTTTTCGCTTGGCTTTTATTCAAATACTTGGTGTTCATTTTAGTTTTGTACTTTTGGTTGGAGAGTTGCAATGCCAAATCTAGGTTGGTTTTCGTTTTGTATTGTACATGCGTGGCTCTGGAATTTATTTCAAACATCCGAATTTATCTACTTATGCACAAAACATTTTGCTTGAAAGGTAGGCAATTGGTAATTATTATCCCCTTGCCTAACCTAGATATAGGTTGTTACCTTGTTACGTAGATGGATTAAGGTGGCAAATTCATTTGAAAAGAAAAGAACAATTACAAGACATTTTTATGGATTTAAGTATAAAAAGAGAAAATATCGTCACTTCGTCATGAATCACAGCGATTGGAATCGTTGCGAGTTGAATTTTTTAGTATTATTTATTATGATCCGATTAAATGATCAATTTGGGTGTTTGAAATTTTGTTGTTTCTCAATATTTCATTTGGAAGAAAGTGAACTAATAATGCCCATGCAACATAAGTTTATTTTCAAATTTATTTATTTTTGTGACAACCATAGAAATGATTGTGAGAAATTGGTGTTACATGTTTGTATAAATTCTTCATTAGTCAAATAATGAAATAAATATTTGATTTCTAGTCTTCAACTTGTAGATGCACTACCATATACATATGGTAGATATCCTACTGTCCCTTGAGGTTTGGTACGAGGCTAGCACAGTAGTAGTTTTTTTTAATGAGAAATGTTTTTGTATTAGTAAAAGGGGATTTACTTGATACAAAACATATGCTAGACAAAGCCTTCATAAGAAAATAAAACTACCATGCAAGATATTCAACATGCAAAAAACAAATATAACTCTCGTCCTACAATCACTTTCCACCCCTATTCCATTCATCATAAGTGAACCTAATGTTATTTTTAGCTAGTGATCAAAGAATAAACACAATGTTCTTTTTAGCCAGCGATCAAAGAATGTATTTTTGTTTAATTAGCATTTAGTAATTTTATCATATAGTGCAATGCCACTTATGCTTGAAAAGACGGCGTATAAATGCCCCAACTAAAAAACTTGACTCAATAGAAACTGTAGATATTCGACGAGGTAAAGGCACCAAAGTTAACATGGGATGCATTAATTAGGAGGGATTTGAATAGTTTGCAAAGCTCACCATCAATTGCACTTAATCGAGCACACCCCCATTAATTTGGGACCGAGGCTATGTTGTTGTTGTTAGTGCGGTGCCACTTATATGTTATCACCAATTGGAGTTGGGTTTTCTTACTCCATCGATAGCTCCTCTTATGCAAATTGTGGATGACAAGATAACATCATGTGTTTACATATAATGGTAACATTTGTTTCATTTTATCCACATTTGATGGGCAAGGTCTTGAATGAAAGCTCTTTTGTTGTATGTTTGTGTGTGTGTGTGTGTGTGTTTTTTTTTTCCGAAAAGATGGATTTAGATTTGTTTTTCATTGATTGGTAGTCTTGAAAACTACATAGTATGCTCTACATAGCCATTCCCAAGTCCGGATATAGGAGGGGTCCCCATTAGCCATACTTGGAAATTGGGGGAGGGTTGCAATAGGTTTCAAACTTTTGTCATTTTTTATGAAATAGATCAAACAAATATCTTTTCCATTACATGTACTTGGAATACACCGAAGTCAGATTAGTGAGATAAGCAGGAATTACTAGTATCGTATATGACATATGAGTAACTAAGCTTTGTTTTAAGTTTCAATGCTTGAGCATGAGAATACAACAAAGCCTCAACCTCATATTAGTTAGGGTCGGTTGCATAGATCAAACTTTCCAATTGCGCTCGATTTCGTGCAATCAATGTTGGTATGCTTTCCAAATAATACATATAAAATAAATTTTTTGAACTGAACAGAGAAATTAAAGTTCATTTCACGAATTATACATGCTTCACTGTTAGATTTTGTTTGGGCACTATATATGTATTATAATATCAAGTAATTCAGAATGGCAAGCCCAACAAAGAGAAAAGACCAAGGAGTTGCGCCAGTAGACAACAAGAGGAGGAAGAAGAAGAGAATCGAAAGATTGACGAGTATCTTGAAATTGGGTCAAGAATGAATGGATACCCCCAAAAGAAGTTCGAGAGGCAAGGAAATTAGTTTCTAGTTTCATTAGAGGCTGTTTGAAGAAGTTGAAGAGGTAACTTTATGTGATCGTTGCCATTCTTCTCGCTTAACAGGTGATATGTTGGCACGATAATCTGTTCACTAGTATAATAGTATTATAATTTTAACAAAGCTAGCAAATCACATGGTCATCCCGATGTGTTAAAGTTTGTTCAATATCATCATGTTTGTAGGACAAGCATTAGCCGATTGCTTCATGGTTTAGGCAATTGATGATTACAACTAATATTAGGTTCTTTTGGTGTGTATGCGAGAGGATTGAGGAGGTTTTAGCCTAGAAAGGTGAGCTGAATGAGCTTGTTCTCATGGTCATATGGAACCGTTTAGATCTTGCTCGACGCGATGTACGAATCAACACACATTAATTTATTTCAATTGCTCTTTATTTCTTAAAATTTACCTTCACAAAGCTAAACGCTCTTTAGTTTGTCATCCTAATAAACTTCATCGTAATTTGCTTGATCTTCTAGAGAAATAACAAAGTCTCAATCCCAAATTAATTAGTTGTATCGGATAAACGGATCAAACCCTTCAAGTCCACTCGATTTAGTGCAATTGATGTCATGTGTTTATAATGCTTAAAATCCTTTTTAGTTATCGAACTTCGATCTTGTTAATCGCTTTCGCGATTATTTTCATGTTAATATCTTTATGTTGGTATAGCCTTGAGAATTTACTAATATTCTTTTATTTTCATCGATCTTTTTGACAGGAGGAGATGGATGCTATCGAGCCCTTGATCTCCTATATAGGAGAGTTGAGGTAAGTGTCATTCATCAAATATCATCTTAGTCTCTTTTTTGTTTCTCCCACTGTCCTTAATATGTAATGGGAGGTATATATATCTATCTGTTGTTCCGATTTTAATGTACCCACTTGTAGTTACACAATTCTACAATGATTTTGTAAAAATGTTTTTTCATTCGTCTTCTTCCATCAAATAACCCTTAAAATATCCATATTTCATCTACTAGGCTTCTTGTTTTCTCATGTTGCTATTTGTGTGTTTGGATTCTAATCAAGTTCGGGAATTTAATAAGACAGAGATTTTAAAGCGGGAGGCTACTCCGTCTATGAGAGACTCGTTGAATGAACTTTTGATTCTCGCATGACGGATTCAACGAAGAAGGATGGCTCAAGGAATGCGAAAGCTCATGGTTGATACATTTCCCCAGGAGGACCCTTTTACTCTTCTTGTACCCGAAGGCTTTGACATCAACATGGTACCGTATGACATAAAATTATCATTTGACGAAACTCATCATCGTAGTTGCTTGTATTTGCCATGAAGTCAAGTCATTAATTGATTTTCTTACTTTGTAGTTCTTACCACTCATAGCATCTCCATTTCTAATATAGTCCTTTTTCACAAGTGACTTCAATATGATTCGAACCCGAGACCTCCTCAACCTTGCCTTTTAACAAGTGATGCCACATCTATCTCACTAGAGATGCTTCGGCTATCATCGTAGACCTTGAAAACATGCATATTTATTTTGTATGTCTTTCTTCGGGCACTAAGTTATTTTAGTAAACAAATTCACATGTAAAGTCATTACATTTTTTCGACCGCCCTTTATGACTTACCGTGATCAAGTCATTTACTAGTTTGCATAATTTTTTCAAGCATGAAGGTCAATTGAAACTTCCATCGAGAGGTCGACGATGTATTATTGAGGGTAGACTTTGTCGAGAGAAGTTGATGCACTATTGCAGGAAGTTCGCTCAAAACAAAGTGAAGAACAATCAACGCAAGGGACTCGATCTTGAATCTGTTGCAAATCGATTGAAACAACAAGAGAAGCAACGGACAATTCACCAAGTCGAGGCTCTTTGATTTAGCAAAGAACTTTGAAATGGTAATATATATATATATATATTATGCGGTTCACATAATTATAGTGCGCTTTCTTTTCATTTGAACAATTAATATGTTGGATGCTAAGATCAATGCCCATATTTTGGATGCATGCACTACTCTTAATATTGTTATGTTTAATGTCAGTTTTATTTTGCAATATTATGTTGAAACCGGTAACGATATTGAGAACAAACATGCATTAGCATTAGGGCCTTACCCCCATCATTATTATAATAAAAAGTCGTCTTCTTACATTATTGACATTAATTGATGTATGTAGGAATATAGTTAGACATGGATCCAATCATATACATGTAAATTAATGTAACAAGAATCTTCTGATCGTAATTACAACTTAACAACTTAAAAAAAGTTAGACATGCTATTAAGTAATTGTGCATGCAAAACTCGTACTATAATCTTGATGAAGTCCAAGAATTAGCTTGCAAATTCTTGACGGGATAATGATGAAGTCCAAGAATTAGTTTGCAAATTCTTGACAGATAATGATGAAGTACAAGAATTAGTTTGCAAATTCTTGGAAAAATATGAAAAGATATGACAGGATGGCATTTTGGTAATTTCGGTGAAGTTCGGGCGTTTGAGTTTCGGTGTTCCGTGGGCATGGGTTGATTGGAAACGACGTGGAGATCACGGTCATCGCTATGCTATGACTACGACGTTTTTCGGCGAAATTCCATCGTTTCGCCCTCCGAAACTAGCAATTTTGCTATTTTAGGAAAGTTTTGTTTAGCTTATAACTTTCATTAGGAATTTTCGTTTTTATTGTCATTTGCGGCATTTGTTTCTATTTTTCGTCTAGTTTCCGCTTTAGGGCTTTTAGGGCTTTTTGGACTTTTTACTATTTTTGGCAAATTTTAGGGTTTCGCTATTTAAGCGACCTATTGGATGTAATTCGCTTTTTTTGCTTGAATAAAGAATTTTCGAACTTTGGCTTAAGTTCGACCTAGATCGAGTTGTTCGTGGATTCGTTCAACCGGTTTAGAAGATCTCCATTGCGTCGGTTGGTATCGAGTGCCGCTTTCAGCGTGATTGGAGAAATCATGTCGCCAAGAGGAACCGTAAGTGTATCGAGGAGGTGTATGACCGTGACAATCGAATCGACAAATTAGCTAAATAATTGACCAACGCATGGGCGCGGTGGTAGAACAATTAACTTGCGAATTGATCGGTTGTTGGGTCGAATATGGATCGTGTCCGTAACCATCGAAGGGAACCTGTTGGTGATGAACCAAGAGGGAGATTCTTCTACCGGAAGGGAGGATGAGTATGTTGAGGCACCGAGGAGGCGCTTACAGCGCGTGCGGTTGAGGATGATCGCGGCGGTAGGAGTCCAGGATGAAGACGGAGGTCCCGTAATTCCATGACACCCTTCAACCGGAAGAATTCTTGGACCGGCCGGGCGTCGGTTGAAGAAGTTTTAGAATTCAAAGTGTGCCCGAAGACAAGCGTGTGCAATGTCGCTGCGCGACCGCATTCCGCAACAGGGCCATGGCTTGGTGGCAACAAAGCAGAAGTTGATGCGGAATAAGAATGGAAAGGCGAAGATCACCTCGTGGGAGAACATGAAAAAGCACTTACGGCCGAGTTCTTGTATTACAACTTCCAACGCCTTATGTATCGAGGTTGCGAGACTGTCGAGACAGGGGCAAAGTCGATAGATGATTACACTATCGAGTTTTATCGCTTAGTCGCTAGAAACGAACTGAGAAGACTAACGACCAATTAGTGGCGCGGTATATTGGTGGACCGAGGGTGCATATCCAAAATGTCGTCAACATGTTTGATCCGGCTTCCTTATCTACAACGCACCAATGAGCCGAGCATTGTTGGTGGAGAAACAACAATACGTCGGGGTGTGAGTAATGCTTCTAGTAATGTTAGTGTTGGGACAACCAATATCGGAGGTAATACCGCTGCAATTAACCCCGCTAGTAGCACGAACGGACCAAGCACTAGTGGGATTAAATGTTTCGGTTGTGGCGAAGTTGGTCACAGGAAGTCGAATTTAAAGGGAAGAAAACTCTCTTTATTGAGAACGAAGAGGAAGACGCAGGGGGAAGAGGCCAACATCATCAGTAACCAACCTTTGATACTTCGACAACACGAAGAGGAGATCGTGGATTTGGAGACGTGGATCTTGCCTTGGTTGTGAGGCGTTCTTGTATGACTCCTAGAACTATTGCTTTGATGATGAGTGGCCGCAGAATAACATCTTTCACCAAGTGCACCATCTTAGGCAAGGTGTGCGGGTTCATGATTGATGCGAGCGATTCGAGAATATCGTCTCGGTTGAAGCGGTTCAGAAGTTGGGCCTTGCAACTGAACAACACCCCAGCCCTACAAGCTAGCTTGGCTTAAGAAGGGTGGTGAGGTGAAGGTGTCGAAGCGCGCCTTGGTGACTTTTTCTATTGGTGCTAACTACAAGGATTCAGTCTGGTGTGATGTGTGGCTATGGATGCTTGCCACTTGTTACTTTGGGACGTTCTTGCGCTTGATAGGGGAGTTGTGCATGATGGCGGAACCAATAAATACACCCTTATGTTCAAGGGAGTGAAGATTGTGCTAATACTACCAAAGCAAAGATCCTGAGGAAGTTAAGCCTCCTATTGAATCTAGCGACTTTGTTTGTCTTTGGCAAGATTCGAAGATGAATTACAGGATTCTGAGGTAGTTTACATCTTGATGAGAAAGGAGGTAGATAGAGATGTTGATGTTCCTAAAGCTGCAATTCCTATTGTGAAGGAGTTTTGTGATGTTTTCCCGATGAGATGCCGATGGACCGCCACCATTGCGTGATATTCAAAGATCGAGTTGACCTTGAACCTGGTGCATCACTACCTAATAAACTACACTACACTGAATGAGTCCCAGTGAGCATGAAGAGTTGTGCGGACAGTTGAAGAGTTATTGGCGATGAGTTGTTTGTGTAAAGGAGCCCCGATGGGTTCTTGATCCTCGTAATGGGTACAAGGATGCGAGTATGTGTCGCTTGCATTGGTGGCGAGGAGGCTTGAATTGAACACCGTGATTGTGCTCGAGCAAGAGGAGGAGATCGAATTGGTTGTCGAAATCGGTCGGAAGATCTGGGGTTCGGCCAGGTGATTGGGATGAGGGCGAAGGCGAGGACCAAGCACGCCGGTCATTTTGGGTCTACTTAGGTGAGAAGGGCAAGTTTGGGCTCACGACAACACAGGTATTGCGCGTCGCGGAGAGCTTGAGACGGAAGGAATGCTTGGTTGCCTTCGGCTTCGCATTTCCACATTGGCTCCCAAATTCCCTCCACCGCATTGCTAGCGAGACGGGGTCGGCGAGGCCGCCCAAATTTATCGCGAATTGGTCCGTCTCGGCGCCGAAATGAGGGTGATTGACGTCGGGGCGTCTCGCGTCGATTATGATGGTTCCCGATCGCCCAATTCGATAATTCGGTTGGTTACGGCGTTTTGGAGTACGCCGCGCGTAGTCCAAGCGATCCGCCTCGCTGCGATCGAAAATTCGTCAAGCACCCTATCATCTACGCCAGAGCGGCCGCGCATTGATCTCCCACCACTCGGTCCCCTCATCTTCGAAGCGGTATTCGCGACGAAGGGAGTGTCCCCGGCGGTCCCTCCGCTCGAATTCTTCATGGAGAGCCTCGCGGACGACGCTTGATCCGATTACTTCAATATCGTGGCAGCCCCCATTAGAGAAGACTTTGTGTGGGCGCTTCTCCCTAAAGACCAGGTTCTATGTGGGTGATTACAAAAATTGTCGGTTCGGAAGATTGGTCTGTGGAGGTTCTTGATAAAATTAATCCTAATTCTTACAGATTGAAGTTGCCAAGTCACATTCGCACGGCCGATGTATATAATGTCAAACATGTTGTTCCCTATTATGGGAATACGTCGATGATGACAATTCGAGGCGAATTCTGTCCACCCAGGGAGAATGATGAAGTCCAAGAATTAGCTTGAAAATTCTTGACAAGATAATGATGAAGTCCAAGAATTAGTTTGCAAATTCTTGGAAAAATATGAAAAGATATGACAGGATGGCATTTTGGTAATTTCGGTGAAGTTCGGCGTTTGAGTTTCGGTGTTCCGAGGGCATGGGTTGATTGGAAATGACGTTTTTGGCGAAATTCCATCGTTTTGCCCTCCAAAACGGCAATTTTGCTATTTTAGGAAAGTTTTGTTTAGCTTATAACTATCATTAGGAATTTCCGTTTTTTATTGCCGTTTGCGGCATTTGTTTCTATTTTTCGTCTAGTTTCCGCTTTAGGGCTTTTTGGACTTTTTACTATTTTTGGCAAATTTTAGGGTTTCGCTATTTAAGCGACCTATTGGATGTAATTCGCAGTTTTTTGCTTGAATAAAAGAATTTTCGAACTTTGACTTAAGTCCGAACCTAGATCGAGTCGTTCGTGGATTCGTTCAACCGGTTTAGAAGATCTTCGCCGCGTCAAAAGGGGTCCATTGGGAGGGGTGATATGGGTACGGATGAAAGAACGGGGCCCGCTATGGAGGGATGCGAAGAACGCCGATGCTTTGAGTCTGTTGGCCCTAACTAGATGCAGGGTGGAGTAGGATCATCACGAGAGGGTGGGCGTCCATGAGTCGAATGATGAGATAGACGATCTCGCTAGCGCCGAATCGTCCATTAGATCGTCCACCGGATCCTCACCGGATGATGGATCGTATCGTCTAACTTACGACATGGCTTTATAAAAAAAAAATTAAGACTAAGTTAGAAAGAATTAAATATACACCTCATACTTTTGAAATATTAAGTAACAAGTCAACAAATAAGAATTTAACTTTCACATTGATTTACCAACTTAAATGGTTATATCATGGTTCGTCATCACCGTTTTCATCGTTCGATGAGAACTCGAAATTATCGTTTTCATCGTCTTCTTCGTCAACATCCGACATGTGTGTGCCACTAGGATCAGCTAGCGAAATTGAAACATTGTTGCTAATATCAACCTCACTATCATGCTCAGTAGTCATTCTCTTGAAAAGCGTCATGTTGTGTAGGTGCACTTTGTCAACGTTCTCGACTAATCTATACTCATCGATGAATTCGGTTGAAGTCTACACGTAGCTTGCCAATTGTTCAACGCACTTCTTATACTTGAGTATTAAAGAAAGTACACTAGACTAGCTTGCATGGCTAGTATGAATTGCTCGTACTTATTTAATCGCGGATTTCGATGTACATCGACGATTTTTAAAGAGCGGTGAACTCTTGTCCCGACATTAAGGGTGAGATCAAACCATTCTCACTTGAACAACACAGTACATAAAAATCCATCATATTCGATTTGTATCACTTTTTGCAATTGCCTGTAAAAATCATTATCGCATTGTGCGTAGTTTACGCCTCTAAAGCACACCGCGCTACCACGCCTATCATTGTTTGCGCCATGTGACACTGTCTGAAATTTGTAGCCATTAACAAGATATGTGTGATATATGGTGCAAAGTTGACTATGATCGTACGACAACATTAGAAGTGTTGTATCACTACAAAAAACAGCAAATCGTAAACGGAATTAGAAACGGAAATAAGTTCCGTTTCTAAATAAAAAGTTAGCGACGGAATTGAGACGGAACCATTCGTAGACGGATTTGAGACAGATCGAGACGGAATTAGAGACGGAATTAGAGACGGAATTAAATTCCGTCTCTAAAAAATGGCGCCAACATTCCCACCAAAACTTTATTTTGTTATACCTGTTCATCAAATCTCGAGATTTGTGACAACAAATCTCGAGATTTCTCTTTACCCCCTCCAAAACCCCCTCGTCGTCCTCCCCACCACCGAAAGCCACCGAAAGCCCTAACCAAGCAAACCCACCGCGCGATTCGATCTCATCGTCTTCGTCGCCTCTCCTCTATACTCTCGTCTCTCCTCTCTCTGGTCGCGCTGTCTCTCCTGGTCACCGCCCCCAAATCTCCAACCCTCAACAAATCCGCGCGTCTCTGTTCCGTTGCTCTCAACTCTCTCTCTCTCGTCTCTCCGTCTCTCTCAAATCACCGCCCCCAAATCCCCAACCCCAACAAGTCGTCCTCGCACTACATTGCTCCCCGGTAGCGCGCCCGCTCGCTGGTCCTGTTCGGTTGTCTTGCACCATTTCGGGCCGCGCCTCGCTCCTCTCGCTCTCACTTCGTGCTCTCATTCAGTCCCCTCTTCGATCTCTCGTTCGGTGGTATTGTGCTCTCATTCATTCCGCGCCTCGCCGTGCTTGATTGGTGAGTTCTCCCTCTCTCCGTCTCTCGATTCCGCCGGTCTCTCCGGGTATCTCTCGTGTCGCCGTCTCTCTCGTAATTACCCCCGTGTAGTAATAAATTAATAATGTTTTTTTCATAGTGCACTATGTAAGATTTGTTTTTTGTTTATTCTTGGAGGAATTTTAAATTTTTGTTGTTATGTTGATGCAATATGTGTAGTTGTTATGATGCCGATGTTGGAAAGGTAGAACTACCTTATTGTCTATGACCTATGAAGGAACAAACTCTTGATCGTGTGACAAATTGAAAGAGTTCAGCTTCTTTTAATTGTTGATTGCTTCGTGTTTTATTTTAACTCGTTCTTGAGTGATTTGATTTGTTACGTGGTTGATTGTGCAAAGAATGCGTGCACGCGTTCAATATTTTTGAATTTCGATCTTGAATCTCCGTCTCTTTCATTGCTCTCTACTCTGTCGCTTCGTGCTTACCGCTTCCTCGCTTCTCGCTCGTCAAGGTAACAATGAGAAAAAATATTTTTAGCACCCGAATTCTCTTGAAATTGTATCTCGCCACATTTTCCCCTGATTGGCTTTCATGTGCATTTGTTGGTGTTCTTCACTTGATCTATTAAGTTAATGTTGTGTTTTTTGTTTGGTTTAGAAGTTTTTGTTCTCGCTCTTCTCTTGCATGCTTAGTGTTTTGTGGTTATGCTTGTTCTATTTTTAGGTTTATGAATATTTAATATTTCATTTCAACGTTTTAATTGAGCTATTCAAGATTTCTATTGATTTCGTATTTGGTAGTTATTTCATGTTTATTTTATCGGTAAAGCATGTCATGATCAACATTATAATACATTAGAATCATGTATTGAGGTAATTACTTGGTCGTTTGATGTTATAGTTGTTAGTAATTTCATATTCATGCACTTGCTAGGGATGATTGATTAGTTAGGTGTTGTTGGTTACGATTGAATAGTACCTATAATTATATAATTTCTACTACTAGTTAGGATTCAAACACTAGGATTACTATTTTAGTTAATGTTGCTATTTCACATAAAATTTGTAGAGAATTGAATAAACCTATAACCTTAAGGAGGTACGAGTGAACAAGTAGTAGGCGCTTTGATACTATGTGGTATTTGTATGCCTCTTATAACATGATTTATTTATTTTTTTGAACTCCTTGGTGCTTATATTTTTACGACCAATTATCATACTCTTTTGGTATCACTCATGTACCGAGCTAGGTATTAAGAAAGTTGTTTCCAACCCCTCTATTCAATGGCTAGAAGCAAAGCTATTTGTTCATGTAGTTAGGTAGGTCCTCGATTCCCCTTCTAATAAATTGTGTTAGTTGGACACACAAGTTGCCATGTACCGTCGGAAATTATGAAACTAGTTGACTACTTTAATTGCACAATTACAATAGGAATGTCGACTACAAGTCGAGACGGATGTACAACCGGATCGACAACGGCTACATTCGAATTGAATTCGCGGCGAAGGTTAAAGAATTCATATCACTTGCTAAGCAACATTGTCGTACATACCAAAGTGAAAGGAAGATTAGATGTCCGTGCAATTATAAGAAATGTCGACTTGTACCGTACACTGACGTCGAAACGGTTGAGTACCACATATGTAGGTATGGATTTGTTCCGGATATCATCGTTGGTACGAACATGGTGAGAACTAGCGATGAAGGCCCGCAAAACTTTTACCAAATGGATAACCATATTGATGATGCTGATGTGGGAGGAGACGATCCGACAACTTACCGCGAGATGCTACACAACGTGGCAGGTCCAAGTTTCAATTGGAATCACGTGGAAGAATCACCAAACCCCCAAGCACGCCAACTATATGACATGATTGAGGCAAGTAGCGAACAATTGTGGCCGGTTGCGAAACCATGACAACGTTGTCCGCAATGGCAAGATTACTTGCGATCAAGTCTGAACATCATATATCTCGAACGAGGTATAATGAAATCATTAAATTCATGAAGGATTGTTTGCCAAATGAAAATTCATTGGTTGAAAATTTTTATGCCACTAAAAGACTAATGCGAGGTCTAGGTCTACCTGTTGAGAAAATAGATTGTTGTGAGGACCAATGTATGATTTATTGGGGAGTGGACTCTGAGTTGACGTCATGTAAATTTTGTGGGAAATCACGCTACATTGCACATCGACGAGGTCGTGGTCGGAACACCAAAAACGCCCTTGCAAAAAAATGTACTACTTCCCTTTCGGGCCCTCGGTTGCAACGATTGTATGCGTCTGAGTCAACGGCAAAACATATGCGATGGCATGGAGATCATTCCTCGCCAGAAGATGTTATGCAACACTGTTCTGATTCGATAGCTTGGAGACATTTTAATGACGTCAATAGAGACTTCGCCGCCGAGGTTCGAATGTTCGTTTAGGATCGTGCACCGATGGTTTTCAAGTATTTGGGCTTTCAGGGAAATTGTACTCTTCATGGCCCGTGATATTGACTCCTTACAACCTTCCACCATCGATGTGCATGAAATCTGAGTTTATGTTCTTAACTGCTATCGTTCCCTGGACCGACCAGCCCAAAGCGTAAAATCGACGTGTTCCTTCACCGCCAGTGAAAGAGTTGCAAGATTTATGGAACAATGGGGTGATTACATACGACGTGTCCACAAAGACAAATTTTCTCATGCGAGTTGCCCTTTTATGGACTCGTTAGTGATTTCCCTGCGTATAGCATGTTGTCTGGTTGGAGCACACACGGTAAGTACGCTTGTCCGTATTGTATGGAGGATACAAATGCATTTCAATTGCGAAATGGTGGTAAGACATCGTGGTTCGACTGTCACCGTCGTGTCTGGCGAAGGCATCACCATTAAGGAAAGACAAAAAAAATTTTGTTAGAGGCAAAATGGTCATAAACGACGATCCGCCCGCTTATGCTCCGGTGAAGAAATTTTGGCGTAAATTGAATCGTTAGGCTTGATGAAGGTGACAAATCGAGCGATTCTCGTTAATGGGCGGATAGCTAAGAATTCGGGATGGAGAAAAAAAAGCGTTTTCTGGGACTTGCCGTATTGGAAGACAAATTTGATCCGCCACAACTTAGATGTCATGCACATCGAGAAAAATGTTTTTGACAACATATTCAACACTATTATGTGTGTACCAAAAAGAGTAAGGACAATGCGAAGGCGAGACAAGATATTCGTGAATATTGTCACCGACCTTCTCTACACATTGATTCGGCGACAAATACTTACATCCTTGGATGCTATGCTCTTGATACATCAAAAAAACAAAAATTGTGCGAGTGGGTTGAAAAGTTGCGTTTTCCTGATGGTTACGCTTCGAATCTTGGTCGATGTGTGGATTCAAAGAAACTGCGAATGTTCGGCATGAAGAGTCATGATTGTCATATTTTCATGCAACGGTTGATACCAATTGCATTCGAGAACTCCTCCCAAACCCGGTTTGGGTTGCACTTAGCGAACTAAGCCTTTTTTTTCGATCCCTAATCATGCGAAAAGTGTCGATCTCAAAGATATGGAGGTCTTAGAGTCCGAAATACCAAAAATCATTTGCAAGTTGGAGAAAATATTCCCTCCAAGCTTCTTCGACTCTATGGAACACCTACCAATCCACTTGGCCTACGAGGCCCGTCCGCCTGGTCCCGTTCAATTTCGATGGATGTATCCATTTGAGAGGTAATATCTTGAGCCCTTGAAATTATTTTCCCATTCAATAAGTTTTAAATCAACATTTCCTATAACATGCCTACAGTACCTTAAACATTTGAAAAACAATGTGCGGAACAAAGCGAAGGTAGAGGGCTCCATGTGTAATGCTTATTTGGTCGAAGAAGTCACATCCTTTTGTTCTTACTACTTCGAAGATCACGTCTTTACGTTGCATGACAAAGTGCAACGAAACGACGATGGCGGCTCGGGCCCACACCACATTTTGTGGGCAATTTCTCAATATTCACTTATCCCGGTCGACCCATGGGCAAGTCGAAGGAGCGGTACTTAACAGAGCAGAGTATAATGCCGCTCATTCGTACGTATCGCTCAATTGTCCGAGATCGCTCCTTACATCCAAGATATGTCTTTCACTTTCATTCAATAATGCAAGACATTCATTATTCATCTTTTACTAAGACATCCTATGTACATGTTCGTTTCTTCTAGGATCTTCGTCGATGAAATCACTCAAGCAATGGGGGAGTCGGAAGTTGATAGTAGTCTAGAGCACAACTTTCCCATATGGTTTCAAACATATGTAAGGTTATTACTATTGTAGGTTATAGCTTCATAAATTTCTTTCATAAGTAATGTGTCTTATTACATTTCTAATTTTTTGTGAATAGGCTCGGAATTCTATCATAGACGAGACGCTCGTTGATCTTTCTGTTGGTCCTAGTCGATCATGTACTGTCTACCCTGGTTACCTAGTGAATGGGTATAAGTTCCACTCCGCAACATATGACGTTAATAGATCGACGCAGAGCAGCGGTGTTTTGGTGAAGGGTTCTAACTACGCCGATGTTTCCCATAACTATTATGGAGTACCGCAAGAGGTTGTGGAGATTGAGTATACCGGCCTCAAGCGTGTGGTCTTGTTTAAGTGTGAATGGTATGACCCTACACCGAATCATGGTGTGAGGACTCACCCAACACTTCAATTGGTAGAGGTTCATCGAAGTCGACGATATAACAACTACGAGCCATTTGTCCTAGCAATGCAAGCCACTCAAGTGTACTACCTTTCGTACCCTTCTATGAGGAACGACCGACAAGAATGGCTAGCAGTTTGTTGCTGTCAACCAAAATTACCGACGAGGAAACTAGCAAAGACGATAATGACCAGGGCTCGGCAGAGATTGCATTCCAAGATGGGATGCCCACCACGTGCGTAGTCGACGATGCAATTCAGGATATCAACAATCTGGATGATCCGAATGGGACTCGAGTCATTGTTGAAGCGGGTCCAAGTGAAGAAGTCAATGACTTCATTGTTGATAGTGGAGATGATTCAGAAGAAGAATCATCAACTTCTACTCAGGAGAGTGAATTTGAAACGGATGATAGCGAGTAATGTATGTATATGTTATGTCAACGTCCAAAAGCTATCACATTGTAGTCCCATTGGAGAAGGCCCAAATTGGCTATTAATATTTAATACGTTGCTTGATCTTTTATAGGTCTAATCTTTTTTCCATCAATTAGAGATTAAACATTATGATATATAGACATGCATACTGTTGACGATATATTTCTTAATTTCCTTTTATCAACATGGATCCTGTGTTATTAATTCCCATCATTTAGAGTTAATTACTTATTTTTGTATGCCTTTCTTCTCTAAAATTTTATTGGTATTTTGTTAGGTTTCATGGCGGGAGGTGATCATCCCCCACGTCGAGGGATAGCATTAGGAGGACATCGTCCAGTCGGAAGAGGTGCAGCACCGACCTCCGGATGCGAAATACCGATCAAGGCGTCATGGTCGTGCCACACGAGGGGCCATATAGGTCGTGGCGGTCGAGGTCGTGGGTCGATTCCTCGCATTATCGATTCCGACTTCTCGTTCTCCAAAGACGATTCGCCTCGGCACCTTCGCCTTCCATACCGTCGGCGTCGTGCTCTACCATCATCCTCGTCATCTCGACTATACCAAATTCGCAGCTCCGGCCACCATCGCCAACATCGAGACATGGCATTCCTTTACCCACGAGGCTCTGCACCCCCACCCACCGCATCACCGGCAAAGATCCCCACAATACGACGGCAGAGCAGGGGTTGCGAGTGACAGCCCTCCGCGGCACCTCGAGAGGACAGGATGGAGCCCCCACGCGTGCGTGGGATCCCGATCACACCGATTGCCAATGATACGTAAGTTTGTATTTGATTCATATATGTACTTTTAAATATGGATGTAAATATTTAAAGAAGTAGTTAAGATGTTATGCATTTTCATGAAACACAGGATGTTGCATCCTTCTCATTTTTGTGCACGGAGGATGACAAAAGTTTTCAAAAGATGGATGATTCCCCGGTATTGTTGGAAGTCGATGCATCGAATCATCATAAAGACCAATATCGGCGCCAATGGAAGGTAAACAGGACTACTAAAAGTCTTCCGATTTATACTATTTTTTCAATGTCTCGTAACAATTGCAATCGCCATTTTGTAGGTATTTTTTAGATGGGCCGACGCGATTGCCGAGATCTCATTCGAGCGGCGTACGACACGCTTGCAGGCACAAGGTACACCGCATTGATGCACAAGTTAAAGAAGAATCGTGTGCAGCCAATTTATGTTACAGATGAGGCATGGAGTAGATACTTGGAGTACTGGGAGAGCGAGGACTTCCTTGCCAGGTCTAGCCAAGTGACAGCGAATAATAGGAACACTGAGGTCGAAGGACTTGGGACTGGACCCTCGAAGCACGGTGGTGGTTCCGTATCTTTTGTGACTACCCATGAAAGATTGGTAAGTTTTTTTTAACCTATTGTTTATTTTTTTACATTTATACACTTGTTCACTATGTTGAATTTATGACTGGTCCTGTACGCAGACTGATTCATCCGAGACGCCACCTACCGTGAATGAATTGTATTTGCATCTCCACACCGTAAATCACGACGGAATGACATTCATCGATACTAGATCAGAGCGGTTCTATGTAAGTATAGAAATGAAATGTTAAATAGTATTAAGTTTACTTTAAACCATATCATGTATGTTGTTTGTTGTTGATACCTGCAGGATAGGCTCCAGAGGAGACGTCTGGAGCTGACCCAGGCTACACCGGACCAATCGGTGGATGATGAGGCGGTGTACCTCAATGTGGCGGGTGAGTGTCCCAAAGGACGTGTCTACGGTCTCGGGTCTTTAGGGAGAAAGAAGAGGAGATATGCAGATCCTGGTGCTAGCACGTCCCAGATGCCGGATATGGTGCCGCGTTCAGAGTTCAATGTCGTTGCCGAGCAATTACGAAAGGTTATGGAGTTTATGCATCAGCATCTCGGGATGAACATGGACGGAGCAGGCCTATCTCAGCAACAACCACCACCACCACCACCACCACCACCACCTCATGACCAGCAACAGCCGCCGCAAATAGATCCCGTCGATCCACCACAACAAGGGGACAATGTTGAGCGAGAGACGCAATAGTGGCTTACGAGAGATGAGCAGCTTGGTGATACATAGGTATTTTTCTTGTTGTTTGTGTGATGCGTTTGAGATTATACCTTTGCTTTTGTAGATAACTTTAGCAATTGTTCGCATGACTTATTGAAGAAAATTTTGCTTATCTTAAAAATTGTGATAAGAATTTAATGACATGAATCGTGTGTTGCCGGACATCTTTGCACTTTACATTTTAGCCGATTTTATCGCTTGATCTTTTTGACTATTGCTCCACAATAGTCCTTCTATTTCCATGTCTAATCATTGTAGTGCACTAATTTGGACTATGCTTTAGAGATGTGGAGGCTTCTTGACCGGAGGCACACTTGATAAGCTTGAAGCAACTCATGGATCGGGTTATATGTGTCAAATCAGTGCAAGAATACATTTTTTTCCCTTTCCTCTTTTATTTCTTTTTCACATGTACCTTAAAAGTGTTTGAAATTTGCATATGTTAGCATTGTTTTGATGTCTTATTCTTATTCTCAATAAGAAAAAGTCCACATCACTATGTATATTAATAGGGACCCTTGATTTGGACAAGTATATTTTTAGAGAAAGAGACTATATATATATATATATTTATAGGACTTTAGTTACAAAAAGATAGGCTATTGTGGACAAGGTGTTCACACTCCTTTGGCTACACAAAACATTTCGAAAAATATAATGCGTGTTGATATTTATCATCGTCTGCCTTTTTCTCTCCTCCTTCATTTATTTATTGTCGAGCCTAAGAGAGTGAAGCATTTCTCCCCACGATGCGTGGAATTGATCGAGTGTTGTTTAAATGTCCATTAGATACTTTGTTTCACCGTGAAGCATTTCTCCCCACAACTTATTTTCCCTTTACAAATGCCTCGACTAGTATTTGCTATTGATCTAATTTTATGTTTCCATTTTCTCAATCGCTTAGATATGTGACAAATTTTGCTAATCTACCATGGTGTCTTTGTATTTTTTTTGAATCTCTCAATTAATCCGTTCGATAGTTGGAATCGCTTCTAAGTTGTTCTTCACACCGAGCTCTTACATTTACTTTTTTTGCATTTTGATTCTTTCTTCAGGATTTTTCCCAACAACAACCGCCTCGCATATGAGCTAATTGCAAGAGATCCGCACGATAATGAATGGAAATTTAGGCATCGATTAGAAACTGGACATGAGGATTAAGGTATGTACCTTGGCTCGAAAAGGGCTTTACTCGGTTCTTAATTATGCGAGTCACCCAAAAAGGCATCCTTCAACTTTCTTTTTATTTCTTTTTTTCTCAGTGAAAGGCATTCCTCTTGTGAGATAGCTTTTTTATTAGTTATTTATTTGTTGCACTTATTTTCACGGATTTGCTATTTATGAGGTAACCGAGAGATGCAAATCGGGGAAGTTGAAGCTGGAAAAACAATATCCTTCTACGTTCGGATGCATTTATTAGTATTGACCAAGATAGTTTTTCTTGAGTCAACTCCAAAGTAGAGGTTTTCTAAGGGCGTGCCTTACGATGTTAGCAACAACTTCAATAAGGTGCGCCAATTTCTTGCTACTATTCTTTTTTTTTCTAGAACTTATGTTTCAAATAGTTAATCGTGGTCCATTCACATGTCAAGTTTCCATGGTTCATTCGCATGTCAACATGAAGTTTTACTTGAAGATTTTTAAATGTCAAAGATATCTCGCACGCTCAAATGTCAAAACTAAGTTCGCGCCATTATCTCGTTAATGTCAAATTCTCCCACCACATATTTCTTTAGTTTGAGCTTGACCTAATCCGTGTAGAAAAGAGATGGTGAGTTTGTGGTCATGCGCTTTTTGATGGATATTTTATTTCAATACTTGTTATAAGGCTCGTTTGACTAATGATTAAATGATTAAGTTGGAGAGTAACCATGTTGAAAGTTGAAAACAAACCTATAATAGATGGGGATGTGTTGGTATAGGATAAGATTCAACAATAGATTGGTATTCAAATTCATTTTCCTAAGTACAGCTTTAAGTTAAGTTGGTGAGTTGGTTATTTCTTTTTTGCATTAGTTTTGAAGAAAGCACAAAATTCTTTGTATTAACTAGATAACATCAATTTCATTTTTTTAATGGAATACTATGTAATGCTTTTGAAAGCCCTTCTCCCGAAAACTTGTATCATGTTATAGCGTTTTTTCTATTCACGCTTTTTACCTCTCTCTTTTCAACCGCTACAACTTTCAAAATAATCCCGATGGACTTTTGAAATACAATGTGTAAGATTTTCCATCCAAATTTGCGTCGTAGGTGCAAAATTTGTTACAAATGGTCAGCTACCACATTGTGAAATTGGCATTTCATTGTTGAGTCCTCATTCTCGCAAACTACGTTATGCTAAAAGTTCTTTTGAACCGCCTTGTAGCATGGTTTGGGTTGTTTGGCTACCACTTCTTGTCGTTTTATTTTTGTGCTTGCTTGTTTTTTGAAGTGTTAGTTGTGAACAATGTGTAGGCTTGCTTTGTTTTTTTTTTTTTTTTTTCGTTGTTGCTTTTGCCTTTTTTTTTTTTTTTTTGTGTTTTTCGGTTCATCTGGTTTGTTTTTCCTTTGTTGTTACGGATTTACTTGTTTGTAATTTCCTTAGGTTCATTATTACGGGATTTACTTCGCTCCCAATTGTTCTTTGTTAAAAACTTTTATTTTATTTTATTATGTTCTTTGTCGTTGTGCATGTTTTATCATTCATTCTCCTTTGTGGATCGTCCATGTGAAGGATGCAAGTATGCAACACAAGTAGCCATGTACCGTCGGATATTATAGTAAAATATATTGTTTTCTTTTGCACTTGTGAATGGAGATAGTTTTTTTGCGCTTTCGTATTTTTTTATCATGAGTTTGATCTATTTTGCAATATTTGCAGATCGTGACCCTATCAAGGGTGACTGTTCTTCGATCGAATGGGAGTTAGTGCCATTAATTGCCGATATCCCCTGTGACAATACCGCCATAATCTGGTTTCCAAGTGAGAGATGAGAAAATTAAAGCATATCATGTAACTTTTATAGTTGTTTATATGACTTTTAGATTGATAATTCTTTTTGTGCATATTTGGAGGATTGTAAGTTTTTTTTTTTTTTTTCGTGGTTGTTGAACAATAGGATTGGTGGTTTTTGTGAATACTTAGAAATTTGGAGCATTTGTTATACTAGACAATTTTTCGTGGATATATAAATCTTTTTCAATTTTTGAATTTTAAATTTTTTTTCTCTCATTTGAATATTTGTTGATATATATTGTCGATGTATGAATGTAAAGTTTTGCTTTTTTGGGGATGTTAGCACCCCCAAGGAGTTGTTGGAGGGGGTGCAGCGATGGAGTAGGTCCTATGGTTGTAATTTCAAGTTATAGGTTGGAGAACCAATTGGATTATGTCTATTTTTGAAAATTAAACAAAAAGGAAAATTAGAGACGGATTAGCAACTAATTCGACATTCCGTTGCTATTCCGTCTCTAATTTTCCAGAATTAAAAAATGAATCAAGAACGGATCGAGATTCGTTGCTAATCGTAACGGAATCGAGACGGAAAAATTCCGTCTCTAATTATTCCGTCTCGATCCGTTGCTAATCGAGACGATCGTAGACGAAATAAAATTTCCGTCTCTCGATTCCGTTTCTAATCGAAACGAATCGAGACGAATTCATGAATTTATTATTTCCGTCTCTCGATTCCGTTTCGATTAGAAACGAATCGAGAGATCTAATGCAATTAAAAATGTACCATTTTTGAAAAAATTCCATTTCTCGTTCGTCTCTCTGTTCGTTTCTAATTTCCGTCTCTAAATCTGTCTCGATCGAAACGGAATTTATTCCGTTTCGATCCGTCTCTAAATCGAAACGGAATCGCATTTCGTTTCGATTGAATTAGCAACGACGTTTTTAGAGATTTAATTGATTCCTTCTCTGTTCGTTTCGATCGCAATTAGAGACGGAATTTTTGCAAATCGAGACGAAATTCGTTTCGATTTGTCGTTTTTTTGTAGTGTACTTAAATATATGATGGCGCCTACAGCCAAAAGAATTTTTGATGATAAACTTCATTTTTAACTAAATAACAAAAGAAGAAGAATTATGTAAATATGCATGTACTAATGACGTACGAATTGTTGGAACCAAACTGAGAAATGTGTAACGACCCTAAAAATCTAACTCATGCCACGTGTCATGTCAGGGTCGTATGTGGGACCCACTCGTCGTGATCTGTATGTCCAAATCTCAGGTGTAGACACCAAGGTATGTTATTTTTGTGTGATGCTTGTATTATTTATTATACAAAAGATTGAACAATTTAAAATAATTAATTTTGAAAATGTATAGGTAAATCTTACCTCGAGTTTCATGTTAATTGACAGTAGTCAAGGTTGAGATTGGGTTTAATTCGGTGTAAGCTTGGTTAAATATGACAAGAGAATTGGTTTGTGAGAGTTGGGTATGTCATGGACGAAGTTATGATTTTTGGGGTTTTGCACGTGACCAAAACCAGTATTTTGGACATTTTAGAATATGAACTATTTTGTCAAGAGTTTGGTTCAATTTGGTGGAAAACGGGATCGAAAACGAGCACCTAAGTCAAAACACGTCAAATAGGAATTTCAAGAATTAAAAAATAAAAAGAAATTAAGTTTATATAGAAATATATATATATATATATATATATATAACATGAAATGAAAATCAAAATCATTTGTTTCCAACACAACGTTCAATCGAACGTTATTCCCTAAACCCCTCGATTTGGGTTTTCGCTCGTGAGCTCTCGACATTCGATTTTCGCCCGGTTTCTTTCTCGTAAAATCGTAGAGGATCGCAAGATGATCAATTTGAGCTAAGTTTCCGCGGCAAAAACGAGGTATTCAACCCGTAATTTGGTAAATTCTCAATGCCGACATTTTCCTCAATTCAATTTGAATTTTTTCGATTTTTCAATTTTTTCGCGGGGTTTCGATAGAAATTGGTATGAATTATCGTGAATTGGTGTATTGGATAGATTCGCGTCAATTTGAGATAAATTTCACCGACGGGTTAGGGTTTTGATGATTTGAATTAATGCAATTCAGTTGATAACTATTTTGGAGATGTTTTTATACTTGATATTTGACTCCACGAGCCGTGGAAATATTTTGGTGTTGGTATCGGGTAGTTTCGTGGCATTTATTATTGAGTTTTGAGGATTTAATTGCGAAAATATTGATTTGGAGACATTTTCTAGTTGAAAATAAATAATGTTTGTCAAGTTGACATGCTATATTAGAACATTCGTAACTTCTCCATTTGTGATCCGATTTGAGTATTCTTGGAGTCTATGGAAAGTACGTCATGAGTACTACAAGTTCCTTCTTGGTTGTCATTACAAATTATGAGGTTTTCAGAGTTAAAACCGTAACTCTAGTGGGCTAGTTGCGAATACTTTGAAATTATTATAAAGTATTATTTTTAGAATTAGCTCTCGAGCGTACTTTGGTCGCAATATTTGTATGGTTTAAGAGTTCTAAACCAATGATATTGGACCTACATTGATACTAAATGATATCGGAAATCTAAGGAAGAGATACGGAGGTTCGAGAACGCGTTTTGGAGTGTTAGGAGGCCGGATATGTTAGTAATAAGCGTGTTGTTCATCGCATTGATATCTATCATTGGAATTTCATTCTAATTGAGTTGTCCGAGGGCAAGTGAGTCAATGGTGGTCCTTGAAAGGAGTGGCAGTGAGGTAAACATACCAAATCGTCATGACCTCGGGATGCACTGCACTGGTTACTGATTTTGACGGGGTGTGAGGTCTTAGCGTGGCTAATCCAGGAAGTCTCAATATCTCGTGTGTTTAGGGCTTGTGAGTGTACCGAGTCCTAGAACCCGAGTCTTGATGTGTTGCCAAGACTCAACGACCTATTGGTTGGAACTACTTGCGCCTCTCTCTTTGCATTCCTGGTTGCTCATATATCGATTGCTTTTGTTTGATTTACGATCTTTATTTATTCATGTGTTATTTATACATTTCTTTCTATCTCGCATGAATGTAGATCGTTTTATTTATTTAGAAATGTTGTTTAGTGTCCCATGGCGTTACTTACCCGGCCCGTCAATCTTGTGTTTGATCGAGTGCGGATCCGCAATCGGTCGGGAAATGGAGCCGATGCTAGGAGATTTATTGTGAGGACTTTTGAGCGGTCTTCTCTCTCACATTTTTGTAGGTTTCGTATTACTTATGTACATTGTTTTTGACACATGGGACACATGAGTTTTGTAAGATATTTATATGAAGTATATATGGGGTTTCCACACTCTACGTTGTCCTAACCGATTTGTGTATTGTTTCGATTTGTTTAAGTTGAAATCGTTTCCGCATAAACTTTGATAACTTACAAATTTGAATAACTCACTAAAAATTTAATGATAAATGGTTAGGAAGGCCGACTAGGCTTGCGTTGACGTCGCGAGGATTGACTCGGGGTCCACGTAAGTCTAGGCTCGAGGCGGGGGGCCGCTTTAGGTTGTGGAATTGAGGCCGTCACAAAATGTTTCTCGATATGTTCATCGATTGCACTTTATATGATATTCGGTTGCTTGGAATGCAACTCGATACATACATCCTAACAGAGATAAAAAGAAATTAAGGATTATAATTGAATAAATTAAGGATATTAAACAATTGACATTAAATGCTTTGCGACTAATAGATGCGTTTAGTCAAACAGCTTTATTTATTTATTTATTTATTTATTATCGAGACTTTAGTCAAACAGTTGATAAGAAGTGAGAGTTGGGAAAAATAATAGAAAGGATAATTGGAAAGGGCAAAATAGTAACGCAGAGTTGGTAACGGAGTTGGAAAGGGCAAAAGAGTAAAAACGCTATTCACTTATTTTATAAATATATATATCCAATTAGAATGGATATATGTATCGTACCCAACATTTTCTTAATCTGTTCGAATATCTCTTCTTTCTTTTAAGACTTCCTTGCATTTTTTATTTTTTTTTTCAAGAATGTCGGACTTGACATTAGTTTTTGAGATGGAAGACAAGCTCGGTGAAGGGTCTTTCGGTTCAGTGTGGAGAGCTACCGACAAGCGCAATACGGAGACCGTGGCAATCAAATTCTTGAAAGATCATATTACTTCATGGGAACAATGCATGAACATGATAGAAATCAAGTCTTCGGTGAATCTAGGTCGCCACCCCAACATAGTCCACCTCAAAGAAGTCTTCATGGAGAACAACAACGCCTACTTGATCTTTGAAAACATGGACTGCAGTCTCCTACACCTCATGAACCGTAGGTGCCCTAGAGTCTTTCAAGAAAATGAGGTCCGGCATTACATGTTCCAGTTGTTGATGGGGTTGGCTCACATGCATCAACAAGGCTACGTTCACCGCGACCTCAAACCGGAGAATGTATTAGTCGACTTTGATGGGTTGCATGTCAAGATTGCAGACTTGGGGATGGCCATAAAGGTTTCTAAGTCATCACCGACCGGAGTTGCTGAATATGTGACGACTAGGTGGTATCGAGCGCCAGAGGTTTTGTTAGGCTTGCCGCACGGGCCTGCAATGGATATGTGGGCGATGGGTTGTATTATGGCTGAGCTTTTCACTTTCCAGCCTTTGTTTCTTGGGTCGAACTCGGCGGATCAAATTGACAAGATTTGTGGGGTGATCGGGAGGCCTAGTTTGAAGATGTGGGAGGAGGGAGTTCGACGTGCTTATCAACTAGGGTTTGAGTTTCCGGGCGATGAGCATGCATGCGGGGTTCGTAGATGGCGAGTGTCGAAGGCGGTGCCTGGTGCGAGCGAGGAGGCTGTCCGTTTGATAGACTGGTTGTGCAGTTGGGATCCAAGCAAGAGACCTACAGCTATGGAAGCACTCCAACATCCTTTCTTCCACACTAATAACTGATGATAATGGGAGCAGCGCCTTATTACTTACTCTTTTAGGGAGCACTACCAAATATGATCATATGACTCCTAGACGTTCTTGCAATAATGTTCTCCAATTAATTTCTTGTTTTTTGTATATTTGTAATTAGTTTTGAGATTATATTAGTTTTGCATGCACAATTGATTGCATGCCTAACCTTTTTTAGTTGTTAAGTTGTAATTACGATAAGAAGATCATGCATGGTCGTTATATATGATCTTGTTACATTAATTGTACATGTACGTATAGTCAAAGAAACAAGCTGGTTTTTATGATTGGATCCATGCATTAGTTACTCTATAATCCATTCCTATATATATATCAATGACAATAATGTAAGAAGGCAAATATAAGAATATGGGCAGGCCAATCTTCTCCATTTGCATCTGAATTGGGTTAATGTGTGATTCGGGATTAAAAGATTCCAAGAACATATTGAGCATTATGAGCAGTTAAAATGGGAAGTGAGGGGATCGGAGAAGGGCATGCTGGCAAATCATTCTAGCTTCATTTAATATATACAACAAATTAGCAAACCGATCTCAAATTATTATAATTTTTGTTTTGGCTTCCCACGTGGTATTCTAAGACGTCCCTCCCAACTCGATTTTTCCATTCACGAGACTTGAAATCCAAACCTCACTTAAGGGGACCAATCTAAGGCACCCATATTAGCTTTTAGATGTTAACTAAAAGTGAACAGTGTGTTAGTAAAGAATTTATGTGTAACCAAAAAGAAAATTCTATGTTATTAATAATTTTCCATTATGATAATTATATAAATGTTTTCACAAAACTTGCATCCGACAAACTTATGCCTTATCCATCTCAGTATAGATGTTTTGACAATTGACGCCAGTAACATCTCTTTGTGGTTCTTCAATTTTCTTTTTATAATTTTTTTTCTAGTTTGTATTTTTTAAGTACAACAAGGCTTTACTTAATTTGAAGCGTTTTTAAGAGTGCGTTTGAGAATTATGGTAGTTGATTATGATATCATATATATGAGCAAGTTTGTCGTTTTTTTTTATCATAAGAATATATATATATAGTCCTCAACTCGTTATCTTAATTCCTAGAAAGAAGTATTAATTATGTTTTATTATAGTAAATATTTTTTAATATATATTTAAGGGTTTCTACACTAAAACACTAGTAATACACGTAACAAACACAACAATAATCAACATGATCAACTCATCAACAACAACAACAACAACAACATAGCCTCAATCCCAAATCACATGATCAACTCAACACAAAAAAAAATCTTATTAAACAAAAATGAAGAATAAAACAAAGCTCAATCCACAAAACCTCTGAAACCCACAACACAAACACATGAATGAATTCAAAACCCCCAAAATATTTCAAGTGCAAGGTTCTTTAGTATTTTCACAAGGCATTGGTGGTAATCCTATCGGTATTAGCTAGCTTGGAATCCTATACAAAAACCCCCATTTCAAATTTCAAATAAGGTGAGAATGATTTTGCGAGCAAGTCCTTCTCCTTCACTCTCCATTTCAACTGCCCAATTCCAATCTCTTACTCTTTTAATTCCAAATCTCAAAACCAAATTCAGATACAAGTACTGAAGATTGGCCAAGTCAGGTTAGCTTTGAAGGGCTTACTGTCTTACTTGTTTTCATCATCTTTAATTGTTTTCTCACGTTTGAAATGGTTGTTCTGGTTTTCGTAGTTCTGTTGAAGACCAAAAGCAGAGTGGAACAAAACTTGGATGGCCTTCCCCCAGAGTTTTATGATGATGTATGCACTATTTACATGCCTTCCTCATATGGGTTCTTTACTTGCTTCGTTCACTTTTCATCTGTTTTTTTATTGTTGGGGTGTTCATGGGTGGCTGTCAATCTTCACTTTTCGAGTGATTTGGGTGAAAGGCATGACTAATTTCTGGTTTAATGAAATGGGTAATTGTTAGTTTTGGCTAATTATTCGTCTGAATGGAACTGGGATTGGGTTTGTGCTTAAATTCCTTTTTTTTTTCTACTTGGCTTTTATTCAAACACTTGGTGTTCATTTTAGTTTTGTACTTTTGGTTAGAGAGTTGCAGCTAAATCTAGGTTGGTTTTCAGTACATAATGTTTTGTGCATGCGTGGCCTAAAATTTATTTCAAACATTTGAAGATGAAGCCTTTATTTTTTTGGCGCCCCGACTAGTCCCGAACTCGGGGCATGTAGGACCATTTGAGTGGGCGGTAACTCCTGGCCCAGGGATTTAAAGTGACTCGGGTGGAGCAGCCCCTACCATTGCTCCACAACCTCCCGGTTGAAGATGAAACTTCTAGTGTGCTTAATACCTCCCCATCAATGTCCGGAATATGCTGCTCTGGTTCCTGCTTACAAACCAACATCGACCTTTGGTCTTTACTGAACTTTTATACTGATCGTGGATCACCCATATCGAGTTCTCTGTTATCTACTTATGCACAAAACATTTTGCTTGAAAGGTAGGCAATTGATAATTATTATCCCCTTGCCTAACCTAGATATAGGTTGTTACCTTGTTCTGTAGATGGATTAAGGTGGCAAATTCATTTGAAAAGAAAAGAACAATTACAAGACATTTTTATGGATTTAAGTATAAAAAGAGAAAAATACCATCACTTCGTCATGAATCACAGCCAGATTGGAATCGTTGCGTTGAATCTTTTTAGTATTATTTATTATGATCCGATTAAATGATCAATTTGGGTGTTTGAAATTTTGTTGTTTCTCAATATTTCATTTGGAAGAAAGTGAACTAATAATGCCCATGCAACATAAGTTTATTTTCAAATTTATTTATTTTTGTGACAACCATAGAAATGATTGTGGGAAATTGGTGTTACATGTTTGTATAAATTCTTCATTAGTCAAATAATGAAATAAATATTTGATTTCTAGTCTTCAACTTGTAGATACACTAACATATACATATGGTAGATATCCTACAGGCTCCTTGAGGTTTGGTACGAGGCTAGCACAGGTATTAGTTTTTTTTTTTAATGAGAAATGTTTTTGTATTAGTAAAAGAGGATTTACTGATACAAAACATATGCTAGACAAAGCCTTCATAAGAAAATAAAACTACCATGCAAGATATTCAACATGCAAAAAACAAATACAGCTCTCGTCCTACAATCACTTTCCACCCCCTATTCCATTCATCATAAGTGAACCTAATGTTATTTTTAGCTAGTGATCAAAGAATAAACACAATGTTCTTTTTAGCCAGCGATCAAAGAATTTATTTATGTTTAATTAGCATTTAGTAATTTTATCATATAGTGCAGTGCCACTTATATGTTATCACCAATTGAGTTGGGTTTTCTTACTCCATTGATAGCTCCTCTTATGCAATGCAGGGTGACAAGATAACAAATCATGTGTTTACATATAATGGTAACATTTGTTTCATTTGATCCACATTTGATGGGCAAGGTCTTGAATGAAAGCTCTTTTGTTGTATGTTTGTTGTGTGTGTGTGTGTTTTTTTTTTTTTTTCGTAAAAAGATGGATTTAGATTTGTTTTTTCATTGATTGGTAGTGCTTTGAAAACTACATAGTATGCTCTACGTAGCCACCCCAAGTTCGATATAGGAGGGGTCCCCATTAGCCATACTTGGAAATTGGGGGAGGGTTGCGATAGGTTTCAAACTTTTGTCACTCTTTATGAAATAGATCAAACAAATATCTTTTCCATTACATGTACTTGAATACACTCGAAATCAAATTAGTGAGATAAGCAGAATTACTAGTATAGTATATGACATATGAGTAACTAAGCTTTGTTTTAAGTTTCAATGCTTGAGCATGAGAATACAACAAAGCCTTAACCCCATATTAGTCAGGGTTGGTTGCATAGATCAAACTTTCCAATTGCGCTCGATTTCGTGCAATCAATGGTGGTATGCTTTCCAAATAATACATATAAAAAAATAAAATAAATTTTTTGAACTGAACAAAGAGAAATTAAAGTTCATTTCACGTAATTATACATGCTTCACTTGTTAGATTTTTTTGGGCACTATGTATTATAATATCAAGTAATTCAGAATGGCAAGCCCAACAAAGAGAAAAGACCAAGGAGTTGCGCCGTAGACAACAAGAGGAGGAAGAAGAAGAGAATCGAAAGATTGACGAGTATCGTGAAATCGGGGTCAAGAATGAAAGGATACCCCAAGAAGAAGTTCTGGAGGCAAGGAAATTGGTTTCTAGTTTCATTAGAGTCACTTGAAGAAGTTGAAGAGGTAACTTTATGTGATCATTGCCATTCTTCGCTTAGCAGCAGTGATATGTTGGCACGATAATCTGCTTCACTAGTATAATAGTATTATAATTTTAACTAAGCTAGCAAATCACATGGTCATCCCGATGTGTTAAAGTTTGTTCAATATCATCATGTTGTAGGACAAGCATTAGCCGATTGCTTCATGGTTTAAGCAATTGATGATTACAACTAATATTAGGTTCTTTTGGTGTGTATGCGAGAGGATAGAGGAGGTCACGAGAAAGGTGATTTGAATGAGCTTGTTCTCATGGTCATATGGAACCGTCTAGATCTTGCTCGACGAGATGTACGAATCAACACACATTAATTTATTTCAATTGCTCTTTCTTTCTTAAAATTTGCCTTCACCGGCTAAACGCTTCTTTAGTTTGTCATCATAATAAACTTCATTGTAGTTTGCTTGACTGCTTCTAGAGAACAACAATAACAAAGTCTCAATCCCAAATTAATTAGTTGTGATCGAATAAACGGATCAAACCATTCAAGTCCACTCGATTTAGTGCAATTGATGTCATGCGTTTATAATCCTTGAAATCCTTTTTAGTTATCAGCTTCGATCTTGTTAACTGCCCGCGATTTTATGTTGGTATAGCCTTGAGAATATACTAATATTCTTTTATTTTCATCGATCTTTTTTGACAGAGGAGATGGATGCTATCGAGCCCTTGATCTCCTATATAGGAGAGTTGAGGTAAGTGTCATTCATCAGATATCATCATCTTAGTCTCTTTTTTTTGTTTCTCCCACTGTCCTTAATATGTAATGGGAGGTATACATATCTATATGTTGTTCCAGATTTTAATGTACCAACTTGCGCTTACACAATTCTACAATGATTTTGTGAAAATGCTTTTTCATTCGTCTTCTTCCATCAAATAACCATTAAAATATCCATATTTCATCTACTAGGCTTCTTGTTTTCTCATGTTGCGATTTGTGTGTTTGGATTCTAATCAAGTTCAAAATTTAATTAGACATAGATTTTAAAGCGGAGGCTACTCCGTCCATGAGATCATTGAATGAACTTTTGATTCTCGCATGACTTGATTCAACGAAGAAGGATGGCTCAAGGAATGCGAAAGCTCATGGTTGATAGATTTCCCCGGAGGACCCTTTTACTCTTCTTGTACTTGAAGGCTTTGACATCAACATGGTACCGTATGACATAATATTATCATTTGACAGAAACTCATCATCAGGTTGCTTGTATTTGCCATGAAGTCAAGTCATTAATTGATTTTCTCACAATAGTTCTTACCACTCATAGCATCTCCATTTCTACTATAGTCCTTTTTTCACAAGTGGCTTCAATATGATTCGAACCTGAGACCTCCCCAGTCTTGCCTTTTAACAAGTGATGCCACATCTATCTCACTAAAGATGCTTTGACTATCATCGTAGACCTTGAAAACATGCATATTTATTTTGTATGTCTTTCTTCGGGCACTAAGTTATTTTAGTGAACAAATTCACATGCAAAGTCATTACATTTTTTGACCGCCCTTTATGACTTACCATGATCAAGTCATTTACTAGCCGCATAATTTTTTCAAAGCATGAAGGTCAATTGAAACTTCCATCGAGGCCGACGATGTATTATTGAGGGTAGACTTTGTCGAGAGAAGTTGATGCATTATTGCAGAAGTTCGCTTCGAACAAAGTGAAGAACAATCAACGCAAGGACTCCATCCTAATCTGTTGCAAATCGATTGAAACAACAAGAGAAGCAACGAACAATTCACCAAGTCGAGGCTCTGGTTGATTTAGCAGCAACTTTGAAATGGTAATATATATATTGAGATTCACATAATTACAGTGCAATCTTCTTTTCGATGGAACAATTAATATGTTGAATGTTGAGATCGATGTTCATATTTTGGAAGCATGCACTACTCTTAATATTGTTATGTTTAATTTCAGTTTTATTTTGCAATAGTATGTTAAAACCGTGAAACATATTGAGAACAAACATACATTAGGGCCTTACCCCCATTATTATAATAAAAAGTTGTCTTCTAATCGTATATGATTACAACTTAACAACTGAAAAGTTAGGCTTGCAATTGCACGTGCATGCAAGACTATAACTTCATCAAAACTAATTACTAATATACAAAAAAGGAGAAATTAAAGAGCTACGCAAGAACTCTAGCAGATCATCATAGTGATCTCAGCTCCCATTATTCAAAGTGCATGGAAGAAAGGATGTTGGAGTGCTTCTACAAAATAATTTAATTAAATAAACAAATTTCGGTTTTTATGTTATATTTGGTGGAAAAACATTTTTTTAGATTAGAGTAACACATTTACAAATAAATAAACACTAATTTAATTACTTAATTGAAAGAAAAAAACAGTAATTTGTATAAATATAACAAAAGATTGTTACAAGTATAAAAAAGTGTGAGTACAAAATATGAAACAAAAAAGTCTAAAATCTAAGTAATAAGTGTGTACAACAAATGACTCAATCTTCGAGATCGTCGTTGGTCTCTGAGTCGTCAGAAACATCTTGTGGAGGCCTGAATGAAATCCCAAGTCGGTCCATTAGAGCCTTCTCCATGCGAGCTAACCGCTCCTGAAACTCTCGCAACTCGTCACGGCCTAACGTGTAATCCTACATAACCCGTAGAACTGACGTCTGCATGTCCTTAATGTCTTTCCTTAGCAGCTCAATGGGCTCATTATGAGCAGAAATAGGCTGAGAAGATCTTGCTCCAACTCAAGCTCCAGCATGTCTATGCGTTGACCCCGATGGTGTCCACCCTAGTCCATATGTTCGTCATTTGTCGTCACGCTCCACGACGGAAAAATTTAACTCCAGCCTCATCAATCGGCGTGTCGATATGATCAAAGAGCTCGAGACGTTTGTTGCGTATCGCCGTCTAAATTAATATTAAAACAAGATTACAAGTAATGTATAGAAGTCATTGATTTCTATCATTAATTAACCAGACAAAATTGAAAAACCAAACTATTTTCTTACGACTATCCTCTCTACTCTCTGATCAAGGAAAATTACGCCGTCATGATCTTTGGTATGGAAGTAGAGGCATAACTCCAAAGCAGTCGGTGGTCGACCTAACTTCTCCTCCTACAAAACAGTCGATATTTAAAGAGGATTAAGTTTGAGACTTAATTATATTATATATAATATATATGAACTTATTATAACATAGCTTACCAGCCTCTCTGCATG
Source organism: Stephania cephalantha (assembly GCA_039657325.1). Classification (NCBI taxonomy): domain Eukaryota; kingdom Viridiplantae; phylum Streptophyta; class Magnoliopsida; order Ranunculales; family Menispermaceae; genus Stephania; species Stephania cephalantha. Next base: position 10,319,653 of record CM077578.1, on the reverse strand, counting down.
TTGATAGATGGATATTGAACCACCGTATGCACTGCTACACTCGTACCGGGTCCCCTATCTTCGTTCTCCAATTCTTGCTTCCTCACTCTGACTTCTTTTGAATTATGGGGTGGACCACATCTTCTTATAGTACTCGAAGATCTCGGTAGATGTGCCGGCTTTTTTATTTTTGCAGCACATCTTGCTAATGAAATCAGCGTACCGAGTGTCAATCTGCCTATCGTACGCCTCTCTGATGGTGCTGTCATCCGATGGCTCCCAATCAAAAGATAGCCATGTGGAAGAAAATTAAAATTAAAATATAACTAAAAACATCTTTTCAATTCTTGTCTCTAAATCCTAAGTAAAAGAAACAACCTTAACTTAAACATTTTCACCTTCCATTGATTCCAATAAACATCCCGCATGTGCTGCGGAACAAACTCTCAAGAATAGTTGTCCTTGTGCAAGGAGTGTTTATATGCCCTAGTCATCTCCCGGGCAGCTCCGTCTAACGGATGCAATTTTCGTCCACTAAATTGAAAACGATGCATTAGACCAAGTTTATAATAAATTAATTAAACATAAATATTAATACTTAGAGTACGTATACTTACTATCTATCACCCTTCGCGATCAAAAATATTCGCCCCAAGGCCTGAGTAGTAGTATTGCTGCGTCGTTGTCCACGTGGGTCGTACTAATGGACGGGTCACTTGAACGGTGTCCTGAGGAGCTCGGCGACTGTGACACATGCTGTACCTGATGAACCGTAAAGGGCGAGGCATGCGAATCAAAATTGCCTGGTGATGGGGCCGTACGGTGGTCGAGCATCCGACCGTACAAATGTGAAGGAGATGTTGATCCCCTCGATGAAAAAGTAGGCCCTACACTTAGCCTAAATGTACTGCGACCATTGACAGGTGGAGTGGGTAATGATGAAAGTAGTGTAGAGTACATCTGCATAGAGGTGGGGTCATCGCCAAATACAAATGACGAAGACATATAAGGTGTAGGAGGATGTGCATAAGGTGGGGGAGGCGTCTGATAGAAGAAAGGGGTCTGCTGGGAGGGGTGATATGGGTACGGATGAAAGAACGGGGCCTGCTATGGAGGGATGCGAAGAACGCTGATGCTGAGTCTGTTGGCCCTAACTAGACTGTGCAGGTGGAGTAGCATCATCACGAGAGGGTGGGCGTGAATGAGTCGAATGATGAGATCGACGATCTCTGCTAGCGCCGAATCGTCCATTAGATCGTCCACCGGATCCCTCACCGGATGATGGATCGTATCGTCTAACTGACGACATGGCTTTATAAAAAAAAATTAAGACTAAGTTAGAAAGAATTAAATATACACCTCATACTTTTGAAATATTAAGTAACAAGTCAACAAATAAGAATTTAACTTTCACATTCATTTACCAACTTAAATGGTTATATCATGGTTCGTCGTCACCGTTTTCATCGTTCGATGAGAACTCGGAATTATCGCTTTCATCGTCTTCTTCGTCGACATCTGACATGTGTGTGCCATTAGGATCAGCTAGCGAAATTGGAACATTGTTGCTAATGTCAACCTCACTATCATGCTCAGGTAGCTGCTCTTGAAAAGCATCATGTTGTGTAGGTGCACTGTCAACGTTCTCGACTAATCTATACTCATCGATGAATTCCGGTTGAAGTCTGCACGTAGCTTGCCAATTGTTCTACGCACTTCTTATACTTGAGTATTAAAGAAAGAACACTTGACTAGCTTGCATGGCTATTATGAAATGCTCGTACTTATTTAATCGCGGATTTCGATGTACATCGACGATTTTTAAAGAGCGGTGAACTCTTGTCCCGACATTGAGGGTGAGATCAAACCATTCACACTTGAACAACACAATACGTAAAAATCCACCGTATTCGATTTGTATCACTTTTTGCAATTACCTGTAAAAATCATTATCGCATTGTACGTAGTTTACGCCCTTAACACACACCCCGCAACCACGCCTATCATTGTTTGCGCCATGTGACACTGTCTGAGATTTGTAGCCATTAACAAGATATGTGTGATATATGGTGCAAAGTTGACTATGACTGTACGACAACATTAGAAGTGTTGTATCTTAAATATATGATGGCGCCTACAGCCAAAAGAATTTTTGATGATAAACTTCATTTTTAACTAAATAACAAAAGAAGAAGAATTATGTAAATATGCATGTACTAATGACGTACGAATTGTTGGAACCAAACTGAGAAATGTGTAACGACCCCAAAAATCTAACTCATGCCACGTGTCATGTCAGGGTCGTATGTGGGACCCACTCGTCGTGATCCGTATGTCCAAATCTCGGGTGTAGACACCAATGTATGTTATTTTTGTGTGATGCTTGTATTATTTATCATACAAAAGATTGAACAATTTAAAATAATTAATTTTGGAAATGTGTAGGTAAATCTTACCTCGAGTTTCATGTTAATTGACAGTAGTCAAGGTTGAGATTGGGTTTAATTCGGTGTAAGCTTGGTTAAATTAGTTTGTTTGAGAGTTGGGTATGTCATGGACGAAGTTAAGATTTTTAGGGTTTTGCCGTGACCAAAACCAAAGATTTTGGACATTTTATGAAGATGAACTATTTTGTCAAGAGTTTGGTTCAATTTGGTGGAAAACGGGATCGAAAACGAGCACCTAAGTCAAAACACGTCAAAATAGGAATTTCAAGAATTAATAAATAAAAAGAAATTAAGTTTATATAGAAATATATATATATATATATATATATATAATATATATATATAAAACATGAAATGAAAATCAAAATCATTTGTTTCCAACACAATGTTCAATCGAACGTTATTCCCTAAACCCTCGATTTGGGTTTTCGCTCATGAGAGCTCCCGACATTCGATTTTCGCCCGATTTCTTTCTGCAAAATCGTAGAGGATCGCAAGACGATCAATTCGAGCTAAGTTTTCGCGGCGGAAACGAGGTATTCAACCCGTAATTTGGTAAATTCTAAATGCCAAACATTTTTTCCTCAATTCAATTTGAATTTTTGCAATTTTTCAATTTTTTTTCGCGGGGTTTCAATAGAAATTGGTATGAATTATCGTGAATTGGTGTATTGGATTGATTCGCGTCAATTTGAGATAAATTTCACCGACGTGGGTGAGGGTTTTGATGATTTGAATTAATGCAATTCAGTTGATAACTATTTTGGAGATGTTTTTATACTTGATATTTGACTCCACGAGCCGTGGAAATATTTTGGTGTTGGTATCGGGTAGTTTCGTGGCATTTATTATTGAGTTTTGAGGATTTAATTGCGAAAATATTGATTTGGAGACATTTTCTAGTTGAAAATAAATAATGTTTGTCAAGTTGACATGCTATATTAGAAAATTCGTAACTTCTCCATTTGTGATCCGATTTGAGTATTCTTGGAGTCTATGGAAAGTACGTCATGAGTACTACAAGTTCCTTCTTGGTTGTCATTACAAATTATGAGGTTTTCAGAGTTAAAACTCGTAACTCTAGTGGGCTAGTTGCGAATACTTTGAAATTATTATAAAGTATTATTTTTAGAATTAGCTCTCGAGCGTACTTTGGTCGCAATATTTGTATGGTTTAAGAGTTCTAAACCAATGATATTGGACTTACATTGATACTAAATGATATCGGAAATCTAAGGAAGAGATACAGAGGTTCGAGAACGCGTTTTGGAGTGTTGGGAGGCCGGATAGGTTAGAAATAAGCGTGTTGTTCATTGCATTGATATCTATCATTGGAATTCCATTCTAATTGAGTTGTCCGAGGGCAAGTGAGTCAACGGTGGTCCTTGGGAGGAGTGGCGGGCTGAGGTAACATACCAGCGTCATGACCTCGGGATGCACTGCACTGGTTACTGATTTTGACGGGGTGTGAGGTCTTAGCGTGGCTAATCCAGGAAGTCTCAATATCTCGTGTGTTTAGGGCTTGTGAGTGTACCGAGTCCTAGAACCCGAGTCTTGATGTGTTGCCAAGACTCAACGACCTATTGGTTGGAACTACTTGCGCCTCTCTCTTTGCATTCCTGGTTGCTCATATATCGATTGCTTTTGTTTGATTTACGGCTTTATTTATTCATGCGTTATTTATACCTTTCTTTCTATCTGCATGAATGTAGACTGTTTTATTTATTTTGAAATGTTGTTTAGTGTCCTACTGGCGTTACTTACCTGGGCCCGTCAATCTTGTGTTTGACTGAGTGCAGATCCGCAATCGAGTAAGGGAAAGGGGCCAGTACTAGGAGATTTATTGTGAGGACTTTTGAGCGGTCTTCTCTCTCACATTTTTGTAGGTTTCGTATTACTTATGTACATTGTTTTTGACACATGGGACACATGAGTTTTGTAAGATATTTATATGGAGTATATACGGGGTTTCCACACTCTACGATGTCCTAACTGATTTGTGTGAGTTGTTTCGATTTGTTTAAGTTGAAATCGTTTCCGCATAAACTTTGATAACTTACAAATTTGAATAACTCACTAAAAATTTAATGATAAATGGTTAGGAAGGCTGACTAGGCTTGCGTTGACGTCGCGAGGATTGACTCAGGGTCCACGTAAGTCTAGGCCGGCGGGGGCCAATTTAGGTTGTGGAATTGAAGCCGTCACAAAATGTTTCTCGAGATGTTCATCGATTGCACTTTATATGATATTCGGTTGCTTGGAATGCAACTCTGATACATACATCCTAACAGGAGATAAAAGAAATTAAGGATTATGATTGAATAAATTAAAGATATTAAACAATTGACATTAAATGCTTTGCGACTAATAGATGCGTTTAGTCAAACAGTTTTATTTATTTATTTATTTATTTTTCAGACTTTAGCCAAACAGTTGATAAGAAGTGAGAGTTGGAAAAAATAAGAGAAAGGATAATTGGAAAGGGCAAAATAGTAACGCAGAGTTGGTAACGGAGTTGGAAAGGGCAAAAGAGTAAAAACGCTATTCACTTATTTTATAAATATATATATATATATATCCAATTAGAATGGATATATGTATCGTACCCAACATTTTTTTAATCTGTTCGAATATCTCTTCTTTCTTTTAAGACTTCCTTGCATTTTTTTTTTTTTTTTTTCAAGAATGTCGGACTTGACATTAGTTTTTGAGATGGAAGACAAGCTCGGTGAAGGGTCTTTCGGTTCAGTGTGGAGAGCTACCGACAAGCGCAATACGGAGACCGTGGCAATCAAATTCTTGAAAGATCATATTACTTCATGGGAACAATGCATGAACATGATAGAAATCAAGTCTTCGGTGAATCTAGGTCGCCACCCCAACATAGTCCACCTCAAAGAAGTCTTCATGGAGAACAACAACGCCTACTTGATCTTTGAAAACATGGACTGCAGTCTCCTACACCTCATGAACCGTAGGTGCCCTAGAGTCTTTCAAGAAAATGAGGTCCGGCATTACATGTTCCAGTTGTTGATGGGGTTGGCTCACATGCATCAACAAGGCTACGTTCACCGCGACCTCAAACCGGAGAATGTATTAGTCGACTTTGATGGGTTGCATGTCAAGATTGCAGACTTGGGGATGGCCATAAAGGTTTCTAAGTCATCACCTACCGGAGTTGCTGAATATGTGACGACTAGGTGGTATCGAGCGCCAGAGGTTTTGTTAGGCTTGCCGCACGGGCCTGCAATGGATATGTGGGCGATGGGTTGTATTATGGCTGAGCTTTTCACTTTCCAGCCTTTGTTTCTTGGGTCGAACTCGGCGGATCAAATTGACAAGATTTGTGGGGTTATCGGGAGGCCTAGTTTGAAGATGTGGGAGGAGGGAGTTCGACGTGCTTATCAACTAGGGTTTGAGTTTCCGGGCGATGAGCATGCATGCGGGGTTCGTAGATGGCGAGTGTCGAAGGCGGTGCCTGGTGCGAGCGAGGAGGCTGTCCGTTTGATAGACTGGTTGTGCAGTTGGGATCCAAGCAAGAGACCTACAGCTATGGAAGCACTCCAACATCCTTTCTTCCACACTAATAACTGATGATAATGGGAGCAGCGCCTTATTACTTACTCTTTTAGGGAGCACTACCAAATATGATCATATGACTCCTAGACGTTCTTGCAATAGTGTTCTCCAATTAATTTCTTGTTTTTTGTATATTTGTAATTAGTTTTGAGATTATATTAGTTTTGCATGCACAATTGATTGCATGCCTAACCTTTTTTAGTTGTTAAGTTGTAATTACGATAAGAAGATCATGCATGGTCGTTATATATATGATATCTTGTTACATTAATTGTACATGTACGTATAATCAAAGAAACAAGGTGGTTTTTTTTTATATTAATGGGAGACTAAAAGTCTTATTACAAAGGGATCATTCTGGGGAAGCCCATTCCCCTTATATCATCAATTAAAAGTGGATGTATTCCTGCAGGTACATTTGGCCAGAACATGGTGCCTATACTGAGTTGCCTAGCCAAACTAGCCATGCGATCCGCCACCTGGTTGCCTTCCCTGTGCACATGCTTGACTTGCACTTGCCAATGGTCATCAAGAAGCTTGAGTATTTGCGATAATAGTGCCCAACGTTGATTATGAGACACACACCGATTATTAATTTCAGTAACTGCTGCAAGGCTATCCATTTCCAAAATCACCTTGCGATAGCCCATTCTCCACGCATATTGGAGACCAATTAACGCACCCCATAGTTCACCATTTGTGTAGATAGAGCAAATTCCTATGTTGAACATAAAGCCTCCTCGCCATTCGCCACTTGAGTCTCTAAGTACTCCCCCCGCTGACGCTTCGCCCGAGCTCAGTAAGGCCCCATCAGTATTCACTTTGAGCCATCCGGACGGTGGAGCATCCCACTTGACATACTTCTCGGCTTTCTTTTTATCTCTCGCTCATGAATTTGTCATACGCAGATTGGATCTCTCTAGCTTGAGCCCGGATGGAGGAGACAAGGTTGAAATCATCACACTTTTCATTGGCAATTACCTCTTTGTTCCTACTTTTCCATAAGGACCAGCTTGCTGTTGCAAACAATATTGGCCATCGGACCTCTTCCAGCACAACATTACTTGTGAGATTTGCTAAAAACCATTCCTCAAAGGGTTCTTCAAAGAAGTTTGGGACAACATCCATGGCTTTAAGCTTATACCATACCATGAGTGCTCTATCGCATTCGCGAAGGACGTGGTTTGTCGTCTCCTCCTTCGCGTTACATAATTCACAACAAGGTTCTACCACTAAGCGTCTCTTATATCTTGTGCTATTTGTCAGCAGAGCATTTCTGAAAGCTAGCCATAAAAAGGTTCTGATCTTTTCCGGTCCATGCCAACTCCATATAAGTTTCCATGCTTTGTTCTTGACAGTGGTATGCTGCAGAATTTCTCTATAAGCTGACGATACTGAAAAATGCCCGGATGGGGATTTCCTCCAATAAACTCCATCGTCTCCTAGATTGTGACACGGAGGGTGAGTGCTTGCAATTTTAAGTAGTATCTCAGCTGGAAGGTATTCTTGAAACTTGCTCCATTCCCAGTTTCCTCCAGCTGTAACATAGGCAGCTACAGGTTCAAGCTCATTATTTGGTGGTACCCTTCTCGTCGCATATTCTCCCAGTGGCTTCTCTAGATTCAACCAATTATCTAACCAAAATCTACTAACGGTCCCGTTTCCAACGGCCCATCCAATATTTTGCAGTGTGTTACTCCAAATTTTTCCAAGACTTCTCCATATGTGAGACCCCTTCCTCGTATTAGGTAACTCTGACATTTGGGGAGATACATCACCATATTTAGCCTTAAGAAGCTGCACCCAAAGTTCGTTAGTTGACGACACGAGCCTCCACACTAATTTCATTAGGAGCGCCTGATTCATCAACCGCATTTTCTTAAGGCCAAGACCACCACATCCTTTGGGTTGGCATACCTCATTCCATGAAACCAGGTTCACTTTCTTTCCCCGATCAGCGCCACCCCACAAAAACTTCCGACACGTCTTGTCAATATCATCACATATTGAAGCAGGTAATTTGGTTGTCTGCATAGTGTAAACGGCCATTGTAGAGATCACTGATTTGCACAGCGTAGATCGACCAGCCAAAAAGATAGTCTCGGGGTTCCATGACGATGTGCGCTGTCGAATCTTATGTGCTAATGGTTCATATGTGCCTTTAGTGACTCTTTTATGTAACAACGGAACACCCAAATATATCCCTAAATCCAGAGTCATAGGAATGTTAAGCGTAGTACTAAGCTTATGCCGCAGCTCCTCATATATGTTTGGTGAAACGAACATCTGAGACTTTAAGTTGTTAATATTTTATCCAGACGCCTCGCAAAAAGCCTCAAGTATCTCCACCATTAACTGCACCTGTTCTTCGGAAGCCTCTGCAAAGAGTAACAGATCATCAGCGAAAAAATAAATGCGAAATACAAACGGGATGAGTACCAAACCTCATTGGCTTCCAACGCCCATTAACGACAGCTAAGTTTATAGCTTGGGAAAGTCTTTCCATGCATAGGACGAAGAGATATGGAGATACCGGGTCTCCTTGTTGAACACCCCTAGACGGCTTAAAGGCTTTTGTAGTTTCACCGTTCCATATCACTTGGAAAGAACTCGTATGCAAACTGCTCATCGGTACTCTGGAAAAGAAGGGTGGAATTTTTGCATCACGTAATGTATCCGCAATAAATCCCCAGTTAAGCTTATCATATGCCTTCTCAAAATCAATTTTTGCATCACGTAATTACTCTAAAAAACAAGGTGGTTTTAATGATTGGATCCATGCATTAGTTACTCTATAATCTATTCCTATATATATTAATGACAATAATGGAAGAAGGCGAATATAAGAATATGGGCAGGCCAATCTTCCACATTTGCATCTGAATTGGGTTAATGTGTGATTTGGGATAAAAAGATTCCAAGAACATATTAAGCATTATGAGCAGTTAAAATGGGGAGTGAGGGGATCGGAGAAGGGCATGCTGGCAAATCATTCTAGCTTCATTTAATATATACAACAGCTTAGCAAACTGATCTCAAATTATTATAATTTTTGTTTTGGCTTCCCACGTGGTATTCGGCACGTCCCTCCCAACTCGATTTTTCCATTCACGAGACTTGAAATCCAAACCTCACTTAAGGGGACCAATCGGGCAGACCCATATTAGCTTTTAGATGTTAACTAAAAGTGAACAAATGTTAGTAAAGAATTTTGTGTAACCAAAAAGAAAACTTCTATGTTATTAATAATTTTCCATTATGATAATTATATAAATGTTTTCACAAAACTTGCATCCGACAAACTGATGCCTTATCCATCTCACTATAAATGTTTTGACAATTGACGCCAGTAACATCTCTTTGGGGTTCTTCAATTTTCTTTTTATAATTTTTTTCTAGTTTGTATTTTTTAAGTACAACAAGGCTTTACTTAATTTGAAGTGTTTTTAAGAGTGCGTTTGAGAATTATGGTAGTTGATTATGAGCCTCAACCCCATATTAGCTGGGGTTGGGTGCATAGATCTAACTTTCCAATTGCGCTTGATTTCGTGCAATCAATGGTGGTATGCTTTCCAAATAATACATATAAAAAAATAAAATAAATTTTTTGAAGCTGAACATTAGAAATTAAAGTTCATTTCACGTAATTATACATGCTTCACTGTTAGATTTTTTTTGGGCACTATGTATTATAATATCAAGTAATTCGGGAATGGCAAGCCCAACAAAGAGAAAAGACCAAGGAGTTGCGCGTAGACAACAAGAGGAGGAAGAAGAAGAGAATCGAAAGATTGACGAGTATCGTGAAATTGGGTCAAGAATGAAAGGATAGCCCCAAGAAGAAGTTCGGGAGGCAAGGAAATTGGTTTCTAGTTTCATTAGAGCTGCCAAGAAGTTGAAGAGGTAACTTTATGTGATCATTGCCATTCTTCCGCTTAGCAGGTGATATGTTGGCATGATAATCTGTTCACTAGTATAATAGTATTATAATTTTAACTAAGCTAGCAAATCACATGGTCATCCCGATGTGTTAAAGTTTGTTCAATATCATCATCTTTGTAGGACAAGCATTAGTGATTACTTCATGGTTTAGGCAATTGATGATTACAACTAATATTAGGTTCTTTTGGTGTGTATGCGAGAGGATTGAGGAGGTCACAGAAAGGTGAGCTAAATGAGCTTTTTCTCATGGTCATATGGAACCGTCTAGATCTTGCTCGACGAGATGTACGAATCAACACACATTAATTTATTTCAATTGCTCTTTCTTTCTTAAAATTTGCCTTCACTCGGCTAAACGCTCTTTAGTTTGTCATCATAATAAACTTCATTGTAGTTTGCTTGACGCTTCTAGAGAACAACAATAACAAAGTCTCAATCCCAAATTAATTAGTTGTGATCGAATAAACGGATCAAACCATTCAAGTCCACTCGATTTAGTGCAATTGATGTCATGCGTTTATAATCCTTGAAATCCTTTTTAGTTATCGAACTTTCGATCTTGTTAACGCTCGCGATTTTATGTTGGTATAGCCTTGAGAATATACTAATATTCTTTTATTTTCATCGATCTTTTTGACGGGATGAGATGGATGCTATCGAGCCCTTGATCTCCTATATAGGAGAGTTGAGGTAAGTGTCATTCATCGAGATATCATCATCTTAGTCTCTTTTTTTGTTTCTCCCACTTGTCCATAATATGTAATGGGAGGTATACATATCTATCTGTTGTTCGATTTTAATGTACCAACTTGCGCTTACACAATTCTACAATGATTTTGTGAAAATGCTTTTTCATTCGCCTTCTTCCATCAAATAACCCTTAAAATATCCATATTTCATCTACTAGGCTTCTTGTTTTCTCAAGTTGCGATTTGTGTGTTTGGATTCTAATCAAGTTCGGCAATTTAATTAGACGAGAGATTTTAAAGCGGGAGGCTACTCCGTCCATGAGACTGCTTGAATGAACTTTTGATTCGCATGACGGATTCAACGAAGAAGGATGGCTCAAGGAATGCGAAAGCTCATGGTTGATACATTTCCCCGGGAGGACCCTTTTACTCTTCTTGTACCAAGGCTTTGACATCAACATGGTACCGTATGACATAATATTATCATTTGACGAAAACTCATCATCGGGTTGCTTGTATTTGCCATGAAGTCAAGTCATTAATTGATTTTCTTACTATAGTTCTTACCACTCGTAGCATCTCCATTTCTATTATAGTCCTTTTCACAAGTGGCTTCAATATGATTCGAACCGAGAGACCTCCCCAGTCTTGCCTTTTAACAAGTGATGCCACATTTATCTCACTAGAGATGCTTCGACTATCATCGTAGACCTTGAAAACATGCATATTTATTTTGTATGTCTTTCTTCGGGCACTAAGTTATTTTAGTAAACAAATTCACATGTAATGTCATTACATTTTTTCGACCGCCCTTTATGACTTACCATGATCAAGTCATTTACTAGTCGCATAATTTTTTTCAAAGATGAAGGTCAATTGAAACTTCCATCGAGAGGCCGACGATGTATTATTGAGGGTAGACTTTGTCGAGAATTTGATGCATTATTGCGGGAAGTTCGCTCGGAACAAAGTGAAGAACAATCAACGCAAGGACTCGATCCCGAATCTGTTGCAAATCGATTGAAACAACAAAAGAAGCAACGAACAATTCACCAAGTCGAGGCTCGGTTGATTTAGCAACAACTTTGAAATGGTAATATATATATATATATATATATATATAGAGATTCACATAATTACAAAGTGCTTTCTTTTTCGATGGAACAATTAATATGTTGAATGCTTTGAGATCGATGTTCATATTTTGGAAGCATGCACTACTCTTAATATTGTTATGTTTAATTTCGTTTTATTTTGCAATAGTATGTTAAAACCGTGAAACATATTGAGAACAAACATGCATTAGGGCCTTACCCCCATTATTATAATAAAAAGTTGTCTTCGATCGTATATGATTACAACTTAACAACTGAAAAAGTTAGGCATGCAATTGCACGAGCATGCAAGACTATAACTTCATCAAAACTAATTACTAATATACAAAAAAGGAGAAATTAAAGAGCTACCGCAAGAACTCTAGCAAATCATCATAGTGATCTCGCCGCTCCCATTATTCAGTGTGCATGGAAAAAAGGATGTTGGAGTGCTTCTACAAAATAATTTAATTAAATAAACAAATTTCGGTTTTTATGTTATATTTGGTGGACAAACATTTTTTTAGATTAGAGTAACACATTTACAAATAAATAAACACTAATTTAATTACTTAATTGAAAGAAAAAAATAGTAATTTGTATAAATATAACAAAAGATTGTTACAAGTATAAAAAAAGTGTGAGTACAAAATATGAAACAAAAAAGTCTAAAATCTAAGTAATAAGTGTGTACAACAAATGACTCAATCGTCGAGATTGTCATTGGTCTCTGAGTCGTCAGAAACATCTTGCGGAGGCCTGAATAAAATCCCAAGTCGGTCCATTAGAGCCTTCTCCATGCGAGCTAACCGCTCCTGAAACTCTCGCAACTCGTCACGGCCTAACGTGTAATCGTACATAACCCGTAGAAATGACGTCTGCATGTCCTTAATGTCTTTCCTTAGCAGCTCAATGGGCTCATTATGAGCAGAAATAGGCTGAGAAGATCCAGCTCCAGCATGTCTATGCGTCGACCCCGATGGTGTCCACCCTAGTCCATATGTTCGTCATTTGTCGTCACGCTCCACGACGAAAAGATTTAACTCAGTCTCATCAATCGGCGTGTCAGGCTATGACTGTGTGAGCTCGAGACGTTTGTTGCGTATTGCCGTCTAAATTAATATTAAAACAGTTACAAGTAACGTATAGAAAGGGGGTAAACTGCAATAAATCTTTCTTTCCGAGAAAGAAGTATCATGCTCGGTTAATTGATAAAGTTTAGTGAAAAATGTATCTTTATACCAACGGTAATTATTTAAGGTTTTACACCGTAAGGTTTGCAATTGATCACTGATTTTCTCATTAAGAGAATAAAGATGGCCGACAAAATACCGAGATAATATTAGCTAGTAAAGTGTCAACACCATTAGGTTTGAGGTTTTCCTTGATCATCAAGAATTGGATTTTGATTGGAATCGCGTTTAATGGAAGAGATGATGTTCGTACGATTTTCTATATTGAAAACATAATGCCACCAACCAAATAATTGGCCAAAAACCAATGCAATAATCGACGCAATTGTGGCTTCGTGGTGATTTTGTAGGAGACATGCTCGGCTTAGATTTGGATTTGCAAAATGACTTTCATAATTTGATATTCGGATAAACCATCAATGTTCCAATCATAAATGGCATTTCCATCGAATTTTTGTTGACGCTTAATCTTTTCTTCAAGAATAAGATCGGCGGGAGAAGGTCGAGAAAAGAATTGTTTCTTAAGGGGATAACGATTCGAATAAGAATTTTTCTACGAACAACTTTATGAATGGAAATAGTATCGACGTTGAGTCGAAAATGAGAATCTTCATTAAAGAGATCGGAAGAGGAAGATGTCTTCATAATCTTGATAGATTTAGATGTAGAAGGTGCGGACTCAGATAATTGATCTAAGTTGGCAATAATGGGGCCTTTCTCTTTATCTTTTCGACTTGGATGTATCTTTGGGAGGAAGTTGCGATTTTGCTAAGGATAGTGAGCTAATTGATTAGTTAATTTATCAATGAATTCATCGAATATTTAGGAGTAAAAGAGGATAAAGGTATTGTAGATGATGTAGAAGGAAAAAAGGATTTTGTGGTAATAGGAGATACTATAGGAGAAGGCTTCTCAAGTGGGTACTAAAGGTTTAGAAGGTTTAGAAGTGGTGTCGAGATAAAGTGGATAGATAAAAATTGGTATAATTATTTTGTTCAATTAAATGATTAATATTTTTTCGGGTAGCAAACCCATCATCTTCAAAAGCAGTTTTAAAAGGAGCGACTTTAATATTGTCTTTTATTTTTAAAGGTGCAAGTGGAGGATGAGATTGCACATATTTTTCACCGTAGGTGCTTTCCCAGGATGTATTTATTTGATGAGAAAGTTTAGGAAATTGTTGAATAAGCCAATCAAAAAATGAAATATTTTGTTGGATTTGTTTGACATAGTCAAAATATTTTTCACGATAAATCGCTTGGTTTTTGAAATTAATTATTTTACAAAATATTGGTTTAAAATGATAAGTCAAAAAGCGATGTTTTAATAAAGCATAGTCTAGAATAAAGTTCGTAGTTGATTCTATATTTGTTTCTTCAATAGAAACAACATTTATGTGATATTCAAGAAAATCATTAATATCGACATTATCTTCTTTAGAAGAAGAATAAATGGATAAGCAACGCCATTGCATGTGGTGGTTGAGATGGAGATGGAGAATCAATTTACGTAAGAGGAGGAAATGATGCGGCATATCTCTCGAGATTGAGATCTAAAAGAAGTTGTGGTGGATGTTGACGTAGATATTCGCGGAGCGAATATAATATCAACTTTTCCATCATCATGAGTTATAATTTGATGAATATCTTGTGAAACTTGTCGTTTTTGACATTCTTCTTTATTAGTATCTTTTATTGTCCATTGATGCGGTATTTGAACATCATTCCAATTTATTAATTGATTTCTATCAACTTTATTATTTCGAATATTAGTTAAGAAAAGAGTGGAGGTTCCTGTATGTAGATTAGTGTATGCAACATCAGGAATAATGGTCTGCATTAATTTATAATAGATGCGATAGACAACCGCAACATTAGAAGTTATGCCTTTCATTTTGAAGCCTTGAGTATATATGCCTAATACTGCTGCTTCATGAGACAAGTCGTCATGTAAACTTATGGTGAAATTTGGAAAGCAATTGAAATGAATTGGTCCTTCAAAAAGATCGCCTTCAATCATGCCTAACAAGGAGTCATTAAATTCTTGATGGCGTTTATCTCTAATAGAGACTAACGCTTGAGGTATTGAGACCTAACGTTATTAATGGCTTGATGGCGACTTGAATAAGGCCAATATGCAAGTATTTATGGGTTTCTCAGTATATTTTTGAATTTTTCAGGAGAGATGAGATGGATTTCTTGTCCTTCTTCATCAATGGATATTGTATCTTCTTCTAACTTTATAATAAAATCTTGTTTTTTGGAAAACGATCCTTTATTATAAACAGATGAAGGTTCAATTTCAAGAAGAGTCCAATTACGGAGAGATTGATCAATTTGAGAATAAGAAATCTCATGAATATTTTTAAGATCGAGTTTTGACATGTATTTAGTAGGAGAAGGTTTGCCAGGAGATTCTGAAGAGGATCCAGGTTCAAATTTAATCGGTGAAGGTTTTCTGGATAGAGCTCGAGATAAAGTTTTAATAAGGTTGCTCATAGGTTTGCTATAAGGTTTACACACACTTGGTCAACGATTTGCTGCTAGACTTACGCTCTCTTCTGCTAGACTTACAACGCGACTAGGAAAGTGTTTTGGAAACCAACAAAGCAAAACAACGAAAAACCAAAAAAAAACTTAAGCAAGAGTTATATCAAGAAAAACTAGAGCGATTAAACTAACGAGGAAAACAATCAAAAAATTGGCAAAGCAAACTAAGTATAATTGACAATAGAATACATAAAAGAGGATACTTACAACGTTATGATGATCAATGGCTCGATACCAATTGAGCGGCCAACTATATAGTTGTGCTCGAACTGTGTATTGAGAAGGGCGTTATAACGATTCGAATAAGAGTTTTTCTACGAACAACTTTATGAATGGAAATAGTATCGACGTTGAGTCGGATACATAATCTTCATTAAAGAGAGCGGAAGAGGAAGATGTCTTCATAATCTTGATAGATTTAGATGTGGAAGGTGCAGACTCGGATAATTGATCTAAGTTGGCAATAACAGGGGCCTTTCTCTTTATCTTTTCGATTTGGATGTATCTTTGGGAGGAAGTTGCTATTTTGCTAAGGATAGCTGAGCTAATTGATTAGTTAATTTATCAATGAATTCATCAGAATATTTAGGAGTAAAAGAGGATAAAGGTATTGTAGATGATGTAGAAGGAAAAAAGGATTTTGTGGTAATAGGAGATACTATAGGAGAAGGCTTCTGCGTGGGTACTAAAGGTTTAGAAGGTTTAGAAGTGGTGTCAAATAAAGTGGATAGATAAAAATTGGTATAATTATTTTGTTCAATTAAATGATTAATATCTTTTCGGGTAGCAAATCCATCATCTTCAAAAGCGGTTTTAAAAGGAGCGACTTTAATATTGTCTTTTATTTTTAAAGGTGCAAGCGGAGGATGAGATTGCGCATATTTTTCACTGAGGTGCTTTCCCATCAGATTTATTTGATGAGAAAGTTTAGGAAATTGTTGAATAAGCCAATCAAAAAATGGAATATTTTGTTGGATTTGTTTGACATAGTCAAAATATTTTTCACTATAAATCGCTTGGTTTTTGAAATTAATTATTTTACAAAATATTGGTTTAAAAAGATGAGTCAAAAACTGATGTTTTAATAAAGCATAGTCTAGAACAAAGTTAGTAGTTGATTCTATATTTGTTTCTTCAATAAAAACTACATTTATGTGATATTCAAAGAAAATCATTAATACTGACATTATCTTCTTTAGAAGAAGAATAAACAGGATAAGCAACGCCAGTTGCATGTGGTGGTTGAGATGGAGAGGGAGAATCAATTTCTGTAGGAGGAGGAAATGATGAGGCGTATCTCTGAGATTGAGATCTAAAAGAAGTTGTGGTGGATGTTGACGTAGATAGTCGCGGAGCGAAAATAATATCAACTTTACCATCATCATGAGTTATAATTTGATGAATATCTTGTGAAACTTGTCGTTTTTGACATTCTTCTTTATTAGTATCTTTTATTGTCCATTGATGCGGTATTTGAACATCATTCCAATTTATTAATTGAGTTCTATCAACTTTATTATTTCGAATATTAGTTAAGAAAATAGTAGAGGTTCTTGTATGTAGATTAGTGTATGCAACATCGGGCATAATGGTCTCGCATTAATATATAATTGATGCGATAGACAACCGCAACATTAGAAGTTATACCTTTCATTTTGAAGCCTTGAGTATATATGCCTAATATCTTGTTTCATGAGACAAGTCGTCATGTAAACTTATGGTGAAATTTGGAAAGCAATTGAAATGAATTGGTCCTTCAAAGAAGATCGCCTTCAATCATGCCTAACAAGGAATCATTAAATTCTTGATGGCGTTTATCTCTAACAGAGACTAACGCTGAGGTATTGAGACCTAACGTTATTAATGGCTTGATGGCGACACTGAATAAGGCCAATATGCAAGTATTTATGCGTTTCTTTATATTTTTGAATTTTTTCGGAGAGATGAGATGGATTTCTTGTCCTTCTTCATCAATGGATATTGTATCTTTTTCTAACTTTATAATAAAATCTTGTGATAACGATTCGAATAAAAAATTTTACTACGAACAACTTTATGAAAAGAAATATTATCAGTTGTTAAATCAGAATCTTTAGTAAAGAGACTAGAGGAGGAAGAGGTTTCATAATCTTGATAGAGTTAGATGTGGAAGGTGCAGACTCAGATAATTGATATAAGTTTGCAATAACAGGGCCTTTTTCGTTATCTGTTCTACTGGATGAATCTTTAGAAGGACTTTGTGATTTTGCTAAGGATAGCTGAGCTAATTGATTAGTTAGTTTATCAAGGAATTCGTCAGAATATTTAGGATCAAAAGAAGCTAAAGGTATTGTAGATAATGTAGAAGGAAAAAATGATTTTGTGGTAATAGGAGATCTATAGGAGAATGCTTCTGAGTGGGTACTAGAAGTTTAGAGGATTTAGAAGTAGTGTCAGATAAAGTAGATAGATAAAGATTGGTATAATTATTTTGTTCAATTAAGTGATTAATATCTTTTCTGGTAGCAAACACATCATCTTCAAAAGCAGTTTTAAAAGGAGCAGCTTTAATATTTTCTTTTATTTTTACAGGTGCAAGTGGAGGATGAGATCGCACATATTTTTCACCAGAGGTGCTTTCCCAGACTGTATTAATTTGATGAGAAAGTTTAGGAAATTGTTGAATAAGCCAATCAAAAAATGGAATATTTTGTTGAATTTGTTTGACATAGTCAAAATATTTTTCACG
This sequence comes from Stephania cephalantha, assembly GCA_039657325.1. Taxonomy (NCBI): domain Eukaryota; kingdom Viridiplantae; phylum Streptophyta; class Magnoliopsida; order Ranunculales; family Menispermaceae; genus Stephania; species Stephania cephalantha. Next base: position 10,301,453 of record CM077578.1, on the reverse strand, counting down.
ATAAATCGCTTGGTTTTAGAAATTAATTATTTTACAAAATATTGGTTTAAAAAGATGAGTCAAAAACTGATGTTTTAATAACGCATAGTTAAGAACAAAGTTAGTAGTTGATTCTGTATTTGTTTCTTCAATAGAAACAACATTTATGTGATATTCAGCGAAATCATTAATACTGACATTATCTTCTTTAGAAGAAGAATAAACAGGATAAGCAACGCCAGTTGCATGTGGTGGTTGAGATGGAGAGGGAGAATCAATTTCTGTAGGAGGAGGAAATGATGAGGCATATCTCTAAGATTGAGATCTAAAAGAAGTTGTGGTGGATGTTGATGTAGATATTCGCGGAGCGAAAATAATATCAACTTTACCATCATCATGAGTTATAATTTGATGAATATCTTGTGAAACTTGTCGTTTTTGACATTCTTCTCTATTAGTATCTTTTATTGTCCATTGATGCGGTATTTGAACATCATTCCAATTTATTAATTGAGTTTTATCAACTTTATTATTTCGAATATTAGTTATGAAAAAAGTGGAGGTTCATGTATGTAGATTAGTGTATGCAACATCAGGAATAATGGTCTGCATTAATTTATAATAGATGCGATAGACAACCGCAACATTAGAAGTTATGTCTTTCATTTTGAAGCCTTGAGTATATATGCCTAATACTGCTGCTTCATGAGACAAGTCGTCATGTAAACTTATGGTGAAATTTGGAAAGCAATTGAAATGAATTGGTCCTTCAGCAAGACTGCCTTTCAATCATGCCTAACAAGGAATCATTAAATTCTTGATGGCGTTTATCTCGAACAGAGACTAACGCTGAGGTATTGAGACCTAACGTTATTAACGGCTTGATGGCGACCTGAATAAGGCCAATATGCAAGTATTTATTGGTTTCTTTATATTTTTGAATTTTTTCAGGAGAGATGAGATGGATTTCTTGTCCTTCTTCATCAATGGATATTGTATCTTCTTCTAACTTTATAATAAAATCTTGTTTTTTGGAAAACGATCCTTTATTATAAACAGAGGAAGGTTCAATTTCAGGAAGAGTCCAATTACGGAGAGATTGATCAATTTGAGAATAAGAAATCTCATGAATATTTTTAAGATCGAGTTTTGACATGTATTTAGTAGGAGAAGGTTTGCCAGGAGATTCTGAAGAGGATCCAGGTTCAAATTTAATCGGTGTAGGTTTTCGGGATAGGGCTCGAGATAAAGTTTTAATAAGGTTGCTCAAAGGTTTGCTATAAGGTTAACACACACTTGGTCAACGATTTGCTTCTAGGCTTACTTACTCTCTTATGCTAGACTTACAACGCGACTAGGAAAGTGTTTTGGAAACCAACAAAGCAAAACAACGAAAAACCAAATAAAACTTAAGCAAGAGTTATATCAAGAAAAACTAGAGCGATAAAACAAACGAGGAAAACAATCAGAAAATTGGCAAAGCAAACTAAGTATGATTGACAATAATTGATAATTAGAATACATAAAAGTGTATACTTACAAATGTTATGATTATCAATGGCTCGATACCAATTTAGCGGCCAACTATATAGTTGTGCCTGAACAGTGGATTGAGAATGCTGTTATAACGAGACTCGATAAACAACAAACTAGAAGAAGAGGGATAGTAATAAGAATATATATCTATATTGAAACTCCGAAAGAAAACACACACTGGAATACAGAGGCAAACTGTTATAGGACATTAGACAAAACAAACTAGAAGGAATGCTTATTTTCTCACAACTCGATGCCCTTCATCCTTCTCACCCGTCTATTTATAGACAAAGCAAAAGCATAAGAGTAATAATAGACGCACTACCGTGGAAAGGTAGTCCTACAAACGACAAATAATAATAATTGTTACAATCTCTTTTTGAAACGCAAAAGATTTGCTTTATTAAAAGAGATACCTTTAACAGCTGTACATAGCTTTATCGGTGGCATTGATGTGATGACTGTAGCTCTTTATGACTTTATGACGAGGCGATGGTCCTTATTCCTGTAGCACTTTACTAAAAGTTGCTGAAGGGATAAGAAAGGAGATAAGATTCGAATCTTATCAAATAATGGCAGGAGGGCTGGCAAAAAATGCCAGGAAGCATAAGCTTGATAAGATAATTGGCCTGAGCCCGAGGGCTGGACACGTCCAGAAAGCATGGGCTGGATAAAAATGAATGGCAAGGGCTTGCAACTTAATTGTTGAGATAATGACAATAGAATCGCATGGATGATGTGCGGAGCATTCTCCATAAGTTATAATGAATGTAATCTGGATACCGATGAATATCGGGATAATGAGTGACTACATAAATGACAGGTTTCTGTAATAAATGCCATAATGCCAGAAGCATATTAGCATCTTCATAAGTCCAAAATAGAGCACTGCAGGTGAAAATATATAGTTGATAGCTAGTATTGGAGATATTTCTCATGAGCTCGACGCCATTACTAATTAACTCTAGATAGAGATAATCAATCATAGGATCACGTATTGCTGGATCACGGAGAGCACAGGCCAATGTCTGCATTATAATTCAAAATGATCTGCAGAGTAAGTGGAGCAATTGTCTGATTGAGTTCTGGAGGAAGTTGAATATTTGTCTTCAAATTGCTGAAATCTTTTATCAAAATGTTCTTGCATTGTTAGAAAATTTTGTTAAAAGCTTTCATGAACTTGTTGTATAATAGATTTAGCCAAATCGAAGGTGTTGGCTGAGCTGGATTCTGCTGGAGTTTGAGGAAAGATTGCATTTTTATAGGTTTTAGGTAAAGGAGGAAATTCCTCAAATTCCTCAAGTGGTGGGCTGATATCAATTGGATGTTCTACAGGGTGTTTGGATTGGTTTATTGCTGGCTGTTTTGAATTGGAGGGTGCAGAAGGGATGGAGATGTCAATAGAATTGACATTGAATTTATCCCACCATTTGCATTGAATCTCTTGGGAGAGGTAGGTAAAAACTTGATTTTGAGAGGTAGTTATTGTATAGGTTCCATAGTGCCATTTAAGGATCCATGGGATTGAATGTTTATGCAGAAATTGAAAAATGGTTAGTTTTTCAGCTGAGAATTTTTTGTAAACTTCAAATGGAAAAATTTCCAATGGAGGGCCAAACTTAGTCCACCATTCGACGATGAACCAATTGGGTAAGTTAACCTTTAAAGATTTTTTAAAGGTTATATACCAAGAATGACCAGAAGAGGGATCTTTATAAAACAAGATGTGACGCCAGGCATCAATGTAGTCTTTATAGTTAACTTGAGATGGATTTTTATCTTTAACAAGAACCATGGATTGATAAATGAAGGGGCTCTGTTGAACGGAGAGCTGCTGAATCCATTCGGTACTTGACAGAACCTTTTGAATTTTAAACTTTGAATAAGCAATCTCATCTGAATTTGGTTTTGTAAAATGTTCAATAACAACGGAGCCTGTTGTAGTCAGAATGGTTTCATAGAACTTTATGGTGACATTAGGTCGATTAGGAGGAAAATGAAGTGAAGGTGGCAGAATAAACTTGATTTGATCGGCTAAAGATTTTTCAAGAAGGCTGGAATCAAGGAGGAAAACGAGATGACGATTACTGAATCGATATTGGGATTTGATCTCAGTGAGATTGGCTAATGGAAAAAATTTATTGGAGGAAGCGGGACGCTTACCTTTATCAGGCATACCGATCTGTAGGCAATGAATTTGAGGAGTAGTAAGAAACTCACGAGATAAACAGTCAGGGAGAGAATTATCAGTTCCTTTAATATATTCAATATCAAAATAAAAAATACTTAATCTTGCTTGCATCCTTTAAAAGAATTTATTTCGAGCAAAAATCTGTTTAGAAACCAAATTTTTGACATCCTTTAAAAGAATTTCTTTCGCGCTTTACAATCAACACGAATTAAAAACATTTGATTTAAAACATCCTTTTGAAATTTTTGAACGCATAAAACGATTGCTAAAACTTCTTTTTTGATAGTCGCATAATTGCGTTGGGTATCATTCCATAATTTAGAAGTGTAACACACTAAAGAGAAAACCAAAATATCATCAATGTAAACAAGGATAAAGTCATGGTAAGGATTAAAGATATCATTCATTATTTTTTGAAATTCGAGATGGAGCATTCTTGAGGCCAAAAAGCATGACATTCCATTGGTATTGACCAAATGGAGTGTTAAAAGCGATTTTGTAGCGATCAATTTGAATGTATCTATATTTGCCAAAATCCAGATTTAAGATCAAATTTAGAAAATACTATGAGACGTAGTGGCTTTTATTAGATCATATTTATTTGGTAAAGGATATCGAATAGTTTTGAGAATTTTATTTAGAGGTTTATAATTGATGACAAGTCGATGAGCACCTCGTTCAAGTTCAGGAGCATTTTCAACATAGAAAGCAATACAACTCCAAGGAGATTTAGATGGAGTTATTAATTTTTTTGCAAGTAAATCTTTGATTTCATTTTGACAAAGTGCGTGTCGAGAATTCATTTGAGAGGGTTAGCTTTGGTAGGAATATTTGATTCATGAAATTCGAGGGATATATGGGAGAGTAACAATATGATGTTTACGATCCCGAATCTTTGAAGGAATATCAGAACAACATTTTTGATATAAATTAGATTGAAAAGTCTGTAATTTTTGTTGAAAAGAGGAGTTTGTCAAATTTGATCAGTTTTAAGAAAATTGATTTGAGAACGTAAAAAGTTAATATGATTTTGTTTATAATCAATTTGATGAAATAAATGATTCAAATATTTTTCTTTAGGTGGTTGAAGAAATGAAAATAAAATTTTTTTATTATGAAGGGTGGTAAAAATACATTTAGAAGAAACCAAAAATGGTTGAATGTGTTGTAAAAATGGGGTACCTAATAATATATCATGTTGAAGACATTTAACAATGATAAATGATGTAGGGATACAAATAGATTGATGACAGATATGAGCAATAGGAACTTTATAATTGATTGAGGATTTTGTTCCATTTGCAGTAGAAATTTTACTTGTTGTATGTTCACAATATCGTAGAGTAATGAGTCCTTCACGGATGCAATTTAAATCAAGCACGGAATCAATTAAAGCGAGAACATTTGTATGAAAAATCTTTTATGGCAATGGTTATTGGAGTAAACCAGGCGTTGATGAGTATAGCGAGTAATCGCTTCAATGAAAACATTATCGGGATCAAATTCATTTACGAGAATCAGGTATGATGATTTATTGTTTCAAGGGTAGTTACTCTATTAGTTAACACTAAAATTTCGATTTCAAATGATTAATTTCGGCTTGAAGAGATGTATAGTTGTTTGATGAGGTTTGTTGTGAACAACTTTCATAAGCTCGGGAAAGGAATATTTATTAGGATCAATATTTAATTGTTGTTTGAATTATGATGTTTTTTATCAAATGACTCGGGTTGAGGGTCGGTATCATGAGATTTAGGGATGAGTTCGGTGAAGTATTTATACTTTAGAGATCCGTGATTTGTTCACCAATAGCAAAGATAAGTTTTTCATAGGCGGTTAAAACATTTATTTTTGTATCGAGAGGAGGAAGAGGTATTAAGCATATTAGTAGTACGGTGACGGACGTCGGAAGACGAATCGAATCATGTTGATGAACATGTTGAACTTTGCGTTTATAATTTTTAAGATGACATTTATTAGCATAATGACCAGGCTTTCCGCATGTATAACAAACATTTTTCTTTTGTTTTGCGAGATGTAGAATGAGCTTTAGAAACTTTATGATGTCGTCGCTTAGGACGAGATGTAGGATTAGAATAAAATTGATTTTGGGAAATTTAGAGTTGCGTTTTAATCATTGTTTCCTAGAATGAGTTGCTAAGGGAGTAATATCTAAATCATGGCCAAAATCATAACAGAAATTGCCAAGATCATGTTTTAATGTATTCTTTTCCTTTTGTAATTGGCGCTTAATACGCATATCATTGCAGATTGAAATTCGCAAGATTGAACATATTGGAGTAGATCTCCATAGGACAAAGCGATCCAATTCATAGATCCATCATTTTGATCTTTGATATATTCTTTAACTTTGCGCAAAGAAAGGGGGGTAAACCTGCAATAAATCTTTCTTTACAAAAAGAAGTATCATGCTCGGTTAAGTGATAAAGTTTAGTGAAGAATGTATCTTTATACCAACGGTAATCATTTAAGGTTTTACACCGTAAGTTTTGCAATTGATCACCGATTTTCTCATTAAGAGAAGAAAGATGGCCGACAAAATACCGAGATAATATTAGCTAGTGTTGAACATTTTCAAATTAAATGTTTAGTCCCACATTGGTTAGGAACTTCAAGTTTAAAGAGTATATATGTACTCTTGCACCATAGTGTGTGTAAAATAAAATGCACGGTGAGCCACACGCGCGCGGAGGCGCATATGGCGCATTTTAGGCGCTTTTATAGGCGCACTTAGCACTTGGCACGTGCGCGTGTGTGAATATGTGTGCAAGCTAACCATGGGTAAAATTTTACCATTAATTTTTACCATTTTCGAGATTAAATGGGTAGTTAGTAGAGTGGGCTGAGTGGGTGCAGTTGAAACTGCTCTCCATTAAGGAATTACTGCTCCACTACTCTATTGCATCAATGCTTGACTGCTCCATTACTCCATTGCATCAATGCTTGACTGTTCCACTACTCCACTACCCCATTTTCACTCTAACTGGTCATGACCAGTGCTCTATAAGAGGGGAGGTTTGGGGAGGAAGAAATTATCTCGAAATTCACCAGCAATTGCTCTTGTTTTCATCTTTCACTACTGCAAAGTGTAAGGTGTGTTACTTCATCGTATCCTTTAGGATATTTGCTGACTCTTGCAGTGTAGAGAGCAAAATTTCCTTTAGGAAAGTGGCAGTGTTACACGCTTTGAAGTCATTGCAAGTCCCTCTGCGTCTAACGACTAGTAAAGTGTCAACACCATTAGGCCGAGGTTTTCCTTGATCATCAAGAATTGGATTTTGATTGGAATCGCGTTTAGTGGAAGAGATGATGTTCGTGCGATTTTCTAGATTGAAAACATAATGCCACCAACCAAATAATTGGCCAAGAAAACCAATGCGGCAATAGGCGACGCAATTGTGGCTTCAGGGGTGATTTTGTAGGAGACATGCTCGGCATAGATTTGGATTTGCAAAATGTCTTTCATAATTTGATATTCGGATAAACCATCAATGTTCCAATCATAAATGGCATTTCCATCGAATTTTTGATGAGGCTTAATCTTTTCTTCAAGAATAAGATCAGCCGGAGAAGGTCGAGAATAGAATTGTTTCTGAAGGGGATATCTGAACAAATGAGTTTGCTATAATGTTCCATTCATTCTCGCTTGCTAAGCGATATCTGAACAAATGAGTTGGTAAGTTCCTGCTGTATGAGGGTTTGAAGACCCTAGTAAAACATAATACATCATGCCACCATGCATGTCTATCTGGAACCAAGTTGATCTGAAGAGGATGAACGATGTTGAAATATGCAGACAGCATTAAAGCTGTCGTTCTAAGTAAACTTTGTTTGAAAATCTGCATAATTAAGCAGATTTCTCCTCTTGTTTATCCTCTTATTTTTAGGCCGATCAATATTGATGAAGGGTGCGCATAAAAGTTTCAATGTAAAAACCATTTAAGCAAATTGGAGATGCAGCTACATGCTTGAAAAAAAAAAGAAAAAAAGAAAAAAAGGATTACCAGTATCAAACTTGATCAATATCTGAAAAAAGAAAATTCTTGCAAACAAACAAGGAAAAAGCAGACATCCAATATCAGTGATTCAGTATGTGATTTGAAAATTTTAATTTCAACTAACGAATTAATAAACCATCTAACATGCAGAAAAGTAAGTCACTTATTGACCTGCCTAGTCCTAAAAACCTTGAAGCTTATGTCTTGTAGTATACTGGTATTTGTTTTTTCCCATTAGTTTCCGACTTGCATCTTTAGAGGGATGACAACAACATAGCTTCAGTCCCAAATTACTCCTCGATTTAGTGCTTTAGAGGGATGCCTAATTTCAGATTTTTATGAAATTTAGGAAGTCTTTTAAAGTTACAAAATAAGTCTAATTGTCGTAAAAAAATTACTCCTCGATGTCCTAGATTCCTAGCAACCTCATCAATATGAACTCTTCTTTTTAATGAAATGTCGTTATTTGAATTAAACCAAAATATTTGAGCCTTTTCGTTGAATTGACTGAGAAGTACATTGTATCGAACTAGAATTAGATATTTATATAGACAATTGGTGACTATAACTATGTCGAACTAAACTAAAACATTCAATCTTTCTAATGTTCTTATTTACTAGCATTGATTTCATGGCAGGCCCTAGTCATCAGGTCAATGTATAGATGTTTCTGTCCTAGTGCAAGGATGTTTCTAATGAAATGATTTATACTGAACCTTAAAAGATTAATTAAATCGGCTCAAACAAAGTTTAGAACATTGGAAACAAAAAATAAGACTTCTACTTAATTTTCTGCATGTATGCATCTAACCTTGTTAATTTTCTATAAGATATCCTTGGATGACATGTAGGTGTACATTTCCCTGTCAAGAATTCCAGCAACATCACCCAAAAGCATAAACATCTGACTTAAAGGGAGGTAATAGCTTCTTAGATCCAACCAACCGTGAAGTATCCAAACGCTTCTGATTGTGCATTTGCTTACTAGTGTCATGAGGCGTGAAGGTAGTGTCCGCGTGGGCTTTAAAGTCAGCCTGTCCCAAGAGGACATGATGAAGATGCCGTGTGGGAGTTCAACATCAAAATGAAGGTAGTTTGATCCATTAGGCCAACTTTTCCCTTGCAGCACTGAATGACTTACGATATTAGAGAACAATTTAATTCTACTCGAAGTAGCAAACAAGACATGAAATTCATTAAAGACAAAAGAGAACATCTTCTACAAATCGATTGGAAAACGTGAATTCACCAAAAAAATAAAAAAACAAGGAGAGATACTGTCTATGAAATGGAAATGTAAAGCTAAGCTGATAACTTTGAAGGCTTCATTGAAAAAGATCTGGAATAATTTATTTTGTTAAATGCAGAACAACATCATCTCAAATTGCGAGGTTTGGCCACACGATCAAACTCTTCCACTACAGCTCAATTTAATGCAATTAAGGTGTGCTCAATAATAAAACTCCATCAGAAATGATTTCATACAATTGAAAGGGTTATCAAATATTGTTACAAAAATAGCAGAAAAGAAGCATTCCATGAAGCCAGAAAAAAATATTGAGTTGACATTAATTGGAATCGCTAAAGGGAGGAAAATAGACAAAAGGAATTTTTCTTATTGTCGCAAGACATATGGGATTCCACACAACAACATCACCCATTAGGTATAAAATAATATGCCTGTTAAGACTTGTGTTGAGAAATTGATATAAAATGAACTTCAGCACACCATCCAACTTGAACTAGTTAAGATCTTAAGAGTAACAAAGTGGATACAGAAACCGAATAGGCAACAAACTGGTGTGTGCATTAGATATGAAATGTGGAATTTTATTTACCAAACCAATTATGGCAAATAGTGAAGGGCATAGAACTTGATTTCAATATCGCATATGTGTAGCGTTATAGCCAATGTATTATACAATCCTAATTTAATTTTTATTTCTTATCCTAAACAAACATCTAAATTTAAATCCTAATAAAAATTCAAATTCTTGTAAAGTCCTAATTCTAAATTATCTCTAACAGAAAGAACATAGGGAATGCTATTCCTTTTTACCGCATAGAAAGCTCACTATACTTCCTGAAGAGAACTATAAACAAGGCGCTGCTTCTTAATGCTCCAGTTGGTGCCTCTTGTCACTCTATGCCAATACGAATAAGGAGAAAAGGCCTTTCATGATATATAGAACAAATACACCATAACTTTTTTTTCTTTTGCATTTCCCAAAATCAAAAGCTTTAGTTTTTAATATTGATCCATTCCAATAACTGAAGTCACAAGCAAATGAAAGTCGGATTTGATATTAGCTGAAGCATCTTAAAGATGTCAAAGCTAAGTTCATATATTCTAACAGCTACACAAAAAAAGAAAACTTGAAGAGGAAAAAAAAAAAATCATGATGTAGTCTCCATTCAAGATCTCTAATCAGTACCAGCATCCTTGCACCACTTCCAAAGAATGATAAAGATACAAAGCTAACCACCATCATGAATTCAAAGATATAATCTGTCCTATTTACATGAGAAAGTCGTAACAATGAATTAGATTTACTCGACTGTCAGAGTTCATTCAAGAAATCAATTCCATTCGAAGAGCTAAGTTTTGGCAATAACATTTAAACGTCCTCTACAATGCATTGGGAAGATATAGTATCTAGTAATCACAGCAGAAAAAAGAAGATAAAAGCTTTGACTTAAGCGTTTCAGAATCTCAAATACACAAAAATTTCTTTTGCATTTCCCAAATTCAAAAGCTTAAGTTTTTTTTAATATTAATCCATTCCAAAAACTAAAGTCGCAAGAATTTGAAAGTCGGATTTGATATTAGCTGAAGCAAAGATGTCAAACCTAAGTTCATATATTCTAACAGCTCAACAAAAAAATAGAGAACTTGAAGAGGAAAAAAAAAGATCATGATGTAGTCTCCATTCAAGACCTCTCATCGGTACCAGCATCCCTAGCATGAATTCAAAGATATAATCTATCCTATTTACATGAGAAAGTCGTAAGAATAAATTAGATTTACTCGACTGTCAGAGTTCATTTAGGAAATTGATTCCATTCGAAGAGCTAAGTTTTGCCAATAACATTTAAATGCCTTCTTTGACGTTTGAGAAGCAAGAAATGTGCAAGTGTTAAAAGGTCTAAACCTACCTATTATCAGAAAACTAGATTTAGTTTGTTGACAAGGTTGTATTTAATGAAGATTGATTTGCCTATGTCGTTCACTATTGTATTTGAATGAATTGTTCTTTCAAGTTGCTCTTTTTGATTGTTCATTGTGCCATTGCAGGTGCTGGTTTTGCTTGCAGTTAATTGTGAAGTGTTTTGGAGACCTTCTGGTGATACTGCGCATCATACCAAAATGGCACAGTTATGTGTTCTACAATGCATGGGGAAGATATAGCACCTGCTGATCACGGCAGGAAAAAGAATATAAAAGCTTTGACTTAAGCATTTCAAAATCTCAAATACACATAAAATTTCCAAATTATTGAAGAACTTTACAATCAGAAGGAGAGAAGATAAGCTAATAAGACTTGAAGATACAGCTACTGAATGCAAAAAAATATTAATGCTGAATTCAGATGGAGTTCATAGGAGTGCTGAGCATCACATTGGCTATTTAGCAACAGTGCTTTAATCCATAAACCACAAAAAACTTAGTAAACTAGACTACTGTGAAATCACGAAAAAGTTTGCAAATGACAACACTAATAGATAACTAGATAATTTTGGCCACGACAAGGTTGTTCGTTTCAACAGATGCCAATAACAAATAAGTGCCCCTAAATCTCCAGCCCGTTCAACATGGTGATGAGCCAAAATTCAACGAAACAAGAAATGTTATTCCATTTTCTCAAATGGACTACAAGGTTGATCGATCGGAATCATAGTCTTTGACCAACAATTGCAACCACAAAGCCTTATAACCCTTAGATTTTCATATCATGAAGAAAAGCTTCGGTTGGATGATACACTTACAGTCATAACATTTTCAAATTTGATCCAAGCCATTATAGAGATATTTTCTCAATAACACATATTTCCGGAACATCTCAACTTTGAAAAGAATGTGTGGTCAGCCATTACCAAGAGTTCAAAGCCACGAATTTCAGCATTTCACGAGAGATTAATTTGTTGTCCATTTTGTTTCTTCAGCAACTCAGACAATTCATCTTGATATTTAGCCGCAAATTTCTCCAAGAAGCGTTTCTCAGACATATCCAATATAGTAGGCAACTCCTTATCGGTTTCAAACACATTCTTTGACATCAAAATCTTGAAAACCTCCACTCTCGGCATCACCCTCGTTCTCAAACTGAACAACAAACATTTGGGATGCTTCGAAAGCATCGAAGCATCCCAATTCAATGTCTTCCCAAAGTAATCCAACCCTTCCTTCATCTTAGTTTCCGAACACGTCATGAACAACGGCACTCTCTTAAATGCATAAACTATCTGCTCTTCAGACCACCCCCATTCCTTCAGCAAACTGACCTTCGAATTCCAAGTCGATTCGCTCATCGAACACTTGGCGTGCATTGCAACTGTGAACATTCCTGACTCAGTTTGAAACCCTAATTCCTTCACTTCCTCAATCTTCCTCTTCAGTACATCTGTTTTCAACATTAGAATCCTTGGTTGGCTCATCAACAAATATGCAATCCGCGACTCGGGCACCTTACAATCTCTAAAAACAGATATATTAGGTTCCAATCTAGCTCTAGGATTGTTGTCCAACATGAGCTTAGACCTCTTAATCACTCTAACCACATTTTCCTCTGTTTTCACAAACCTCCTCACACATTCCACGCTGGGCACAATCTGGCATTTGATGCTCCTAAAGAAAATCATGGGCTTGCAAACAATGAGCTCGGAAACTTGAGATTCAGAGAAACCCAATTTGCGAAGCGCGTCGATTTTCGCTTTCAGGGTCCTTTCTACACTGGAGAAGAGCAATCTGGGGTACATTGATATGATTCTTGAAATCTGGGTATTGGAAAAACCATAGGATTGAAGGAATTGGAGGACCAAATTGGGTCTCTCGGATTTGAATGTTGGGTGGGTTTTCTTGGCTGCAGAGGTGGCTTTGTCGAGAGAGAGACCGCAAGAGTTGATTAGGAAATCGAGAGTGTTGGTGGAGTTTGATTGGGGTTTTGAAATTTGGGATTTGAATCTGAGAAGAAAGGTTGGGTTTTGATTGTGGAGAGCGAGTGAGATGGCGTTGGGATTCAGTTGAAAGAGAAGTTTTTTAAAGGGGATTGAAGCGATCATGTTTGAAGGTCAGAGCTCTGTTCCCTTCAAGTTTTCAACCATTAATGGCGGAACAGAGGATGCGAGGCTGAATTTTCATGCCCCCTGCGCTGTTTTTCATAAAATAAGGTGGGTTTATTTTTTTTTTTTTTTTGGCCGCTAAGGCACCCCACCATTTCATGAAGGCACTCTGTTAATGAGGGCACTAACCAATTTACCCGGGGTACCAAAAAATTGGACCCGAAATCAAAACTCTCGCACCTCACCACCCCCACCAGCGAACTCCTTGAAGAAGAACGAAATCGTTGAGGACCGGCCATTGCGAGGATTCCGGAAATCGTGTGTTTTCGTCCGTCTCCGTGTTTCTCCTTCGTTGTAGGAGGTTTTTCCAGTTTGTAGGCTCGGGGTGTTGGGCGATTTCGTCTCCAAATTAGGGCTCGGTTGAAGTTCGTCGTACACACACATTTGGCGCGAAATCGATCGTTTCAAGGTACGTTGATAGTCTAATTAAGTTACATTTGGTAGAGTAGTTGTAATGTATGTGTGGCGGTGTGTTCAAGGTTTCCATTATTGGAAAATCGCGGTTCTCGACCACACAGGCCAGAGAGTGTGTTTACTGTCTCGGCCAAGCATGGCCGAGACAGAAGGTAAATTTTTGGCAACTCGTCGTCTCGGCCAGGCAGGCCGGAAGAGTTCACAGAGTCTCGGTTACGAATGGCGGGAGATTACTTGTGTTATCTCGGTCGAGACATGACGAGAGCTACAATTAGTGTTAGGTAATGTTGTGTCGGTGGTGTACAACCGAGAATGTACTCCATCTCTCTGGTTGTACAATGCGAGAGGTTAGAGTCGACTCGGTCGGCACAGACGAGAGTAAGGCGAATTGAATTGGGTATGCCATGTCGGTGGTGTACAACCGAGAATATTTCATTGCTCTCGGTTGTACATTGCCGAGATAGTTTACCCGTTTTCGGTCGGGAGTGAACGAGAATATGGTTTATTTCACGAACTCCGCTTGACCGAGACATCGAAAAATGATGATTTTGAACCTTTTTTTAGTAATATTTTTTTTGGTTGTTCCGTGCGCTTATATGTTGTACTTTGTTTTCGGGTATGGCTCGTTCGAAAGCACCGGTGACAAGGGAGGAGGTTGGTGTTGAGGTGTCGAGGGCCAACCGGGGCGAGGCGGCGAGACCCCGACAAAGATCTTACCTCGGAAAGAGAAAGAGAAGGAGAACGAAGATGTTAAGGGAAAGGTTAAGGTAGATGGAAATCGTGCAAGGTTAGAATTGCACGATGAGGGTTCGAACATCGACACTCGGTGACCTAAGGATGTTGTTGTTGCCCGAGGGAAGAGGAGGGTCATGCATCGAGTCTAGTAGCGATGTGACTCATCGGCGGCGGGGAACACGACATAAAGTGATCGTAATGTGGGCGGGAGTAGTAGTGGTGGAGCCGTGCCATAATGAAGAAGAGCACGAAGTGCATGTTGAAATGCGTGCTCCTTTCCCTCGGTGGTCCCATAGACGGTGCGTTGTTGAAGAGCTTTAAGGATCATGTCGCATTAGCGATTTGGACCAATGAGGTAATTAAAATTTCATTGACCGGAGTAATTTAAAACTCGGGGTTTTCACAAATATGACGAGATGTGTTTTTTTTGTTGCGGGAGCGTTCGGTTCTCAAGTGTATGAATCACGGAGCTCGAGATACAAGAATGGGATTTACATCGTGCCACCGACACGGAGGGACTTCGAGAATTATTCAGCGTTACGGGTTGAATACGCCGATAGAGTGTTCATACCGTAAGGCCAACAAGGAGGTTATCTCTGCATTTGTGGAGCGGTAGCGGAGTAGGAGACGAACACATTTCACTTACCATTTGGTGAAATGTCTATATCCTTGAGGATGTGAGCTTCCTCCCGAAGATTCTGTGACGGGCAAAGTCGTGGCGATTGAGAACTTTGCGAGGTACACGGAGGAATATCGCTCGGACGCTATTAAGATGGTCTCGAAACTACTTGAGGTTAGCGTCGATGAGGTCGAGGAGGTGAATATCGCAAGGGGCCGACAAGTGCGCAAATGTTGGTTGAAGAGTCGATGGTGCCCCAAAGCGGGTTCGAGACCCACAAATTATCCTCTGTGGAATGCACGGCCGAGCGTACTGTTGTATATTTTGTCTTGCACCCTATTTGCCGATAAGAGTGGGTCTCGGTGTCTATCGCGCTGTCTTGAAGCTTCTTGAAGACTTGGACGACGTGGGAAAGTACGCATGGGGTGCAGGTCGCGTTGGCCTACTTGTATCGACACTTGGGGTCCGCCTCCGAGTGCAAGTGTCTCGTATTCTGGCTACCTCACATTGCTTGAGGTTTGTTATAAAATAGACTTACTTTGTTTTTTGGTATAATTATTACGCCAACTTGCATTTGCGGACTAACGTTGTAAGTATTTGCAGGGATGGGTGTACGACCATTTCAAACTTGGTCTCGCCACACCCAATGCGAAATACATGGACTACGTGCAACCTCGTGTCTGCAGATGGATTCAAAAGCACGAGACGGTCTTGAATATTGACAAGCTCGGATCCATTAGGAGAACGTTGGATAGGTTAAGCCCAGTGAGGTGAGATGGTTATCCAAATCATGTAATGAGAGATGTTTTTGGTTTTTTGGTTACTAACAATGGTTGTTGCATTTTGATTAGGTCACTTGGGACCCATATGTGAATTACAGGGAAAATGGAGTTGTGCACGCGATGGCCTTTTACGGTGGGACGATTAAGTACATGGATGTGGTGGAGCCCTACCATCCGAGAGGATTACGAGACAGTTTGGCCACGTGCAATCTATACCGATCCTCCGTACCGTCCATTGGAAGCACATCGAGGCCCATCTCGCGAACAAATACTCGATCAAGTATGGGTTCCAAGCAAGACAATTGGGAGCGATGGAGGAACCATTTGTTGGCTCCCGAAGTTCGTGGTGACAAGGCGAGTTCGAGTTTTTGGCTACACCGGACTACCTACCTTGGTTCCTCAAAGTGTCTCATCCCGTGATCACCAATCCGAGCCTTGAGGACGAGGACATGGTCGCCACAACCATCGCGCATAACGAGCTACCGGAGGTATTGAAATGGTTATATGTATTATGCATGCCCACATGCTCTTTGTTTTCATCCCGATATGTCTTACATTAACACTAACTCCGATTATTTTCATCGAGCGTAATAGGCGTGCGTTGGACGCGGCATTACAATGGATGGACCTCCCGCCGGAGTTGTGTACGATTGAGTCTGCGAGGACAATGGCGAGTGATATCGTCAATTTCCTTTCGGGGAGGAGTATAGGTCCCACCACCACGACTACCACTCCGGCGACCGCAACCGGCACAACCGCCACATCCGCCCCTACCGAAGCAGGCCCGAGGCAGTCCCGGCATGGTAGCACTTCTACACACTCCACCCCGCCAATGCTCCGCCCGCCACGGTCGATGCTCGCCCTCCGAAGAGAATGCTTGGGAAGGAGTACCAAAGGAAGAATTTGAAGAAACCAAAGCAATGAGCATAGAGTGTTTGAGGGAACATAGAAATTTATTTTATTGTTTGGATACTTTGATGAATGTTTGATGAATGTTTGATGTATATTTTATGACAGTTTGATACATTTGATGTGTGTTGGATGAATGTTTTATGACAGTTTGGTAGAGTAGTTGTATGTTGGATAATGTTTTATGACGGTTTGGACATATGTTTTACATTACTTGTTGTTCTACATTTGTTATACTTGATATTCGGGATGTTGGCTTCTATCTTGGTCATTTTGGTTTAGTTAACATAGTTTTTTTTTTTTAGGTCGAGATCGTGTGTCGGTCATTCGGTCCGACACCTCTTTTGAATTGTCCGTTGCGACCAACCGAAACAAACGCCGGATTCTCGGTGTGGCATGGCCGAGAATGTCTGTGATCCTATATTTTCCAATGTGTCGGTTACTAATGCACGAAACTTATCTCGAGATTATCGGTGAGTCATAACCGACATTGTGCCAAGATACGTTCGGGCGGTGGTCGACGAGCTATTCTGTGCAGTTGTTGAACATGTCGACCAAATGCTCTCGGTGTGCTGGTAACGAGATGTGTGATAAACTCGCGGTAACTCATGGCCGAGAATCCCTGCGTATGGTCGCGCATAGGTCGACGAGAGGGAGAAGTTTCGGCAATGCGAGGCCGATGCGTCACGTTTGTTCTCGGTGGACTATGGCCGAGACTATACCGTCGGTCACGGACAATCAGGTCCGACACGACAATTTGCACCGAAACTTAACTCATTATAGATCCTCCGTTGGATTCAAACATAGTTTACAAGAATCAAAATGTACAACAATACGACAATTTGCACCGAAACTTAACTCATTATATATCAAAATAACATTCAAACTAACTTTACAAGAATCAAAATGTACAACAATACGACATTTTGCACCGAAACTTAACTCATTATATATCAATATAACATTCAAACTAAGTTTCCAAGAATCAAAATGTACAACCATCAACATAGCTAGGTACAAGTTTTATACTACGGTGTACCTAAATCTACCACCGTGGTGGTGCCTTCATCAACAACGATTGCAAGGGCGCAATATCTCGAATTACAAATCCATCTCGCCAACCTTTGGCGCAAATCCTCAACATACCTAGGTCCCACGATGGATATAAGGATGGCAACGGTGCATTCACACGCAACTTCACCTGTCAAAGTGAACAATATAACATAGAAGATATTGTCACAAACCCGATTAGGGGGGAAACATAACAATTCAAAAAAAAATCATAGAACTTACCCTAACCCAATGGATATTCATGTCATTTATCATGGCAATAATAACTCTGCTGTGCAACGACAACGGTGGAGCACTACGTAGAGGTAGAAATGTCGAGGCACTCCCATGCGAGAGGTTTACAAGAATGACATTGAATGCAGTGGATACTAACAATCCCATGTCTGGAAGTGTCAACCATTCTTTGAAAGATGCACCAACTTGATTATCCGGACAATGCACAGCAATCTTGACAGTCTCGTAACTCGTGCCAAGCACTTCCCACCAAAGGTCTTCATACCCGATAATCTCATCATACATCCTTCTACGAACAATCCTCCAATCATCTACATCGGCAAGTCCAAGCCCGAGAGGCAACACACCGATATCCACAATTTCCATCGGCAACCACATCGATAGTGCCCTCAACATGTGGCAACTAATCCGGTTCTATGCAATGAGCATAAGCCATGTTAGATGCACATTGCGTGCGTCGACCGGCACGACGCATTTTAGGAACAACTTTGCTTTTCTTCTTCCTCGAACTAGAGGCCTCTTCGTAGAAAGCACGTGCTCAAATCCGCTCGGCAATCTAGTCGTGGAATAATCGTCATTATCGTGTTTTCTCTTCGATCTGCCGCTTTACCTCCGATTGAAGACCCGGTGTCCTTCCTTTGTCTTTATTTTCACCGGTGGCACAACACCTGGTGTAGATGAAGGTCGACTAATCTCCCGAGCTGCTTGAATATCCCGAGGCGATCGTCCTCATTAGTGCAAGCATGAAACTTTTGCAACACCCGTTCAATCTCGTCGTGCACGTTGTATCCGATCGATCCACAGATTCTCGGGTATCATACTCAACTTTCGCCGATAAACATGAATGTCCTCGAGAGGGATGGGCGACCCAGCAAATTTATAATGGTTTAGCTCGTGTGCACAAGGAAGGTCATGTGTGGTACGTATCTCGCAACCACAACGAGTGGAGTCGTGACCAACATCCTCTCCACGTGTCAATTCATCTCTAATTAGCTTAAGCGCTAGTTGAGAGACATAACCACGCAAGCGTCGATGTAACTCATCAATGTACTCATGTTGGACCACATTCAAACTGAGCTCAAACGATGCCTTGATGTTGTTGTGTTGGATTCTAAGGATGTCATCAACCACATTCCACAAAGTCTCAAAATTGGCATGACTGTTGCCAAGGTGTAGCTTCAGAGTGGAATGCGCAGACTCAACCCTCTGCGTTGTTGTTTCCCCAAAGTGCATAATTCTATTTGTCCATGCGGGGACAAATTTCTCCTTGTAGTTCTTTACCCATGTGTTGTCCAAGTACTCGGTAAGACCCTTGACATTCACAAACTCACAACGCAACTCATTCATTCTAACTACGAATAAGGCCTCCGATTTGGCATACATCACGCTCGTCCACCTATCCATGAAACGCGCAAAACCATCGTTCTCCCCAAACATCTTCTTAGTCTTGGTCAATACTACTTTGTTGATGTGCCAAGAGCAAAGGAGGTGAGACGATGACGGAAATACTTCTTCAATGGCACTAATAAGGGCTAAGTCCCTATCGGTAACAAACACGTCGAGTTTAGGCCACCCATCCAATATGGATCTCAAGTTCTCAAGTGCCCAAACATAATTCGCATGACTCTCTCGATGATATGAATGCAAAACCAACGGAGAACGTCAAATGAGTAGAAGTGATGCCAACAACCTCCAACAAAGGCATTCGGTACTCATTTGTTTTGTACGTGCAATCCATCAAAATTACCGATGAGAAACACCTTAGCAAGTCGGGATGTGACCATAATAAATCGGTGACAACATTCGTATCGGGATGCTTCCTATGCCAGGACATCCACTTATTCTTCTCCAAGATGTGCAACATTTGTTGCATTTGAGTCATCCCACCCGCATCCTCAATTCGGACTTTTTGTCTTGCATTATATATTGTCCGCATTGTCGATACGTTTCTAACATCTCTTTGCTTCAACGTATTTAGGATGTCTCTTGGCTTCACATTCCCTTTGTCATCTTGCACCACAACCTTCTGCTCCCCCTTATCCAATCTTCCGGCAAATGAATGGCCGTCCAAGTTTTTTGCGGGGTCGTGATTGTGCCTCCCACATATGACAGTGACATACCACAAGGAGTCGGCATTTTCCTTTATGTTGATAAGGAAATGGCATCCACATTTCTTCGTACCAGTTTGAGTCCTCCCCATTTCCTCTTCTTCTTCATTTCTTGCTTTCAAAGAATTTTTAGCCGATTTCCCCTTCCCTACTCTCGAGACATTCCCCTATATGTTCCAGGACCTCTCACACGCAAGTTTCACCCTTCCCCCGCGCTTAATGCCCCAGACATCGATTGCTTTGTCACTAGCACAAACATGTTCTCCCGACCTATCATTTGAAGCCATGAAATAGCCGCTTCTCTGAGGGGAATGGCCTACAAGGTGTAAACGTGTCATTGTAGTCCTGGGAATAAGGTAGAAACCGGCATTACACGCAATACAATCGAGTGTAACATTATAATCAACCAAAATGTACAAAGACAATCACCAAAAAACCCCAAAAAATAGGTTCTCGGTTGTACAGTCCGACACTATATAAGCGAGTCTCGCTCACGTACAACCGAGAGTTCCTCGCAGTCTCGATCGTCCATACCGAGAATGCCACTATGTAGCGTTCACTGAATTCCGTGAACTACGTAGACATCTCGGTCCTTTCTGACCGAGACGTTGCTCTACATCTCGGTCCTGCGAGGCCGAAACAATCGCGCACATCGACAGAAAATTTGATTAACCGCATAAAAAACACATTAAATTTCAAAAATTACCTCAAGTTCAACCTCCTCTTGCACCATAGCAGTACAATCTTCCATTATATAGTGCAAACAAGTTCGGATTTGTCGAATTTACCAAACCCTACGTTGACAAACAAATCATCATTTTCACGCTTTAATCAAATTAACGGTTCCATCAAAGCATCATATGGTTGTCAACCATTGTTACCTCAGTCGGATGATGTCAAGCCGCAAGAATCAATAAACGCTCGCTTGAAACGCAATGTCGCTTTATGGTTCACGTGCTCGAGATCTTAGTGGTGGGGTGCCCCTGTTTCTTTCTTAAAATGGTTTGTGGGGTTTGAATCAATATATATTAAGGGGCAAAATGGTCTTTTCCATTTTCATTGGAATTTTTACAAAATATTTGGGTGCCTTCATGAAACGGTGGGGTGCCCTTAGCGGGCTTTTTTAGGCCCGCTATGGGCACCCCACCATTTCATGAAGGCGCCCATAATTTTTCTCATTTCCCAATCTAAAATGTAAAAGACTATTTTGCCCTTACATATATACACACCCAAACCCCACAAACCATTTGCAACTCAAAACCTGGGGCACCCCACCACCTCGAGGAAGAAGTGAACCTAAAGCCACAATTGTGTTTGTCGAGCGTGTATCGATTCTTGCGTCTTGACATCATCCGACAGCGAGGTAACAATGTTTGACAACCATATGAAGCTTTGAAGGAACTATTTTTTGGATCAAAAATCGTGAAATTGATGATTTGGTTTGTCAACATAGGGTTTCTCAAATTTTTAGACGTTTTTTCACGGGCGCGATTGATTCGGCATCGCAGGACCGAGAGTTATGCAAACGTCTCGGTCAACATCCACCGAGAAAGGAATAAAAGTCTCGGTAATGGACAACCGAGAGAAATGATATGTTCTCGGTTGTACATCACCGACATGACATAAACTATACACTCAGACTTACTCTCGTGATGTGGTGACCAGAGACGACAATAAAAGTCTCGGTCATGGACAACCGAGATCTATCTTACACTCTCGGTTGTACATCACCGACAAAACATAAACTATACACTAATGGTTGCTCTCGTGAAGTGGTGACCGAGATAACAATATAACTCTCGGCCATTCGTTGTCGAGACTGTGTAAACTATACTGGCTTGTCTAGCCGAGAACCACGAGTTCCCAAAAGTTTCCCCTCAGTCTCGGCCATGCTTGGCCGAGACTGTAAACAAAATCTCTGGCCTGTGTGGCCGAGAACCACGACTTTCCAATAAATGCACCATTGAATGCACCGCCACACAAACATAACAACTACTCTACCAAATGCAACTTAATTAGACTATCAACGTAATTTCAAATGATCGATTTCACGACTTGAGTGTGTGAACGAAAAACTTGAATCGAGCCCTAATGTGGAGACGAAATCGACCAAAACTCGGAGCCTTCAAACTCGAAAAATGTCCTACAACAGCGGAGAGAGACGGAGAGGAACGAAGACAACTGAGATTAAGGATTGCTAGGCTGGTTCGTTGACGAGAAGTAGGGCAAGTCAAGCAAGAGGACGGTGGTGGGGTGGTGGGGTGCCTCTGTTTTGCACGAGGGGTATTTTCGGGATTTCGGGCCTAATTTTTGGGTGCCCTTGGTAATTTGATTTGTGCCTCAATAAGAGGGTGCCTTCATGAAATGGTGGGGTGCCCTTAGCGGCCTTTTTTTTTCATCAAATAGGGGGGTTACTTTAAAATTACAAAAGTAATGTACAACTCCTTTTCAAAAGAAGCTAGTGATGATGAGGTGGCGTGGTATGGTTGATGAGGTGGAAGTAACTTGTATGAATAGCTCATTTTTAAAAAGAGCTATCTATACAAAATATTAAAGTGTATGAATGACTCCTTTTGAAAATGAGTTATTTGTTCAACTCAAATATCCCACATCAAGGTGGAGAACCCATGCAAACAACACGTGCGTATCGAGATCGACAACATACGTATCGAGATGGACAACCCGCGTCACTCGCGTATCTCGAGGTAGATAACCCATGTAAATGACACGCACGTATATTGACGTGGACAACTCATGCAAACGTCGCGCATGTATCTTGAGGTGGAGAATTCATGCAAACGCCACGCACGTATGTCGAGGTGGGTGACCCATGCAACCTCGTGTAATTCATGCAAACGTCACACACATATCTCAAGGGGCAACTCATGCAGCCTGTTGCAATCCATGCGAACGTCACGCACGTATCTCGATGTGGTCAACTCATACAACCTCGTCCAATCCATGCAAACCATGCGAAGGTCACGCACGTATTTCAAGGTGAACAACCCATGTAACCTCGTGCAATCCAAGTAAATCGTGCAAACATCACGCACGTGTCTCGAGGTGGTAGAGTCAATGCAAACGTCACACACGTATCTCGTGGTTGACAACTCATGGAAACGTCATACATGTATATCGAGGTGGGCGAGTCATGCAACCTCGTGCAAACCATTCAAACATCATACACATATCTCGAGGTGGACAACTCATGCAACATCGTGCAATCCATGCAAACCATGCGAATGTCAAGCACGTAAACGATGAAATTATTGTTTATTAAGGTTAATAATGATTAAATGGTGGATGAGATGGCATATGGGACACAGCTGGCGCTGGTAGGACAGGTTGTGGGCCCGCATTGGCCCCCGTGGCGGTCCATTTGGAAAATGGGCCGCTACACCAATTCTCCGGTTGGAAGCCATACTTAACCGAATACTTTTGTGCAGAAGGTCCTTGGACAGCTTCGAGAGGACGGTAAGGAGGGTCTGGTATGCTTTGGACATGGCCAAGTTGTCTTAGGAACCACTCCGGATGGTACGGCTCCACAATTTCCATGTACTTAATTGTGCCGGAATAGAAGGCCACTGGCTGAACGATGCCATCGGGTCTGACCTCCGCGTACGAATCCCAAGTCACCTACACCAATTAATCCACACATTATAATGAGTTCCTTGAAATGTAAAATTGAATAAGCACTAAACCACACACCTCACTAGGCGCAACCTATCTAGTGTCCTCCTGGATAGAAGCCAACTTATGCACGTTCGCAACAATCTCGTGTTTCGTATCCACTTACAAACACGAGGTTGGACGTTGTCCATGTATTTCGCGTTCGGCGTGGCGAGCTGGAATTTAAAGTGCTTGTACACCCATCCCTACGAGCAAAAACAACAATCACAACAAGTAAGAATTACTAGTACACGATTCAACAACTACATTCGGAAATATTAAATAAATGTGAATTGAGTTCGTACCTCAAGCAAGGTCAAATACCTTGCAATCGTGAAACCTCCACCACGATTGCCGACCCAATGTGTCGGTAAAGGTACGCCAAGGCGACCGCACCCTATGCATAGCTTCAAACCTTGTCCAAATTCTCCAAAAACTTGAGCAAGGCAATGGAGACTCGATCCACTCTTATCGGCAAAAAGAGTGCACGATAAGAGGTACAACAAATATGCACGTGCGGTGCATTCCACATTCGGGTAAGTGCTCGGCCGCTTTGGGACACCATCTATTCATTAACCAAGACTTCTTAACCATGAGCCCTCTCGTGATGTTCACCTTTTCCTCTCGTGCGAGACTCCTCGATGTACCTCCCAAAGTTGTCCACTTTACCACCTTGCTTGGCCACACAGGATACGCAAAAGAAGGCTCACATCCTCTAAAGTGATGGACATTTCACTAAACGAGAGATGAAATGTATTTGTCTCCGATCGCCACCTCTCAACGAATGTCGAATTTAGCTCCTTGTTGTTTTTCCTATATGAGCAATCTATGAGTGGCATCAACCCGGACCTCTGAATGAGCCTCTGCGCACTCGGTGTCGAGGTGGCAAACCGCAAGTCCCACTCCGATGATGAGCCCCGTGGTTAATGCGTTTAAGCAATTAGCGATGCCGCAACAATCAAACAAACAGCATAATAAATTTTCAAAACTTAGAATTATGTGTGGCGTGCATAATTTTTTTTGTAGGAAATAAAACTTGGAAGAATAAATATACCTCATTGTTCCAAATCAACGCCGCAATATGATTTTTAAAGCTCTTTAGTAATGACCGGTTGATGAGACCACTGGGTAAAGGAGCGAATGAGTTATCTTCCCCCTCCTCTACATTCCCACCAGTTGCACCACTAGTACTCTCGGGAACAGGGCGTTCGGCTGTGGTACTCCTATTTTCTTCATCGAGTTGGCCCTTCTCCCTAGACTCGAGATGATTCGGATGTGGCCCCCACTCTCATCATGACCAATACGTAGGTCCCACTCGTGGACCCGTGATGCATCGTCTCGTACACCATCTCCCTAGGAGAGCGTTCACGTGCAACCTCCTTCCTTATAGCTTTGTTTTTCTCTTTCCTATACGAGGTTGTTTGTGGCTTCCTCCCGCCACAAGTATCCGAAGTACCGATCGCTTGTTCCGTTCTCTTAGACTTCCCCTAAACTTGTTCCCTAGAAACACCGAGTCTTACTCCGGGCCATATCTCTGAACCAATGAAATAAATAGTGTATTAGAATCATGTCAGAAAACACAATAAAAATGACCTTAAACACAGTTTCGGTCCAACAGGTTCAAAAACTCACCCGTCTCTGTGGTTTACAACCGTGAGCATGTGACTTGTCTCGGTTGTTGCCCACTGAGATTCTTCAACATGTCTCGATCTCTAACAATCGAGACAAGCCATACTAACCAAACCCAAGTACACTCGGTGGGTTAATAACGAAACACCATGTACTATTGCGGTTCCCTGTCCGAGACTACATGCCTTATCTCGATTGTACCATACCGACCGGGTTCGGGTTCCTTCGATTCACGGTATCCTTTGGGTTTCAACAAGACATTAACTACTGTCTCGGCATGGATAGACCGAGACCATATAACAGGTCACTGACCTGTGTGATCGACACTTACGGGTTTGCAAAACAAACCCTACATTCATACAACTAGGTGAATGCCTATGCAAAATAACCAAATGGGATCCAAATTCATGGAAAATACACACTAACCTTCTTTTGATCTCCGAAACAAAGACCAACACCTCTAGTGCCTTCTTCCACAACCTTCACACAATGACCCCTCGTCCTCGGCTGCAAATCGATTCCACTAATGCGAGGAACCCACCAAACAACAGCTTCAACCTTCAAATCGAAGGGAATGCGTGGATTGTTGCCTATGTAGAAGAAACAATGGCTTGGGGGCAACACAATCGAATTGGGGATTTGATTTTTGGGGGTTGGGTGCTCGTTTCTCAACTTAAGGGCAATTTGGTAAACCTCACGATGTGCCCCGAGACATTATTTGGGTGCCACGATAATCGTGGTGCCCTGAGAAAGACCGGGGTGCACATAGCCACACTCTAAACTTATTTGGAGATGGCGGTGATGCCCACTTGGGATATGTGTCGATTAAAAAAATATGATAGTGCCATTTCCTTTCCGGTTTAAAAACATGAGAATCGGTAAGGGTGGCGAGAATGGGTCATGACACGATAACCCGACACGCTTAAAACAAAGATTAACGAGTTTGGATTAAACTTATGTGGGTTTGTGTCGTAAATGTGTCAACCAATTTATGACACGATAAATGGGTCGCGTCATCAAGGGTTGACACGCCAACCCATGACACGACTCGTAAATTTATAAAGAATATATATATATATATATATATATATATATATATATATATATATATATATTGTGTTTATCAAAACTGTCCAACTAAAACTTAAGTTATTTAATAAAGTAAAATATTTATTTTTTATTTATATTTTCTATATGAGGATATTTGAAATATACTTTCTATATGTATCAATTTTGACCTTTTTTCTCAATTTTTACGTATTATATAAACATGGACACTTGCTTTTATTTATGTTATAATTAAAATATTGTATATAAATAATTTGGTATAACTTTTAAAAATAACAAAACAATACTATCTTTAATTTTAGCATGCAATAAGTTTCCTAGTCAGATCACCAAAGTTTATCTGTCTTCTACGGGAGAATATCTTAATATATGTGAGAACTCTTTCATCTTCTTCGCCTCTTTCACCTTGTTGTCTTCTAGCAATCCATTCAACTTAACCGGTTATACGTGTCGTGTCGTATCAACCCGTTAAACGAATGGGTCGTGTTCATGTTGACCTTAATCAAGTCACCTAAGGGATAAACCCGACACAAACACGACCTGCTATCCTGTTTTGCCACCCCTATGAGATCACTTGCGACTTTTCTTCATATTTTTCCAAAATATGTTGTCTGATAATTTACAAATACTCCCTCCATTCATAAATATAAGTCTTTTTAGACCAAATCTAGTTTCCAAGATTATAAGTCGTTTTGCCACCCTAAATACCCATTTCAGTTCTCTTTTCACATTCAACATTGTACGCCTAAAAATGAAAAGTAAACACAAGTCTAGAGAGAGAATTAGTAATAAATTGTAATTAAAGCACTTCATTCTTTGTGTCAAATGGTAGAAATGAAAAGTAAACACAATATTTATATCACCTTAATTAGTGTGCTAAAGCCCAAAATGACTTATATTTATGGAAGGAAGGAGTAGTAATCTTTCGTCCGAGCATCACTTCAGCTTTTTCCAATAGACAAGCAGTCACAAGTTCATCAAATACCAAAATAAAACCACAGATCATTAAACTGAAAGTGGCAAAAAGCTAGACAAAAAAAATAAATAGCATAATGTCATTTACCCTATTCAAAAATCTATGGATTACAATTAACAACAACTAAGAACTGGACAGTTAAGGTTCATGGAAGATCACTGAGATACCTTAATGTGGTCCTTCACCATTATTCTGTGATATTATTTCTGTAACAAAAATACAATCCAAAATCTTTATCCAATATGGATGTCGACGTAAGAGAAAAAAAAAAAAAAAAAAAGTTCTGCAAAACCGGTCGCTCCTTTTCTCATCAGGTTAACGACAAAATAACACAATAAATGCTTCAAATTCTCTATTTACTAATTCTATGGGTTCCAAACATGAGTACCAAAAAAATAAATAATTGAAAACAAAACCAATTTAAAACCTCTCATTTCATGGTTCTTTTTGGTTTTAACCTCTTGAAAGCCATGAATGTAACAGCAGCTGATAGAGAGTACCTGTCAAGAAAATGTTCAAACAAAAGTATGATAAGTCTAAACTCTATAGATGATGCTGTGGAAAACAACTTATTAATTCTACAATTATTAGTTCACAATTAAGACACTATTGTCTTGATAAATGATTATAGCTAAAATAAAGTCACAGCCAAATAATCTCAGGTTCTTCCTAAAGGTTGTACCTATCAGATATAAAGCCACAGAAAAAAATATCACAACATGAAATCAAGGAACTAATAGAACTCCTAGTCACCATGCATTTTAATTTTTCGCTGGGTTCTTGATAATGCATGTGACATGTTTTGCTTTAGGGTCTGCACTGTTATATTTTATTAGCTCATCATAAAGATGTAGATCAGTGGAATAAGAACACATTGTCGGGAGTACCGTCTCCCTTTCCTCAAAAGAACACATTGTCATTCATTACTATTGAAGATGCAGCACAGATCGTAAACAAAATGTTTTAAAGATCAGAAGACCTGATAACACCTTATAGACCTAGCTGAAATGAGAATCATCGATTCAATCCAGCTATTCTAAACTATGAAAGTTTATAAGATCAATTCGTGCTTAGGGGGTCTGTGCTATGCAGACTCAAGCATATGTGTTGTATCTGTTACATCCACAGAAGTCGGACTGATCAATTCAACAAGTTTAATGACACGAACTCGGCTAACCATTACCAGCATTTGCCCATAAGGCCAATTTCCATACATGAAGTGTCATTTTGATGAGGACCCTTCACCAATACAAGTGGCAGCTCCCTTGTTTGCCATGTGCTCACCTTTCCAAGAGGTTGAAGGTTCGAATCTTCCCATGTGGAAGTTGGAGGAAGGGTAAGTAGGTTTTATTAAAAAAAAAAAAAGAAAAGAAAGAACAACACATAAGGATCCAGGTTACAAGCTTCACACCGTCATTAGAATTTGAACCCTTAATCGCAGAAAATTCGGCGTTAGAGAATGCCTTGAACATATGAAAACAGTTTGAAGGGGAGTCTCGAAGCCAACATAGGAAAATATATCTTATATTTTTTGAAAATGTAGACAATTTAAAAATACTATTAGTTTTTGGTTGACAAAGGGAATTGAAGAACGGTTCGAGATTTAGCACCATTCCAACTCTACTTGCTTCAAACCTAAATTGTGGTCTTGGCAGGCTAACCTTAAATTGCCATCCTGGCATGCTAACCTTAAATTGCCATTTCAATGTAGCACATCAAATAAGCATCTCGTAAAAGGGTAAGTAATTGTAAGAATTAACTGGTTGGATTAGTACAAAACCTTGAATCAGAGATTGCAAGGCCTGCCTAGGCAGTAGACTGACAAGGCAGGCGGTGTCCTTCTAAATAATTTAAAAAAAAATTGAAGGAAAAATTACAATTGAGTTTGACGCTATGATACCTACCAAACTACAAGATCTTAACATAGTTAATGTTACATAAAGGACCTAAAGGCTTATTCGTATTCTTGAAGTATATATTATTGAATGCGGATTATAGTGACTAATAAAAAAATATTGTAATTAAGGGCCTATAAATAAATATATAATAATTTAAGGTCCTCTAAATAAATATCTTTTTGGCCGCACAGGCGATGCCTAGGCACCTTTGCACAGGCGATGCCTAGGCACCGCCTCGCCTAGGCTAGGGAAATCACCAAGGGATCCGCTTGGCGCCTTGCAAACCTTGCTTTGATATTTCCTAGGGACATCACTATGCCTGAAACCTGCATGCCTATGCACTAACATAAGCAAAGGACATAACATAGGTTCCTCTATCCTTAACTAACAGACTACGAGTAAGGAAACCAAATATTTGCCAAATATAACAGAAAAAGTGAGTAAAATAGAATAGAAAAAGTGAGTAAAAGGAATTTCATGAAATATTGTAAATGCATTAAGATCAAGTGACTGCTGGAAATTTAAAAGACATACCACGTCAATGAATAATTTAGATGGTCTTGTGGCATGACAGAACTGTAAATCAAGGAATTGACATCCTTCGGCACAGGATATGGTTTGCTTGCGTTAGCGTCATCATTGATATCTTCGATATAAACAGTATCATCAGGCAATCCACAAGCACGTGCAATCATAGGTACATCAACATAGAACCACTGACAGGTGCTGGGATCATTTGATGGAACAAAGATGCTTGGCTTTTCACCTCTGCGAACAACACCAATTACTTTTACAGCAGAAATATCACTATCTCGCCTCTGTGGATTCAGAACATACGTTAGAACCTTTCACCTAGAAAGCTGCCCACATTAACAAGAAAATAATGAATGTTATGTTTGTGCAAACAACCTTCAGGCTCCTTGGCTTCTTAACCCAAAATTTCCACCAAGAACCTTCTTCTTTTTCTTGAACACTGGTTGGGGATTTTACATTAGAAGCTTGTTGCCTAAGAGCCTTATCACGCCAGCTACGTGGGACCCATCCTCTATTTACAAGAATTGGTGACTGCACACTGGAAAAATAACCTTAATAAATCAATGTCAGCGGTAAATATATAAAATGCAGATCTTGCAATTGATCGATGCTTGTTTTTTTTTTTCTTTTTTCTTTGATAAGGATGTTAATTACATGAGTGACTATAATAATTATAATATATATCCACAGATAAAGATGACAAGAAAAAGAAATCCTGAAGTTTAAAGTTCTCAACAATGCTCTCAAATTTCTAAGAAAATTTGCAATGGGACTCCTATCTCCAATGATAGCAAAAGGATACTCTACGCAGAGTCAGGTCCCTAGTACAAATTTACAAACATAAGGATAACATACAATTCTTACGTAGTTGTGAGTCAGAAATCATGGTTTCTTTGCTGCCTTACTTGCATATATATATATATATATATATATATGCATTCGAGAAAAAAACATATTATACAAATACAGATATCAATAGGCCTTGTGTTGATGCTAAAGCCTCTATGTGATGTTGTATTCAACTGCTCATCTCCAGTCCAACTCTACATTAGTTTGGTTGCAAGCTTCACCGCGATCACAACTATACGATGTGGGGACAAGCACAAGTTCATCAAAAGAAAACAATATCAAATAGACAAAGCAGTAGACTGTAGAACTCTAACAAGAGACCAATGTACTTGTCCATGATATTGGCATAGTTACTGGAGTTGCAACATCAAACACAGGGTCCTTGCTTCATATTTCTATCAAACGATACTTGGAAGTTGGATCGATTAAGACATTAAAAACATACTTGCAAATTGAAGTAGCTTCAATATTTTGCAACGACCATCTCATTTGACAAGGAGATTAATTGTCAACCACTTCTTCGACAGCAGTGTTTAAGACAGAGTTAAATGTAAAGTCACAGTAGATCAGAAGTAGTTTAATGACCATAATGAACAACGTATTCTTGATAGCAGCGTCATGAGAAGACACATGGTTTTCTGTGATGACTTGATAGTTTGCAACTTATGTTTTACACTCAAATTGATGAGACTGATATATGGCTAGAACCAATCTTTATCAATCCATGAAGTTAAAAAAGTGGGAATACGAGTTTAGAGGGCGATATTTCCATAGTTTGTACAATTTCCAACATGAACTTAACAAGTTCGTTGTTTGGCTATCCAAGGTTGAGAAATTTGACGTCTTACTTCTTGATTATAGATGACAGCTTTTTCTATACAATATAATTATCCAATTGTAATTCAACGAGAGATTTGATGTTTTTTCATGTACGAAATTCAATAATGATTTTCTCCAACAAGGGAGAATGCAGACTCTCACACTTGACAAGCATGATAGAAATCTTTTTCTTATAGAATCTATTAAGGCAAGTATTTTATCAAGACGGGATCTGTAGCAATAAATTAGGATATAATAGAGTCCACCATTTGATTACCAAGCATATATTGGTGGTGCTAACTGCTACGCTTGTAGTTGGTTCTAGTAAATTTTAAGGACCTATTTAGAGCAATTGTATAGAGAAGTCAAAGTTCGAGTTATTTGCATATGTTGGATAAATTATTTGGTCGTTGCCTATTGGTATGGTCTTGTCTAATGATAAGAACTGGGACTTCTAAACGACCTATATTTAGAGCAATTGTATAGAGAAGCAGAAAAAAAAAAAATTAAAGAATTCAAGTGCAGTTTCTCTCAATCTATTACAGATTACAGCAAACTCAAATCATCTTGCAGGGAATACAAGTATAAGCATAAAGGTAGAGAGCTCCGCTCTCTCCACAATACAACCTGAACTCTTCCATAAGATGCCCAATATTGACTTCATGTCTCTTAAACATTTTATTTCCTGCCAATGTATCGGTTTCCAACTTTTTCATCTTCACACCCAAAACGTTTTGCACCATGATTAATCGATGACCACAAAACTGCTCATCCATTGTCTACTAAGCCTAAGTGGATATCACCACGTCATGAGATACGTTGTATGAGTACTTTATAGGAGGCTTATCATCCACCTATTGTGATAGTTTCTAATTTGGATTTTATATTGAGGAATGTCGAAAAAAATAAAGGTATTACGGGAATCGATCTGATTCTATATTCTATTTGAAAAGAGAAAGAATTCAACAAATCAATTTTATTTTGCTTAAAACTAAATTTACTTTGCAATCTCTTGAAGTAAAGCAAGTGTTTTGCTCTCTTCATTCATTTCAACCTAATTCTAGAGTAGAGAAAAGGAAGAGATATATCTGAGTGAGTGAGTGAATGAGTGAGTGGGAGGGAGGAAGGGAGAGAGCGAGAGAGAGAGAGGGGGAGAGAGGGAAATGCATAGCACTTGCATTGCTCACATGATTAGTGGCCAAGTGTTTGATCTGAACAACTTGATTAAATGAAGTCGACGACTGTTGACGAAAATAGTATCTGGAAGAACAACAAACTTACAATTTCTTATTATATTCTAAAAAGAAAACTTAATATTGTCAACCTCGTCATACCTTGTGGCTACTGTAATTCTAGAACAATGTTTACAAAAACTCTCGATCTCTCGAAACCAATGAGTGAGATTGCAAAATGTAAAGTCTCAGTAATTGTGGGAATGAATGAACAAAGAGTACAACACATGTATGAATCACTCTACTCTAAGAAAAAATAACAATGAAGACAGCGTACTCTAACAAAAAAAATAACAATAAAGACAGTAAAAAGGATAAACACACAAGATCAAACACAAAAATAAAAATAAAAATAAAATAAAAATAAAATAAAAATAAAAAATAAAAAAACACGAAAGACTGGTGACAGTTCGGCTATCACGCCTACATCTGTAAGGCCTTGCCCAGTGAATAATCTATGGATCAACTGTACAATTACTCTAATAAACCTCACTCTTTTTCTCTCGTGAATGACACTTGATCAATACAAGTGGTGTTTACAAACTGATGTACCCCGGTTTATATAGACTTTAGTCCATAACTGTTTCATCCAAGAGATCAGTCCTAGATACGATCTTGCAAAATCTCCTCGATCTCCAAGTCCTTAGTGTTGGAGTCATCCAACTGTTCCGATAACTAAACCATGCTTACCTTCATGCTTGGCTCGTCATCTCAACAAGTCTCTTCAGTTACTTATGCACCTATCCCATAGGATTTCTTTGTTAGTCCACCTGAAGCTCTTAGTCTTTGGATAACCTCGAACTTCATCACAATTGCCTCATAATCTTTTATGTTCAGATCATAGTTACCAGAACCAAAGTTATCCACCTCATCATTGCAGTCAATTCGTTGGTTGCATTATGTTACTGTTCTCTTGAGCATATCCCGAGTCGTTGAGATCTTACTCTTTTCTTGCGAATGGTAGATAAGATTCCAACCAATTGTAGCGAAATCTTGGATCTTCTCTTTAGTGTACCCTATAAATCTTCAACCACTTGATCAATTGGGCATTATCATATCAACTAACTTGATACGATAAACTCTACCTACCTATGCCTTAACCATATATTGCGAACAACAAACCAAGAGATATTCGAAACATATATTTGGTCCTAACAGTAAGCAAAGCAAAGCTGGTTTCTCAAAAATCTAAGGAGGTATTTGTATTATTTTTTTTAAGAAACCAACAAATAACTCCAACATGAGTCCAACGCAAAAACTCCCCCAACCTGGTCTTTTTAGTAACCGAGCCTCATCTAACATTTCAACCATATGAAACAAAATTCCAAACATGATATTGAGGAATGAGCTTCGTACTTGTACCCATATTAGTACATCAAAGATTTTTATCGATCTTGTAGTAGTTCAAAAGAAAAATAGTTACCAATGATTGCAAGGCGTCGCCTAGGCCATCGCCTAGGAGTTTTGGGACAAAATCGCTTAGTGGTGCCTTAGGCGGTAGTGTCCTTCTAAGTAATTTTTAAAAATTTGAAGGGGCTATTTACAATAAGTTTGATAACAAAATACCTATTCAACAAAAAAATCTTGACACAGTTAATGTTATATAAGGTCCTAAAGACTTATTAGTATTTCTAAAGTATATATTAAATAATAATCACATTGACTAATAGAAAAGTAGCGTTATTTAAGGACCTATAAATAAATAAATAAATAAATACTTATTCGGGGACCTCTAAATAAAAATTATTTTGTCTGCCTATGCATCGTCTAGGCGTCGTCTAAGCACCACTTTGCCTAAACAGGGAAATCGCCGGAACGCATGAGTGAGTCCTCACTGACCTGAGCGATTTCGATCACCTAGCAAGGAGCTGGAGCCGAGGCGTATCATCTGATTTGACTAAGAACCTTGCAACCTTGATACTTACAAGTAAAAAAAATATAGTACTATCTATTGCCGAAAATAACACATCAAAAGAGGAA
Organism: Stephania cephalantha; assembly: GCA_039657325.1. NCBI lineage: Eukaryota > Viridiplantae > Streptophyta > Magnoliopsida > Ranunculales > Menispermaceae > Stephania > Stephania cephalantha. The sequence continues at coordinate 10,266,862 of CM077578.1, read as the reverse complement.
GTCAACATTTTTTTAGTCCGCATAGGCCCTGCCTCACCGCCTTGAAACCACTTTGGTTAGAACCGACTAGCAAAACGTGCAACAACGAGTCTAACTACTAGTTGCAAATTGCAATCTAACTTTAACATTGATGAAGCTTTGTCATTGATCGAACAAAGATAATTATCATAATTGTGACATGCGTTTCTTGTGCTATTTGAAAATAGTTTGTCTAGGGTTTAAGATGTCGGGAAAGGTTGCGAGGGTCATTGAGAAGGCATTTAGAGATTTTCTTTGGAGTAAAATGGATGAGAGAAAAGGTTGTATTCTCATTAGGTGGAGAACGGTGGAGAAACCATTGGCAAATGGAGGATTAGCATTAGGTAACATCCAAAAAAGAAACCATGCTCTTATAATAAAATGGCTTTGGAGATTTTCAAAGGCTATGTTACCGGACTTGGTTACGGATGTCGAACGCGAGTATGCGTCTAGACGTCGGACTTGGCAATTTCTTAATTTTATAGACTCGAGAACTCGACAAAAGGTGTCAAAAATGTTGGACACAAGTACTTAGACACGGTAATAAATTATAAATATTTATTACCTTTACTTATAAAACATCTTTAAAAACTACATAGAATCACCAATATCAAATATTTGTTTTTGACAAATACTATATTTTTACTTATATATATAATATGTAATATATAGGCGGATAAATGTGTAAAATGTTAAGTAATTGCATTTAATGACTTTGACATGACTTGAAGTAGACAAAAATGACTTGGACATGATTTTAGAGAGCATTTATTAAGAATCTCGCGTGTTCGAGTTCGAAAATGCCACATCCGACACATCCTACATTTGTGTCTGTGTCGAGTCGTGTCGATACGGACACTTTGACCCAAGTACAAGAGTCTAGGTAACAGAGTTCAAAGGAGAGGGAGGCATTGTGGCAAAAGGTAATTAAAAGTATTCATTGTCTTGATCCTAATGGGTGGGATGCAAGAGTGGCTCCTAGAGTGACTCATTGGAGTCCTTGGAAATGCATTCGCTCTAGCATCACAACACATCATCATCACATTTCTATAAGGATAGGAGAAGGTTCTTCATACGTTATGGCTAGGGAATACTTCATTTGAGTTTAGGTTTCCAAATGTATATTTCTACTCATCTTATCACAATCACCCCATCTCTCATTTTGCATCTTATCCCCATGGATCGAGTCCTCCTCACTATAATTGGAATCTTTACCGACCAAATAGATTTCCAACAAGATCTCATGATGAAAAGAATGAACTCATTAATGCACTTAGTCAAATTAGCATTCATCTTGATAGAGAAGATACAAGACTATGGAACCTTGACCAATCGGGTTATTTCACTTGCAAAATTTTTTTTAACCATTTAATTGATTGTCTCGAAACAAACGGTCACCGAGCATTTAAAGGACTTTGGAAGGCCATGGCTCCCTCCAAAGTTAAGTTTTTTGGTTGGCTAGTATTGCATGGCGGTTTGAACACTTTAGATAAATAAAAAAATAAAAATAAAAGCCTCATTTGAGCATCTCACCTCATTGTTGTTTTATGTGTATGATGGAAAGCGATTTTGTGGACCATCTTTTCTTTAAATGTTTTACGGCTTGTCAAGTGTGGAATAGGTGGGATGATTTTTGGGTGGCCTTGTTTCCAATCCGGGCTCATTGGATGGGTTGAGAGCCATATTTGATAAGCTGGAAGGTAAAAGTAGAAGAAAGCGCATCATCAATGTAGCAACATTGGCGATACTATGGGGCATTTGGCTTGAGAGGAACAAGAGGATATTTGAGAGAACTCTATTGAAGCATTATGGGACTCTACTAGATTATCCGCATCAAGATGGATCGCTTGCAGTAGGTTAAATTTAGGTTACACAGCTAGTGATTGGTTTTACCATTGGCGATGGATAGCACAGTAAGTTCATTTTGAAGTAAGGAGAATCAAACTCGCTTGATAGCTAGTTTTCATTGTATTGAATATAGTTGTATTTCTTTTGAAAGTAGTCAATGGGGTAAGTTCAGGTGATTTTGTATTGACATTGAATGGTTGTCCTCGACATTACTTTATCACTAAAATTGTTTGTTTACTATCCAGATATATATATATATATAAATAGTTTGTCTAGGTAATTCCAACGTTGCATTAAATTAAGCTGAATAGAAACATAGAATCAATGTAATCAGCTCCAACTAATTTGAGATTGATGCTTTGCTAATGTTGTTGGATATAATTCAAAATATACATGTGTCTTGTCTAATCAAAAAATATGTATACCTATATCCTTCCAAGATTTTCATTGGCAGGAAAAGGTTAAGGGCAGGGTTTGCCCAGTTCAGGATGTTCTCGGGACTAAAAAAATGTGGGCGCTTCACTAACTTGTTTATAACTAGTTTCTCCACTCCACCTTAGTCTCTAATGAGATAGGGAAGAAAGTTCAAAGAAATAAAAGCCTCGATAGAGGCTTTTGTATAATGTTTGTGTTGGAAACTTGGATACCAATTTTTTTTTTTATTCACAATCATCTTTCTACATTTGCATTGTCTTTACTTTTTATGGAAGGAATATGAGTGAACATAATTCAGCATGAAATTAGACGACCTTTACATAGACTACAATTGTTTTAAGGACCACACACCTCAATCTCAAAATAATCGGGGTAGGTTGCATGGATCAAGCACTTCCAATCAGCCGACTTGAAGCACATGTGCTTGCATAATTTTCTAAATCCTTCATAATTAATGCATCCTAAGCTATCTTAGTTCTACCTTTAAATTGTCAAATTTCTTCAATTTCCATTGTATAGAGTTTCCTAATTGGGCATTTGTTGTCCAAAGTGACTCCAAACCACCGCAACTATTTTTCCCTAATTTGTTCATCTATTGATGTTGCTCCTACTTTTCTTTGAACCTTCTAGTTTCATAAGTTTTAACATACATCCACAACATGTGCATCTAAGCTACACTCATTTTACGTGTATATATATAAACGCGTATAAATCAATTGTTTAAGGGCTTCCACGCAGAGAAGATCATCTCATTGTTGTAACAATACCTCTTTTATCTTGGTGTTGGAGAGGAAAACAAGACTCTAGAGTTTTGAGAATAAGCCTAAAGAGATAGGCATTTAATTCGAAGTCCTCCTGCTCTTTCTAGAGAGATTACTTGCTGCAATCTAATGAGGATAAGCACATTGAGAATTTCATAGCTTGGGAGTCAACTATATTATTGGCATCTAGAATGGTCGGGTCATTCAATCTTAGCAATGGCTATTCCTTTGTTGGACTTGATGCAAGACTCCATATGTAGGGTCCTTTTTATTCACTTATTTCGAGGAAACCTATTCCACGTGGCTTTTCATCAATCTCTTTATCATGCTTCTAGTCTACAAGATCTTGTTACTTCTCCCACAAAGTAAATAAAAGTTTATATAAACATTAGTTATATTGTTACCTCAACTCCACTAGAATTTTGAAACAATTGCGAAATTCTTATTCCATTATTTGACCAATTTCAACAACAAAGCCTCAATCCCAAATTACTTGGGGTTGGCATAGATCAAACTCATTCGCTTTGCTTGATATCGTTTGAAAAATTACAGAAAACATAAATTAAGCTAGAGATATGGAAAGACCAAAATTACATGACGATAGTCAATGTATCTTTAACACAATAAATTACCTCTCGGGATCATCTTCAATTGGCATTAAGGGTGTAATGACATAGTAGCCATTTTCGGTGACTCCTGAAATGCTTCGAGAACGTGGACCAACAAAAATTGACATGTTGTCGTCAAAAACTCCTTCACATGCCAACCTCCTAAATTCAAGTGAATTTAGATCTCCACCAAAAGAAGACGATAAGCTTCTCCAGTTTAGAGGCTTAAGTTCCAACTTTGTTTCTCCTATATTCAAGCAACTCAATCTAAAGAAAAAACTTGTCAAAAAAAAATAAAAATAAATCACATATAAAGCAAAATCAAGTATTAGAAGCACAATCACTCCAACTGAAATTAAATATTGAAAAAAATAAGAAAATGCATATCAAAGCCTAATAGTAACATTAATTTTCACTGAAATCAAAATTGCACCCTAAGCATTTATCAAGAAATGATTATAGATATATTTCCATTAAGATGATTAGTTATGTACATACATTTGTATAATTTTATGCAAATCCAAATTGCCAAAAGTGTGTATTCAATCAAGCAAGCCAACAACTCTCATTAGTAAGCTTTCCTATTTTTTTGATTTTCTATTGATAAACAATGCAATGAACATCAAGCTTTCCTTAATAAAAACCTATTCAAGTAAAAAGACATGTGCTTTGTGTGTTTTTATTGTTCATGTTCTAATTTCAGTTGCAACTGGTTCTTGTTATTTTTAATTTGAACGAGTCATCAGTTAGGTTGCAACTGTTCTTGTTATTTTCAATTTGAACGAGTCATCTGTTAGATATGCTTGCTTAAAAATAGATTAATGGCTTGTACGTGCTAGCTATGTGAATTTGATGTTTAGCAAGACTATGGTTTCTTGAAATTCTTAAATCCTTAATATTATGCAATAAAGGAGATGTGAAGTTAATGAAATCGCAAGGTTTGTTCTCACCTCAAGAGGATAGGTTTCTGATAGAATCCTGAAATCTTATTGCTTAATCGACAAATGAAAACAACGACAAGAACTAGAAATCGCAGAGAAAAGTCACAAGACTTTCTCAACCCAAACTCATAAGAGTTCCCAAAATAATCAAGACAACAAGATGTTTTTCTCTACTTTACCACCTCTATTTATACTACAAATTCAAACTTAATCAACCACTCTTGCAACTAATTTGGACTCACACCAATCAACATTGTATCGTTGTGGTACCCCCTAGCCACTATCGGTTTATTTATTCTATTTCTTTTTATAGCTTTGTAGAGCGGTGGCTAAGGCGAGCTTGCCAAAAGGAAAGGAAAGAAGTTATGTGTGAAATTTTTTTTTTTTTTTTTTTTTTTGAAATGGCCACATTTAGTTCTTACCCATTGCGAGGATTTTGAAGAAGCTTTATTGAAGGTCAATCAAATAGGTTCTCAGCATGATTATCAACAAGAGCTTGAACAGCTTGGGAACCGAGTACAAGGTTGGAGTCAAAAATCTTTGGTAGAAAGAGGGAACGTTTATGGGTAGACTCAAGCCGAACATTACAGAAAGTATTCGAATGTTCAAACTGAAGAAGTTCTGTAACACTTCGTTTACACCTAACTCTTAATTCGGTGCTTCAAAAAATCTAATAAATTAGAAGAAGTTCGAAGAGCTTTGGAGAATTTTCAAACCATGATTTTTATTATTAGAAACAAACCACAACTTCCCCAAGTGAGGATCGACCCCCAACTTCTTACAAGTGACCCCACACCTAACCAATGAGCTACCCACTTGGTTGGTGTTTGTGTTTAGTTTGTTGGGTTGTAATGTAATTAACTACTTTATATCGAATAAGAAAGATGAAAGAAATTAACAAAAAGATGATAATATTTGTAAATATGTTAATTATATCTATAATCAAATATCCTAAACAATCGAAATGTTCTTGTCGTTGAGGGTTGGGTTGATGAACAGACAACTCTCATTATATGATTCCTCTACACCAAGCTCCTTGTCGAGCAATAGTACATGACTAAACGCACAACCTTGCACTTGTGGAACGATTGTTTTGTCAATGGAAACAAATGCCATTGTTACATCCTTGTTGCATCTCGTCTCAAGTGAAGCACTTCATTAGTGAAGTTCTCTTACTATTCGAAGAAGATAAATGATCTTTTGATCGGATATAGGTCCTGCCGAGACAATTATTCATTTCGCATCCGTGCAAAGCTAACTGCCTTTTCAATGTCTGCGGTTTGAACATTTGAATATCGTTTACGATGCGATGAAGATCAAGATGTGAGAGATGTGCACGGTGATTCACATACACAATAATAGACACGTGATGAAATCGTGGTTATGGTTAGAGTAGAGTCCAAGTGAGAGTTAATCTATACTATTATAATGAGGATTCTTGGGTAGTTGACGGTGAAGCCTTTTTGGCCAAAATTGCCTAGAATGCCCTCTTACTTTTTAATTTACAAAATAGGATGTGAGTAAACATGAAATTAAGTTTTAAAATTAATTGAATTCAAAAAAAAAGAAAGTTTTAAAATTAGTTTTTCTCCTTAGTAATAGAAAGAGTCACGTTTTTTTAAGAAGAAGAAAAAGAAGATAGAATCCCGTTTACTCTTTTTCTATAAAAAGGTCCTACTTTCTCTCTAACTACTCCCTCTCTCCCCCAATGCTTCACAAAGTTATTGCCCCAAATTTCCTAATCGCGAGCAAACTTTTTTTTTTGAAACCAAAACTACAGGAAACTTCAAATTTTATTTTTAAAAAAAAAAAAAAAAAAAAAAAACATGATCTTCATATGTATGGTAGTTTCCCAACTATGTTGGAACAATTTTATTTCTCTCCCTCTTCGGCGTCTTCGCTAAAACTTCTCCTTGGTAGGTGGTCTTCAGAACTAAAATTCGTCAAATTGTATCACATCTACTACTATGTAGTCGATTTATAGCGGTCATTGAAAAGGTCTTCACTATTGTGCATGGCCATCGGGAAAGCAAAAGTTGAAGGAATGCCTATGTTGAAACTCAAATTCATTTATGGTATTGTAGTTAAAATTTCTTTTGCATCGGCTTAAATTAGGAGAGTTTGACCAACAAAGAGATCTTCATCATTTTTCTTCTTTCGTGTTTTTCTTTTCTACTTTTTCTAATTTGTTTGCTGCTTGATATATACATGCTATCCCATCTCAAGTTTGAAGCCCTTGAGGATGAATCTATAAGTAAACAGCACGAATAGTATGGGCTTTGATCAAAAGTTGCGAGTCCCCTCAGTTCAATCTCACTCTAAATTTTTCACCATCATTAATTTATGAAAGATGTTTTTTTTTTTTTTTTTTCGTATGCAGCTTTCAAGGGGCATTAATCAATTAACGTACTGCAACTGCAACAATATCCTAGATTCAACTTCCAACGAGACACGCAAACCCATTCAAAGCACGGGCTTCAACGTCAATAGACAACAACATGCGCCAAGATCAATGATTCGGTTGTAAAAGAAACTTTATAGGGCAACAATGTAGAAAGTTTTGTTTGGGTCTTCGATGGTGATGATTTTTTTTTACAAAGTTATCCCGCTTTACGTGTTGTCACATTGTCAACCATATTAGGTTCTCCTCTTTATCATCTCGCCATATATACAAACCCCACTTCTCCTCATAATTTTTTTCGCCCTTTCTTTTGGATTCATCAACAAACCTCACCAAATTTAACCCAATCAATGCAACCCTTGAAACCAAATTAAACATTATCTTATCATCAAATTCCTCTACCACTATTAAAGATCCTAAATGTAAAGACTTTTATTTGGTGAGTTGGGTAGTATTCATAGAGAATAACAAACTAACATATATTTGATTATTTGTGAGAGGGAAATGAGATTCGGTTGACTAGATTTCTTATAAAGAGTTCCGAGCAAAAGAGATGAATTGGGAAATTTCTCACGTAGTTGTTTTTCGGGCAATCAAAGTGCATATTTGATGGGGAGTTGTCTTCGAAGTTATCTCTAAAACCTTATCATCTTTTTGGTTGAAGGATTATCATGTCTAGATAGTTCATTTTCTTTTTTCTTTTAATTTGAACAATCTCTATGTTCTTTTGTGTAGATATGCCAGATTTGTAATAATGAGGAAATTAATATTTTAGCACATTTTGAGAATGTCGTCAATATGTGAACATCACCATTTTTTTAAGTCTTTTAAGGGCTTTTGGTCATTCTAGATTTGCTAAGGTCCCCCTCAAAATTATAAGTTTTTGAGATTTTAATTCAAGTTCCAGTCACTATAGTACTAAATAAATTTAGAGAGTAACTACTAACCCCTTTTATATAAGCCCTCACTTATTTATATGGTATAAGTAGCCCCCAATAAGATAAAAAAAAAAATTAACAACACCCCTCAAATATTAATGACTTCCCAAAATAACCCCACACAAACCTTAAGTTATTTTTGTTGTCCAAGTATTTACTAACTGCCCCCTCAAGATCTACTGGACTGCTCATCGAACCTCATCTTCCACTTCTTAAACTCCACCAATCTCCAACACCAAGGTTTGGAATTTCGACTTCGCCTATGACTTCGCTCACTTAAAATTCAAAATTAATTCGAGGAAGTTAACTTCGACGATGGAAGTTTGACAAAAATTCGCCGGTGTACGGAAGTTTATGGAATTTTACTTTAAATGCTAGAACACTCAAGTTTCTTCGTAAAGATGCTAGAACTATGTTTTATTCGAATTTAGCCGAAGTTTAAGTATATTTCTAGCATATTCGAAGTTTCAGTTGAAGTTTCAGTCGAAGTTTGCTCAACTTCCACGAAACATAACAATTTTACTTCATGTTTTATTAGCTTTCATCGATGTTTTGGAAGTTCGGTCGAAGTTAGCCGAAGTTGAGTTGAAGTTTTGCAATTTTTCTACTGCCTATGAACTTCGCTTCGCTCACCTCAAAATCGACAAACTTTGCCCGAACTTCATTGTGAAGTTCGGGCGAAGTTTGTCGATTTTTTAAACCTTGTCCGACACCCACTTCTTTCTTTTTGGGCAAGAGCATTGGATTGATGTTGGGCAGGAATCCACCAAGAGCAATGGTGAAACCATGAGTAGTTTTTCGAGCTCTTCATCGTTCCTCAAAGCCAATAGTACATGCCTTTGTATGATCATGTTCTTATTGTCGTCCCTCTCTGCATTCCCAACCAACTCCAACACCTTATGCGGCTAACTATTCTAGTACAACGACCAAGTAAACCGGGGCACCAATCCCAAGTTCTCAACACGCGAGAGTACCTCCTCTTCTTTAAAGTGTTTAAAGATACAACTTTACTCATACTTACATAAAAAAAATGATATACAAAAGTTTGAGGATTAAGATCTTGAAGAAATTTGCTACAATATTATACATAGGTTGGGGCGGATAGAGTAAAGCAATCACATTACTCTCTTGGACAAACATATATACGATTTTGAAAATTAGTTGAGATGACGATCACATCATATATAGAGAGCGATTGAAGACTCTTTATAAATGGTGCTTGGTGACCAAAGGGCACTTGGTGACCGAATGTGAAGACGTCGTGAGCAATTTTATTCCAATCCTCTTCGCTGCGCTACCATTTTTGGCAGCGGCATATAGAAACTAGATCATTTGCTATAAGGGACAATGTGCCTCTTTTAAGTCACTTTGTCATGTTTGGCGTGCGCGGTATAGGAGTACCATTACGAAAAATGCTCATCCTCCTCAATAAAAACACTAGAAAACCACATAAATCTCCTCTATTTGCGCCAAGTTGCCATTCAAGATCAATTCTTCTATTTTTGAAGGCAAATATCCAACACAAATATGTCTTAACAATTCAAAAATGTGGTTGGCAGTAAGTTGTAGAGTGTATGTTGGAGTAAAGAGATGGGGTGGGGTGTAGAAAATAATAAGTTGAAGAGAAGAAGAAGATGAGTTTAGGGTTTAATTTGGGGTGGGGAATAGATAGTTGAAAGTAAAATAAGAGAAGGAGATGGGTTGAGGATTTAATTTGAATGACAAGGCCTTATATGTAATTTTAAATAGGAGTGCTTTAGCTGCAGGGGGTCTCCCTAATAGTCACTCCCTAAATTTATGATCAAACTCACTAAGAGCGCACGTGTTTTATTGGCTTGATTGCATGCTTATATTTCTTACATTTACAATTACAATGTGTTTGACATTGGTTTCACAAAAAATATTAAAATTGGCTTATACATACATTTCTTTCAAAAAAAAAAAATTGCGGTTTACATATGCGGAGCACATGTTTTACTGCTACAACAACAACAACAACAACAACAACAACAACATACCCTCGGTCCAATTAACTAGGGTCGGCTACATGGATCAAACTTTTCCATTGTGCTCGATTAAGTGCAATTAATGGTGAGCTTTCCAAACCATTCAAATCCTCCTAATCAATGCATCACATGTTAAGTTTGATCTGCCCCTACCTCGTCGAATTTCTACGGTTTTCTATTGAGTCAAGTTTTCTAGTTGGGGCATTTGTAGGCCGTCTTTGCGAGTGTGACCAAACCACCGCAACCGCTTCTTCCCTAATCTTTGTATTGGTGCTACTCCTACTTGTCTTTGAATTTCTATATTTCTTATTCTATCTTTCCGAGTTTTACCACACATCCACCTAAGCATCCTCATTTCTCGCTACGTTCATTTTATGTAATTGTTGTTGCTTTACCGCCCAACATTCACTTTCATAGAGCATAGCTAGCCTAATTGCGGTCTTATAAAAAAAAAATTTAACTTAGTAGGAACATTTCAATCACAAATCACCCATGTTGCACTCATGCATTTCTTCCATCCAACTTGAATTCTATGTGTGACATCATTCTCAATGTTACCATCATTTTGTATGATTGATCCTAGGTATCTAAAGTGGTTTACCTTAGGAACTTCTACTTCCCCTAATTTTACCACTCCGTCATCTCGATGTCTAGTGTTTCTAAACTCACGATGCATGTATTCGGTTTCGTCCTACTCAACTTAAAGCCTTTAGATTCTAATGTATTCCTCCAGAGTTTTAATTTCCTATTCACTCCATCTTTTGTTTCATCCACTAAGACAATATCATCTGCAAAATGTATTCCTCCATGTTTTGCCTACTAGTTTAATTAATTTATTCATATAAGTTTAGATTTATTAATAAATTAGTATTTCAGTTATTTGACAAAAAATAATAAATAAATTAGTATTTAAGTTATAATAAGAGTATTATTTTAGAAATCGTGAGTTCTGATTTGTTTAGGTGTCATGCGTACATTAGGTTTTTTTTTTTTTTTTTTTTCGGGTGCCCAACCAAGCAAGCGTACATTAGTTTTTAAGTCATATTATACTAGAATTGTTTTAGAAAGGAGTTTTAACTTTTAACATAGCTATAGTCGTGTTATATTTGCCATCAAATTAGGAGTTTTGAAGTTGGGATGACTCTAACGGGTTACACATACACAATTGTGTAATGTTTTTGTAAGCCTATATATGGCTTGGTAATGTATTATTGAGGTGGTTGATTTGTGATTAATAATATGGGTTGAAGAAATGGAGATTTCTCTCATGTTTGGAGTGTTTCTTTGTACTTGTGCGTTTGAAGGAAAACATTAGATTGAATTTCATGTATTCATGTAGAAATCCATGGACCTAGAGAGTGTTGGGCTATACACACATGTGGGTATATAAATGGGGTTGGAGCCCATCTTGCACAAAACCAATTCATTTGTGCTAGGATCCAATCTAGTCCACTCATATACCACACCAACTATTATTGTATTTCCAATGTGGGACTATATACTCCAACATTTTTCTTGAAGCAAGCAATTTGCCGAATCCTTGCTACATCATAAGGTCCACCTTAAATTTGTCAATAAACATTATGACCAAAGATTTTTTGACTCTAACATTATACTTCGTTGTCGAGCCGCTCAAACTCTTTTTGATAATCAAGTCGAGAACCCGTTGGCTCGACCTTCGATAAAGCTTCGTTAAAATCCTCGCAATTGATTGTATGCTTGAAGTGTGACAACTCCTCCCATGTTATTTCTTTATGTTCTTTTTGGTAAGCTCGTCTTAGCCACTACCATCATTGATTAGTTACCCCTTATAAATGAAAAGAAGCCAAAGACGCCTTATGCGTTGTTAAAGTGCCATCAAATTCGAAGAGTTAATCAATTCGAGTAAACCATTCGGAGGGTCCTTACTTAAATATTTTAGAAACTCAAGCTTAGCCAATTTAGAAATGGTACGCGATAATGGGAGAACAATTGTTGGAGTAGTATCCATCGAGTTAGTTGAATTGCTAGAAGATGCATTAGTGGGTAGGATTCAGAAAATTATAGACGAAACCTTTAAGTTGTTGAAGCTTCTCTTTAATGCCCAACTCCATCTTGTTCAAGCTACTAGACGTCCTCCTATAATAGACTTCAATTGCGTGATCCCTTCTCTATGAGTTGTCATAGCTCTCATACAACTGAATAGTCAAAGTAATAAAAATAAATAGAATAAAGAAAGCTAAGGTGGGAACAAACCTTACAATTTCATTGACTACTATACTTATTTAGGCAAGTCTAACAAGGAGAGAATCAATATTTTAGAAGCAAGTCTCGGAGCATTTCAGTGCAACTTGAGAAATGTAGAGTTGTCCTTTTTTTAGGTAAAAAGTAGAGTTGACTTTTAATGTCAAGTTACTACAACTTGAAGCAACACTCAACAAACTTTCAACAGTCTAGGTGACAACGTTATCCATTAGCAATGTCAATGAATCACTCTTCAACAGGCACTATCCTAAAAATATGTAGTATTCTTCAACCCAAAAAATAAAAATGTGAATGTGATCAAATGACTCAAAGATCGAGAATGGTTCACTAAAGAAAGGTGCCAAATGAAGGAGGCGGCCTTCATGTTACAATGAATGAAGATACCAAGAATCAACTTGTTGAAACTAACGTCGGTCATGAAGCAATAGACGAAGAAAGTAATAATTCTCAACTGCTATTCATCAATTTATGTACAAATGCTCTTACAGTAGAGAAGTATCATTACTTTGTGCATCATATGGGTTTTAAGGCATCGTAAGTTGCTCTCAAATGTCCTCCCTAATTTCATCCAAATATGGTAAAGCTAGAAAAGACATGACAAATATCATAAAGACATTCTATAGCCATAATGACCCTATTATTATCGATTGATTGGAAGCTCGATAAGGAAAAAAACATATGACGAAGGAAATTGGAACCTTGAGGACAAGGTTCAAGTGAATGGAATGCGTTGATATAAAGAAAAGTGTATTGTGTGTTTTTATTGCTTTATTTGCTTTCAATTTGTACAAGCTGTTAAATATGCTTGCTTGGGAAAAAAAAAAAATTAGTGACTTGCTATGTAAATTTGTTGGTTTAGCAAGATTGTGGGTTATATGTGAAGGTAATAAAATTGAAAAGTTTTCTCCCACCTCAAGAGAATAGCTACCTTTATTCTATTTCTTTTTATAGCTTTTTATGGGAACCCTATTATATATAACAAAAAGATGATCAAACAAGAACTACAAAAGCAAATACTAGCCGAACAACATACAAAGAGATCGAAAATTTGAAAATAAAATAAAATGAAACAAATAGACTATACCTTGTCTAACCGTCTGAAAATCTGCCAAGTCCCAAGGCCAAATGTTATAGCCCCGGAATAAAGAGCAACCATCTTGACCATCTCCTTGTCTCGCTCACCTATATAATCCAATCGAAACTAGAAAATGGTTCACATTTTCTCCCAAACTCAAATCTCTACTACAAAAACAATGCATTTATGTAATAAACTTAGACGCGGACTATAAAAAAATTAAAACGTAGAGAGAGACCTTGTGATTGGTATGAAACCGATGATGTTGATGGAGATTCTGCTAGTGTGGTAAGTGAACTTTTCGTAGGTTTAGGGCTTCTATGGCTTGGAATTGAGAAGTTACACTTGCGAGGATTTAGGGTTTTGGAAATCGAAGCGACAAGTCTCCACGAAGATGATGACATTTGATGAGTTTTAGGCCCGGTTCGATTCCACCAACTAACCTGCGAGTCCAGGATCGGCTTGGTTATGGGATGGATTTACGAAAAGGGGCCGCTACGAGCACCCCATTTAATGAGGGCGATCAATTGAAAAAGTGTACTCGATCACCAGTTGCCCTTACATGAAAGGACAAACATAACCTTCAAAAAACTAAGTTTATTAATCGAGCACCCCACCCTCTCGAATCATGCATCAACACCACCCACTCCGACCATCAACTTTGGCAAAGCTTCAACGATGCTCCAAAATATTTTGATTGCTTTTCTCCTACATTTATAAGTTGTTTTGATGATTTAAAAATAAAAAAGTGGCTTGATGCATGTTTGTGTGCAACCATTTGTGTTAGGGCATCAATCTCTTTGGTGATTTATGTAGTTGTTTCTAGTAATTGGTGACAAAAGAGGAAAAGATGGAGACATAAGGAAGTAAGAAGTATATTGTAACAGCCCGAAATATTTTATTTGTTAAAAATGACATGTACTATCTATTTATACTCATATGCACAACTTGGTGATTTTATTGTCTGTTGTGTGAGTGTGGATCGCCTCAAGATATGTACACGCTATGGGTATGGGATAGGTAGGTGAATAGAGAGGACATAGGTTGTTAAATAATTTATCTCATTCTAGGACCTAAGTTAACTATAAAGACTTAAGAAATTATAAATGCCTAAGCTAAATTGTGTAAATAGCCAATTTGATTTACCTAAGTCCTATGAGGTTTTTGTGAGACCTTGGTCAACTTAGTGATGATCTAAAATTGAGAAATCCTATATGAATTAGTGGAATCCAATGGTACTGGTGATAAAGAATTAAACCCACGGATTTATCTAGAGATTTGGGGATTTATGAAGATCAAAGGTAGAGATCTCTACTTAGAAACCCATAAATAGTGTCCCTATTCCCAAATCATGCATAATGCACTCCAGCCACATTGAAACAAGAAAGGAACACCTAACCTACTACACAAGGTGCTAGATTTGAATATCAAAAGGGAAGACTTGTGCTAGAAATATAGAAGGAATTAAACTAAAACGATGATCAAATCTAGGTATTTCCACTTCTTCTCTTTTATGCTCAACGTGATGCAATTGATATGTGCATGAAGTTCTTTGAATTGGAGAAACTGATTTGAAAACTACTTGAGGTTGTTTTACAAGTTCTAATCTTGATTTCTATCATTGAGTTTTCAGTAATCGAATGGGTTTTCAAGTTTTAAACTAAGTTGAATTCGAAATGAGGGTTTTTGAGTTCATGACTGTAAATTGACGAATGCATGTCAATGATCTATGTGGTGAAATTGTTGTTGTTTTTGGGTGGTAGTACCCTTGCTGCAGTGATTACTCAACTTCAACTCCACATCTTCCTATCTCACGCAATATATATTGTGAGAAACAAAATAGAGCAGATGTTGTTTGTAAAAAAAAAAAAAAAAAAAAAAAAAAAAAAAAAAAATTCAACAAAATAATAACTTATATAGTAGCATAATTGAAGAAAACTCAAAATTACGAAAAGTCTCTTTTAGCTTAAGATCAGATGGGATTATGAAAAGATTACGATACCCTTTCATTCAAGTATAGGGGGAAGAATTGCACCAAAAAGGAAGAGGACCACGAGATGCAGTTTACCAACAAACACAAATTACAATACATGTCATGAACGAAGAAAGGATTCAATGAATAAAGAGATACCAATGTAAGAAATCAAAAACAAACTCAATAGTGAACAGATATATGCATACTGATGCTTACAAATTCATAGGTCTCATCTTACTTCGTTGTTGTATTTAAGTTCACTTTATTTATTGTATATGAACCTTACTTTCGGATCCCAAGTTCCTCCTCAAACTTCCATTAGGCAACATAAATAACACATTTTCTTTGTTTACCTGAATTATAGTTTTTCAAAAAGAACACCATTCTAGTAGTTTTTACCTCCAAAAGACTTTTCAATCAATCAATTATTAAAATACTTACTGATCTCCAAAAAAAGGAAAAATCAAACAATTACGAACGGTGAAGGAACATGATTAACCTAAGCACAATCACCTCTTGCGAGACCATACAACATGAACTTCGTTCAAAAACCGAAGAAGTCTAAGCATAATTTTACAAATTTCGCGATGAATCTAACATCATAGCCATTGAGGCATATGAAAAACCCAATAATCTAACATTTCCTCATCGTGATGTATAACTATCTCCTCATCATTCCTAGATTTCCACTATGAAAACTAGAGAGAGTCGACATTGCAAACTAAATTGCGAAAAGGGCAAGTAAGAGATCGAACAAACCTGGACAAAAGCTAAAATCAAGAGACACCAATCATTCAACAAAGTGAGATTGTTGATGTTGATGAGACTTGAAAGTTGTGTGTGAGAGAATGACTAGTGAAAGGTCGCCAAGACTAGATTGCTTTTGGACGATAGAAAATGAAAGAGAAACAAAGAGCGAGATGGAGAGAGAGAGAGAGAGAGAGAGAGATCATACAACTTATAGGCAACGATTGTGTACCTCTTAAGGGAGGTTTCGCTTTTGAGTATGATAGTGCCCTAAGAGCCAATTGGTTGAGAGCCACCCTCTACAGTTAGACAGGCCCCAAGGTGGGTAGGAAAAGCGCATTTTAGTCATTTATTTCCGACATCAGCATGAGTCAAACCCACGGGCCACAACCTGCCCAAACATTGCCTTTTGGCAAGTGATGCCACATTCATCTCATCAGAAGTGCTTTGGCAAGGGAGTCTTAGTTTTTAGACCAAAATTAAAAAACTTCATTGGAAAATGATTGGTTGACCTAATTTGGACGTCTACATTTGACACTTGATTGTATCAACCCCAATTCCAAAGTCAAGCATTGGCTTAGTAAGCCTTAAACTCTATGGAATAACTCCAAGACTATTTACACGTCAATTTCCTAAGCCGATTAAAAAAAATATATTTTTTGTGAAATTAACTCAACGCCTATTAAGTCAACATAATTATTATCAAATTCTTTATTCCTAAGATTCTAACGAAATTTTGGCAAAGGTTGCTCCGTATTTAGAACTATTCTCAAATCCCAATACATGTCCCAAAACCTATATATTAAGCTCTAAAGTTTATTACATGCATCAAATCCATAATTATTAGCCACAACTAAGCTACTTAATTTGTGTCCATCTGCTATACTTATACATATAGTTTAACAAAATAAATAATAAGTAGATACATCCAACGTTCACAAATGAGAAGGCATCATAATTACCCTAAGCCCTTCCCTTTCGCATAGCTATCGCGACAGTCAGGTACCTGAAAAATGTTAATAGAGGTGAGCATTCAATAGGCTCAGTAAAGTGGGTATTCCCCTAGCCATCGATAATCTACATAGTAGCCTCAATGCAAAATAACTAAAAATAGTATGTAAAGCGGGGCATCAAGGAAATATATAAACAAGATAGTAGCATGCAATCATTCAATCAATGGCATAAGTACTGTGACTTGTTTTATAACAAAACTTGGTGACAATTTACCCTCTCGGCCCATGTGTGCCACCCACTAAACCAACACCCATCCAAGGTGCTCTCTAGTTAAGTTCACCTCGTCCATATGGTTCTACTTAAGTCACCGTAGTGAAGCGTAGTTATTTTATGAAAACATTTTATACCAAGTCGGACTCGATTTAATCCTAATCGTGAAAACCTGCAAGACCAGGGTAACGTGGTGCCGGATTTAGTCCCCTCATGCACTCGAGTCTCGACACACACTTCACTATTTCATTATTTCAAAACAAATACATTCGAAGTCACAATACATAGCCTTCATTACGATCTATATGAGAATAAACATTCTAAAGTATTGTGGCATTAAAGATATCAACGCAATCCCACTTACAATTTACAACGCTTTGTTGCATTTACCTATTTGATCTTTTGTCACCAAATAGCTTCGTTGGCTCTTCTTTGAACATCTACAATTTATTTGAAGTGTAACTCAGTTATTTAGACTCCGTTGTAGATAAGCACGTAAGCTTAGACCTCTAAAGAAATATCATGTCATAAACAATTTTAAGTTCATTTGAGTAACTTTAAAATAGCCCAAACCCACTATAACCACTTAACTTCCTTAACCACACTTATTTCTACTCGTAAAGTTAGGAAATCAAAACAACTCTTCTTTAAAACATTTAATCAAATACATGGGGTGTTAGTTAATAGAGAGGGAAGTTATGACTATTTAGTTCATCACCAATGAATACATCAAGTAGAGAATTTCCAATATCTACATTATCTTCAAAGATAGAATCATAGCTGTAGAAAGATATTCAAAAAGTCTTAAGCAAGTAGAAATTATACATCAATAACTACAATTTAAAGATTTCCAACCATGATTCTTAAAACCACAAATTATCTATAATTGCTTCAAAACCAAAAGTCGAATATATAACGAAGAAGTCTGAAATTAAAGGTTTCGAGACGGTCCAAACACCTCGCCGACTCGTACTTGGACTTCCGAGCACCACCGCCGTAGCCAAGGCTGTCGTCGCTACTTCTTCTCCTCTCTCTAAGCCTAGCCGTTTCTCCCTCTCTTTCGCGTTTGCGCGATTAGGGACAAAACAGTACGAACCAACCCCATTTCATTCTTCTTGTGTGTTCTTAGGCTACACTCCATTTGAAACACAACATCTCAGCCCTCCATTGTCTTATCATCAACACGGACACCTATCCAAGGGTCCACAACTAGACACCCAATAACTCCGTTTTTGTTTATCCTTGATCTCTCTTTTTTTTTTCAGATTTTCTTAAGAGGGCCGCTAAGGGCACCCCACCTATTAATGAAGGCACCCAGTTAATGTGGGCACAAATTGATTTACCTGGGCACCCGAAAATTAAACCCAAAATACCAAAAATACCCCTAGTGCAAAAAACCCTTACACCCCACCACCACTACCACCACTACCGCCACCACCACCGCCACCACCATCACCGAACCACGAGCACCCGACCACCCCCACCACCACCTTCACCGAACCCCGAGCACCCCACCACCTTCACCGAACCGTTGTGCAAGAACCCATTTAGTTTGAATCGACCGGTGAGAGGAATCTCCAAAATCGTGTTTTCCGTGTCTCGCCTTGTGTTTCTCCTTTGGTTTACGCTTTTTGAGGTTCGTAGGGTCGTGGTGTGAGCCGATTTCGTCTCCAAGTTAGGGTTCGGTTGAATAGTTAAAGAAATGAGAATTCGCGGTTCTCGGCCACACAGGCCGAGAGATCGCACAAGCCTCGGCCTCGCATGGCCGAGACAGAGCTACGCTTTTGGGAACTCGAAGTCTCGCCACAAAGGCGGAAGAGTTCACGATGTCGCGATTACGCATGGCCGAAAGTACTCTAGTTCTCTCGCCGAGACATGACGAGAGCTACAATTAGTGGTAGGTAATGTGGTGTCGGTGGTGTACAATCGAGAATGTGCTCATACTCTCGGTTGTACACTTGGCGTACCATACCGTGACCTAAGTACACCTCTCGGTCCTTTGGGCCGAGACATCACCATACATCTCGGTCCTGCGAGGCCGATACAATCGCGCACCCAGACAAAAACTTCTCCCAACTGCATAAAAAACACAAAAAATCTGCAAAATTACCTCAAGGACGACTTCATCTGGCACCGAAGCATTACAATCCTCCATTATATAGTGGAAACAACTTCGGATTTGAAGAAATTACCAAACCCTACGTTGACAAACAAATCATCATTTTCACTGTTTTCCACAACTAAACAGTTCTAATAAACTATCATATGGTTGTCAAACATTGTTTACTCGCTGTCGGATGATGTCAATCCGCAAGAATCGATAAAAAGTCGACAAACGCGTGTGGATTTGTGGTTCAACCTTGTGGTGGGGTGCCTTTTTTCTTTGTCAAAATGATTTGTGAGGTTTGAATCACTATATATACAAGGGCAAAATAGTCTTTTCCACTTTTGTTTGAAATTTTTACAAAAACTTTGGGTGCCTTCATTAAATGGTGGGGTGCCCTTAGCGGCCCTCTTTTCTTAATTTATGCAAGTTTAGCAATTTACCCAATCGCCCTTCAATTTAGTTTAGGAAAATCTTTGGAGTGACATACTTTGGCCACCCACATCATGCGGGCGAGCTGCCACAAACCTATATTTCCCCACCCTTGCGATGCTATAATGTGGCTTTGTTGCGGCTCAGGTACATTTGGGTTTTTTTGTTGCTATTTGATGTTTGGATTCTCATTTTATTAGGATACTAGTCGATTTTATGTGCTCTGTGCAGGAGTTATTAAAACTTTAAGATAAAGTTAATAAACTAATTTACATAAATATATTATAATATTTTTTACAATTAAAATCACAATTCATAATAATCAACCCATATTTTTTAGAAAAAATTATACAATAGAGGGTTTAAAAAATATTTACTTATAAATCATTGAAGTAACCATTCATTAACAAAAAAAAAAAAAAAGAATTCGAATGAACTTAATTGTTGTTTCAGTGCCCTAAACAGTATATATAAATAATGTTGCGGTAATCAAATCGATGATGTAAGATTCGAAACAAAGACTTAATGCATTGATGAATAAATCATTAATTAGACCGTCGTTTAGTTGTTCAAAGTTTGGTTTTTCATTTTTCAAAAATATGGGGGATGAATATATCTTAAAACAATAAATAACACAAATATAGTAATATCTATTTTTCGTTTTTCAAAAATATGGGGGTTGAATGTATCTTAAAATAATAAATAACACAAATATATAAATATCTTAAAAGAAAAAATAGAAAAATTGAGAAATTCCTAAAAATGAAATGGTGGAATGAGAGAGCATGTGAAACTTTCCATCTCCTTCAACTTGTATATATAGGGATATAGGGATAGGGATATTCTACAATGGAGCTCAAATATATACTCATGTCATGGAACCCTCTCAAAATGTGTTGTGCATTAAATAATTTGTGCATTTATGACACCTCGATTAATGTATTGATTAGAATCCAATGGTTGTAAATAGTGTACCCATTACATGGATATATATTTGATTCTCATGGTAGTAGTAGTAGTAGTATATATATATATATATATATATATATATACTAGTTTCATGAACGTGCTACGCACGACTAAGCCCGCTCGCTTCGCTCACGGGATTTTAATTAAATAAATAAATAATGTTAATTTAATATGCAACTAAATATAAAATTTAAATTTAAATAATATGTATGAGTTTGAACAAACTATGTAATATAAAATCCAAACATACATAATTTGAATACGTAATAAGTAGAAATGCTATTCAAGAAGCATCATTTAGCTCCACAAAAAATAGAAAGAAAAAAAAGGATCCATAGGAACGAAATATCGAAGCAAAAGATGTGACAAAACTGACTTCACAATTATGGACACATACTATAAACATTCGTAAACATTACATGACATATACTGACCACCATCACCGTGGTAGAACTACTACATATATACAACGCGAAAAGTTAGAACTTATTGTATTCTATAGTACTATATACATGACACGAACTGCTCGTCTAAATACTATCTTCTTTTGAAAAAAATAAAAAACTATGCATCAATATTTTGCTCCGAGGTTAATGACTTTGTGGCTGTTAGTCCAACCTAGTCTTCCAATAACTCAGCACACAACTGCATGCACAATGTAATTATTAATCAAAATGTATGTTTAGCAATTTATAATGAATGGGAAATCCAAAATACATGTGATCATATAAGTATAAATTGAAATTTATACATACTTGCCTATATAATGAAGAATCCCCATGTGATTTGTTCAATTTAACTAAATAATGAGATGGGTGGATCAATGTGATCTGATGACCAAAAAACAATGAAAGAATCAATTAGTGACAATAACTACTACATGTATATATCCACTAATTATAGGTTAATTAAAATTAAAATGGGGCCTTAAACATGTTTAAATTCAATGAATTTCATATTCATAGCAGTACCGAAACTGTTAGCCGAACCAATCTCTTTGGACCCATGTTTAGTTGCACCATCCTCGTCATTATCAACTGCTAAATCATGTAATAAATCAATTGTATATGGTGCTAATTAAGTTGTTAATTAGTTCAAAGAAATTAAATTAAACTTTTTATAATGATTCCCATACTGACATTTCCATTATTTATTTTTTCTACAACAAGTCCCATTTCCATGACTGCATCCTCTATCTTCTCAAGTATAATTCCTGGACTATGATTCAATATAAAATTTATCTTCCTCTCGAAATCATTATGCGAATTAATTAGCTCAATTTATCTTCCTCTCGAAAGCATTGATTGGAGCACAACTTGGATTCATCTCTTCTTGATCTGTTTGCTTCAAAATAAGTTTACTCATTAATTAACTACCTAGTCTTTGATATATACATGTTACAAAGAGCAATAAAATCAATTAAGTTCATATATATGTATATGAATGCACCACATTATCTTTAATTTGAAAATCATCTTCTAGTTCTTCATCGTCATAGTTAGTCGAAGGGATATAATCTTGGTTGAACCACCATCTTCTTTGATCTCAAAGAATTGTAATGCGAGTAGCGGGTTCTCTCCCGATCAAGTTCGAGCACCAGGGGAGATCCAACTGGGAATATTAGTCTTTCCTTGTCGCTGAACTACATACATATACTTTCATTAATTATATATGTGCATTGAAATTATGATTTCAAATACTTAAAATGTATTAGCTTGCTAGTCATTAGATCCAATTATTTATTCGTGCGAATACCTCACCTTCTGATAGAGCACCTCAAGATTCTGATCGTCAAAAGGAAGTGAGGATGCTAGTAGCGCATACAAGATTACACCGCACGACCACACATCAGATACTGCTCCATCATACCCCCCATTCAACATAACCTATATATATATATATATATATATATATATATATCATCAATGCGTCGATGGGAAGAAGAGAATTAAGATGTGCATTGAAGAAAATGTAATATTTGGAGTGATTAATGTAAATAAGAAATCATCAAATCATTAATCCTCAACTTCAAAGAGTTCCGTGAAACGAAAAACATAAGGGTGGCGTTGACCCTCTGCTCAGAATCTTAAATGAAACATAAACCATGATGCATTTTCCTACATCGCAAATTCTAATTTTCATTCGTTTATGCTGCAAAGAAACGACAACTCCTTGTAAGGAAAAAAAATATCGAGCAGAGAAATGTCATGTGAAGGATATTCAAATTTTTATTCAATGTAAAAAACAAGTTGATTCCTGCGAAAAGACCAAGACGAATGGCATCCTAGCACATGAACTATTGCAAGCAGACCCACTATTCAAAGGCAGATTGAGGTTTGCTAAATGTCTCAAGCTTATTAGACATTTGTAACCACATGATAAATAAAATGTTAAGATTAAGGGAATATTTTGGATCTTAACCTAAATGTTGAATGATAATCTTCCAATATGAGGATGCACCATGGAAATAGATTCCTTTTCACTATACATTTAAGCCAAAGATGCCTACTTTAATCTAAAAGAGTTGAGATGGACTTGTCTAAAGTTTAATGAAGAACTACAATATATTTGGTCATGACCTTGTTATTTAGAAATAAGATAACCAAGCAATTAATTCATAATGCACAATAAAATAATTACCCCTTCAAAACAACAACGGTTGCCCCATTCAACAATGGGCCATAAGTAACATAGTTGTGTCCGAATCCGACCACAATCGATCGTGCACCCGAAGTCACGAATTAAAAAATATGGAAGCTCTTAACGAATATTCACTAAGATCCCCAAAAGGAAAATCGTAGGAACTTGTAATTTTGTAAACATGTGAAAAGTCAAAAACCTATGCCATAGATTCTGGCATACCAGTATATATCAGTTGGCTTGTAGTCGAATACGTACTTGAACGTTGTAGCGGTGTATATCATGTGCCCACCATAGTGTGCGAACACCCTGGAGGTGGGCACACTCTTTTAAGTGTGTTGATTGAAGTTCAAGCAATGTGCTAGATTTATGTGTTTTGGAGTTCGGTTTTCTAGTGGTGAAGCTTTTGAATGGAAAATTATTTATGCTAAGTGTTTTGCCCTTTCTCGTAGTCTAATTTCTCTCAATTTCGCATATCTTCTCGAGCTAACGAAGATGATGGCCATTGTTTACTTTATGATCGAGTTTTTGCAAATCTTTGACCATTTATGCTTGGAGGGTAGGATCATATTGCAAATAGCTTCATTAAAATTGTATTTTTTTTAGTTTTTCATAACAAATTGCTTGCATTGCCATGTTTAACACTTTTGAATAATCAAAGTTTTTTGTTTGAAATTTGTTGTTTCTTGAAGTTCGATTACAAACTTTTGAAGAACTCGGGAATTGAAGCATAACAGCTGACTGGCATGCTAGAATATGTCTTGCAAGCATTTCAACAAACAGCTAGTGTTCAAGATCTTAAACCCCAATTCTGTTTCGAAAATCAAAACCTTAAGACCCCACTTCCCAAAATCAATCTAACACATAGAAACCATGAATCAAATTGAACATTGAAACCGAAACACACATAGAGAGAACACACATCACCGATGAATAAACTTAATTCAAACAATTGAATCTCACTCACTTTCTCCAAAGATTTATCCTTCTCTAGAACACGAAGCGAGTGATTGATCGAAGAACAATTGAGTCAAAACACGAAGCGATGAGTGATCGATCGAAGAACAATTGAATCTAGAACATGAGCGAAAAAATGTGTATCGGATTGATGAGATAAAAAAAACGTGTATTGTATTGGAGTGATCGAACTAGTGTATTGTATTGAGGAGTTCGAGCTTGATTTGGAGATAAAAAAGGAAAGATCAGGGAATGGATTGATGAGAAAAAGAATTGTAGCTTGATTTGGAGATAAAAAAATGAAAGATCAGGAAACGCAACATAAGTATGGGCAAAAATGTAATTTTGCTTACGACTCAAAAATTTGTGATTGGTGCTTATATATAGATAGATTCTGGACATGCTTGGTTTATAGGTTGGGGTTTTTAAGGCATACGTTCTTTTGTTTTCTTTTTTTTTTAACTTCTACTTGGATTAAATTGGGTACTTACAAGTTGCTAGTTCTTAGTTTGGGATCCGAAAGAATTGACTTTGCAAGTACAGTATAAAATATATAGATTCTATAATCGATGATCATATAATTTGCTTTTATTAGGCTTGATTGCATAATTTGAAAACATGGATCTTTTTTTTATGGGGGACTTTTCAATCATAAGTTTTGTTACTCAAAAGCTCTTGTTGCTTTGCTTTTGGATTTGTTTAATTGATGATGCTATGCTACTGTTAGGCTTGATTGTAGAAGGTTGTATTTAGGCGTTGATCTGAGTCGCCCTTATTTATAGATAGTTTATACATATATACGAATTTGCTCTTTAGCTAATCACACTATATCTACTTAGCACAAATTATGTTTAATTGACCCAAAGTGTTCATTATATCTAGTTGACTGATAGATTGGTAGGGACTCACCAATGCGTTGTTACTACACATCATTGGTCGCCCTTAGTTGTTCGTTGTCATTATTCCATTTACTTGCACATAGTTAACATTGTTATAAACTCACTCATGTAAGCATTTATGCATGATGACATGTTAATTTATGTTTACTCCTTGTCGATTCAATTCATTCGTTAAAAATGTCCTCATCGGTAGTTCTTACAGTTACTAAATCCATACATATGTTAGTTTGTATGTTTGAAGTTCTAATCATGATCATTTACGGGGCTTTGACACTCGTACATAAGAATTAGAGACTTGAAGGCTTAAAAGGTTCCTGAATTAGCAAACTCATTCGGCCATTTCAATTATTAGTATGTCAAGCATACAAGGGGGTGGTCGAGTTGAACGATCTGAATTTACAAATTAAAGTTCATTAAGGCAAAATTGAATGAATATAATTTATATGGTTTTTTCATGTATACAATGTCAAGTGATGTAATTTATATGGTTTGTTTGTTGGACATGTTTTTAACAGAAATGAGAAAATAAGCTCCAATTTAAGGTGAGTCCAGTTTAAACATGTATTGATTTCGTTGTGCATTATCTACTTCATTGTTTGTATGGTAATTAAACTAATATCTAATTTCAATTGAGAGATACGCCAAGATATGGCCGGACTTTAATAGCGAAAATTCATTGTTTGTATGGCTAGACTATTAACCTTAATCATTCATATGGTTGTTTGTATTGTTTGTATAGTTAATCTAATTCATTCATAGGGTTATGTCACTCATTGATGAGAAATATTAGAATTGCAAGCAATCATAGGCGTTGTGAAGCCGATTGCTCGTGAAGGAGCATTGCTCAAAGTGAGTAGGTTCGACGCATTAAAAAGGAGGGCCTTAATAAGAATCGAACATTCTATGATTGTAGAAATGTCTGCTGCAACTTCTTTGACTTGACTGAACTCCATCCTCGTAGCCCAATTGTGACCCATCGAATCACCCCAATGTGAAGAGTCGCTAATGCTTACATGATACACACTCGTAATCTTTGCGAAGCCAACAATTCACATATATAGTATAGGCAATATCAAGAAATCACAAAGAACCATTAGAGGAGAAATGGAACTCTCAATACTCTGTTTTCTTGAGCGGTGGAGATATTTTCTATTTATACTCAAGTGATGAACAAATTACAACTACATAATCAAACTAATAAGAACCATCAGATCATAGTGGCACGGATCAATAAATTGTACAAACCATGTTACACATTATCCTCACATAACCTCGCCATAACCTCGCCACATAGGTCACTCATATATCATTACATACAAAACCCCTAAGTCACGTAATGAGTTATTCTAATATCTCCCCTCAAACGAATTGGAAGTTGTACAACAATGAGTTTGCCTCATAAGAAAGAAAACCTTGGAGCAGGAAGTGACTTAGTAAATCCATCAGCTACTTGGTCTACAGTCGGCACATGATAAATGTGAAGATGACCAGCACGAACCTTAAATCTAACAAAGTGCAAATCCAACTTAATATGTTTAGTCCTTGCATGATAAATAGGATTTCTAGCCAACGCTTGAGCACTCGAATTGTCACAACAAATCATAGGAACAGCAGGAAGGGAAAACTGCAACTCTGAAAGAAGACATTGTATCTAAGTAATTAAGCTTTGTAGTTAACTGTGCCAAAGCTCTATACTCTGACTCTGTACTAGACCATGCAACTACATGTAGTTTTTTTACTACCAACTGATAAGATTAGCTCTCAAATACATAGCATATCAAGTAACGAACTTTCTATCATCTAGAGATGCTCCCCAATCAGCATCCAAGAAACCATTAAGAAACAACTAAGAACTCTTGTGAAAACATAAACCCAACCCCAATCAACTATACCCTTTAAGTATCGTAAAACCCTTTTCAATGCTTGTCAATGAGCCATAATCAGAATTTGTTGATATTGAAAAAACATATTCACCACATAGGCTATATTAGGTCATGTATGAACCAAATATTGAAGTACCCCAAAAAAGACTTCTATAAGGAGTAGGATCATTGAAAGCAAGACCAACATCATCACATAAAAAGCTTCCCAACAGAAGTTGGGTGTTAATAGTTTAGCATTTGACATACCACTTTTCTGAAGCAGTTGTTTAATATAACTAGATTGAGTCAAATATAGCTTAAACTCATCTCTCGGAGCCTCCATACCAAGGAACATATTCAGCTCACCAATATCCTTAAGTGCAAAACTTTTATTCAAGTTATGAACAAACTCTCTAATGCCATTCGCATCAGACCCCAGTCACCATAATATCATAACATAAATAAAAAATGAAACTATAGCACCAGAATGACGAAAAAACAATGATTATCAACACTTGAATTATGAAATCCCTAAAACACCAAAGTATTTTTAAACTGAATAAACCATATTTTAGAGGCCTGCTTCAGGCCATATAAAATCCTTATGAAGCTTACATACATGAGTAGGATAAGAAAAATTCATAAACCCTTTCAGTTTAGAAGTGAAAACATCTTCCATTAAATCTCCATTCAAAAGACATTGTTTATATCCATTTGACGTAACAACCAACCATACCGAACAACCAAAAAAACAATAATATGATAGTAGCATATTTAACAACTGGACTATAAGTCTCCCTAAAATCAATGTCAGGCATTTGTTTAGAACCTTGAGCAATCAATCATGCTTTATACTTACTCACAAACCCATCTGAGTTTCTTTTAATAGAGAAAATCTACTTATTACCAACAACATGCTGATGAGGAGAAGAAGGAACCAAAGTCCAGGTTCCGATTTTTACTCTTGATCCATTGTTGTTTTCCATTTAGGATCTAGAATAGATGCATCAGGATTCTTATAAGTCTCCTCAGCTGAGCAAGAATTGGTAGTAACCAAAGCTTTTGGTTTAAATTCCATTATTAAATCTAGTTATCATGTGATGAATATTATGTATTCCAATAGGAAAATGATTGGTTGACACAAATAGGGCGCAGGCATAGAGCGTACAGCTTATGTGGCGCCCCTTTTGTGTACTTTTTTTGTGGGCCCCATGTCTGAAAAAAGGGCGCCACAAGGGCGCCACATGGGCGTGCGCCCCATGTGTGCGCTCCATATGTTCGCCCCATTTGTGTCAACCAATCATTCTCCATTCCAAAAACATCACCAAGAAGAAATATTAATGTCTTGAACAGACTCAGAATTAGCAGAAGTATCCACTAATTCCTAAGACCGAGAAACAAAAGGCATATAACTTACGGATTGTACATAACTAGAAGAAGGAGAAGATAAAGATGTAGCAGATGTACGAGGAATAGAAGAATGAACATACATGATACTAGGAATATTAGGAACAATTAAAGTACAAACAGGAGAAGAAGAAGAAACAAACTAAGAATTAGAAGAAAATAAAAAAAAGAACATGAAAAATCCAACTCTTTGAATAGAACATTCCTGGTGATGAACATTCTCTCATTTTTATTTATACATTTGTACCCTTTATGAGATGAACTATACCAAATAAAAAGAATAATCAAGAGGTTTGCAAAAAAGAAATTCACAAGGAGAAATATCATTTAAAACCCTAGTACGCAATCTATTAATCAAAAACACAAGAGCTTCGCATGCATCCCACCAAAGTTGTAAAGGTAAATTGTTATGAGCTAACAAAGTAATACTCATCTTAACTTTATGACGATGTTTTTCTCAACCCCTAGCATGTTGTTCATGCACATATGGATAAGGATGCTTTGAAACCAAATACCAAAATTCTCCAAAACAAAGTTAAAACTACGATATTCACCCCTTCCCCCCAATTAGTTTGTATACATTTAATCTTTGTATTGAACACATTTTCAACTAAAACCTTAAAATGTAGAAAAGCATTCAAAGGCATCGAGACTTATATTTAAATGGATATAACCAAGTAAAATGAGTACAATCATCAACAAAATGGATGTAGTAGTTAAAATCAGAATCTACGACCGAATTTCTTAAATTGGTAATTTTCATAATTACTAAGGTTATTTTGGTAAATTTATATAATATGTGTGTATGATGTGTTTACATTGATTGTATTATATGGTATTAAGGACTTAGTTGATGAAATAACCTAAGAAAAATCGAAATCAACCTAAAGGGAAAATTGGTAATGACGATAACACACAAGCTAGGGTATTATTAAAAAGCACAAAAAGGACGGACTCATTTTGGAACAAAGGATTGTCCTAGAACGAAAGAGGGCAAGATGAGATATGGAGCTAGATTTGATCACAAAACCCTAAATCTCAAGAGGACCATATATATACAAGTTATAACTAGTTGTAGCCATTTTGTTCCTAACTTAACAAATAAGAGAGGAAGTTGGGGTTAATAGTAGAAGTTAAAAAGAGAAGCTTGGAAGCTAGGAAAAGAGTACACTAAGCTACACAAGCTTGAGAATCACTCAAGCTAGGTAAGAACCATAACCTAACTTGTTTAACTTGAACAAAACGGTTTGGAAACATGAACAATTGTTGGTTTAGAGATAGCGTGTGTGACGCCCCTCCCTTAATCTAGGGCACTGCCTAGCCTAATCCCATTATTAAGCCCTAATATAGCCACGAAGGACTTAACAACGTATTAGTCAGCCTTTTCAAACTTATCTCCTCACTAATTATCTTTTCTAATAAGCATTATTCAGTGAAAGTTTTAAAAAATTAGCGGAAGCTATTAACATAACTCCTAAGTATGTGGAAAACCATGAAACAAAGATCACATGCATATATATAATAAAACGACGATAACAATATATCGATATGTGTCTGGTCGGGTAACTATCTCACAACCCATATTTACAACCCTAAAAGTATATAAAAGACATATATAACTCATACAACAAAATCTCAACCTACAATGTCAGAAATAATAATATTCTAGAGGCTCGAAGGTAGTCGCTGATCTTCTCTTTACCCGGTCTTCTACTCAATGGATCTGCGCCCACCATCATAAAAAAGATGGTGAGTACAATAAAACAAAAAGTAATACTGAGAGAGATTTATCCACATTTCCAAACACAATAGAAAATACACCTAACAATACATATATTCACTTCACATCAACAATATTGAAACACAAAAACATTACCAAACATTATAGCTAAACAATGTGACATTAATATAACCATTAAGCATGAACTAAATTCATTAAATCGTGTCTCTAATCCTTTAGCCCAGATATTACCCACTTAGGCACATAGACCTCGGGTAGTCACTTTTTCAGTAGTGCACGTGGGTATTATCCTTATTAGTTGTGAAACACGGCTTATCGATCTCATGCAATAGTACTTCAGTATTAACCTAATTGGTCATCGTTTAATCATTTGATCAACCTCATATAGTAGGTACATGACACTAACTAATCAGTATACTGACATCCCCAAGTCCCACACACCGTGTGATGCATACACCCCAAAACAACTCATGAATTCTAAGCACATTTTCTAACTTATCAACAATCATATATCAAGACAAGATACACAATTCATGTTACTAAGAATACATCAAGCATAGCAATACAATCACTATGAACATGAAGCAACATCAATGAACGAAATGGAGAGAAATATCTTAATCAACTTACTTACAATCCACGCAAAGTCCCTAGGCTAACACGACCTCCCGACACCCTGTATCTCACCAACAACCACTCGAGAATCCTCCCTAGTTTCTTGAGGTTAATTAAGGTGTTTTAGGACTTATACAAACTATCAAAGTTAATGTAAATCAATTAGAAAACCCTCAAACTCATAGCTTTTGCTAAAAAAATCCTTTAAGAGCACCTACAACTTCAAAACCCCATAACTTTGTCAATTCAAATCGAAATTCGATTTTCTCGATAGCAGATTTTATTGAAGTTTTGCGAGGAATCCAAATCTACTAACCAATTTCAAAAATGATTTCATTTACCATATGAAATTAAGCAAAAACCAGAACTAAAGTAAAATTTTAAGTTTTTTAACAAACTTTTACAAATTAATAGTGTACACTAGCTTACCTAGTTGTATGTCATAACCCGAATATTCTAATTCGTGCCACGTGTCACCGCAGACTCTACGGGGGTTTTATCTGATATGGCATATTGGTCAACCCTGAGTCGACATCGAGGTATATTATTTGTGTTCTAGGTATGTGTAGTATCTATTTTATAACCAAAAATATCAATTTTGAATTAGTTAATGGTTCGATTTCATCGAAATGCGAGTAAAGAATACCTCAAGATGTATGTGACGCGGGTACGTGACTTATTTGAATGGTATGACTTGGATAGGCACAAATCATCAATTTATATAATAAATTCTAAGCTAAGTAAATAATAAAGTTAAGCCAAGTTGAATAAAACACAAATGGATAAAAAAATGGATCGACACGCCTTGAGATGCGTGACGACATCAAGTAGCCGAAATAGGTAAGGACTTAATCTAAATATGGAGTTGTAATTAATTACAAACATTAGACAAGTCAATTGAAATCAAATGTCAAGGTATGACTTTAAGTTGTGGCTAAATAGAGAAAATAAGCCTAAGTTAGAAGTGTATGAACCAAAATAACATACATAGTGAGTGTATAGTTAGAGAATGGGGCTTGTATGAATAAATGGAATACTATAATAGGAATACAAGTACTAAACTATACATATATACCATTAGTGGAAAATAAAACTCTTGCAAGGGGCTACAACTAATAACTAAGACTATAAAATGATACTTAGTTGAATTTCTATTTCATTCCCAAACAAAAAATAAAATAAAATTGAGCCATCAAGAACAAATGAAAGGGAGAGAGAAGAAGGTGAGCTTGCTGAAATTTGTGAAGAAGTTGAGATCAAAAGAGGGGAATTAAACATCAACCCAATCTAGAGATTCAAGAGTGGTTGAAGAGCAAACCCTGTAAAGCATCCTTGCTCTTATCTTTTAGGTTGATTAGTTAAATCGGGGTTTCTCTTGAATAAGTGTGAGCTAAATTTTTAAAAGCTTTGTTTTCTACTTTTTGTAGAGAGTTTAATCTTAAATAGAACAAATTTAAAGTCCCTTAGAAGACTCAATTAATGGTGTAGCAAATTTAGGGAGAAAAACTATGCTTTGATGTTTAAGAACTATAAATTTGGGGTTTTTTATGTCATGCAAATATGAGGCTAGATTTCTATGAAATTTGAGTGTTGAGAGCAAGGTTCATATCCCCTTAAACATGTTTTTACTTAGGTTTATAATGCCGGACATAATTGAAGATGGATTGGAACAATATGGTTGAAATTGATGCATAGTTGTGTTCATGAATGAAAATAGTTGATGAATGCATGTATTAATTTGAAGATTTTTTTAAGGCTTTGTTGTACATGATTCAATTAAATATTATGAGACTCATTCATGATATATAAAGGGTCATGGAAGTTAGAGACAATCTTGTTAAATTGCATCTCAAATGTTTGATAAAATGCCAAGTCAAAAAGGAGACAATTTTGAATAGATTTTTAACTAATTCTCAAGGCCTTTTTCGGGGGTTTCCACTAGCCTAAAAATCATCAAAATATACAAAGAGCACCAATATACTATAACTTTGGTTCCCCTAAATTCTCAAGCGATTCCAATGAGTTTTGAATAGTTTTCAAAAATGATTTTTGAAATAGGAAAAAGGAAATTTCCTATTGAGTTAAATTTTGTTTTAGTGCATTTTGGGCATCAAACGATGCCGGAATTCGACCAAACTCTCTAGATCATATATTTATATTGTAGGAAAGTTTTCCATAGAGTTCGTAATTTTCAGAGGTGTTTTGAATAGTTTTCCAAATGAGTTTTGGAATAGGCAAAATTTACCTACTTAATGAGCTGATTTTTGACTTAATGAATTCCGGGCATCAAATGATGTTGGAATTAAACCAAGATTTCCAGAATGTATTATTTATCATAGTGAAGGTGTCCACCAATCTCGTGATTTTCTAGCGTGTCTAACTCAGTTTTCAAGCCATGCTTCCAAAAAAATATTTATATTTACAAATAAGGACTTAAAGTTTT
Source organism: Stephania cephalantha (assembly GCA_039657325.1). Taxonomy (NCBI): domain Eukaryota; kingdom Viridiplantae; phylum Streptophyta; class Magnoliopsida; order Ranunculales; family Menispermaceae; genus Stephania; species Stephania cephalantha. The sequence continues at coordinate 10,233,572 of CM077578.1, read as the reverse complement.
ACTTAGAGTCTCAAATTTAGTTATTGATCGCATTAATGAGTTTTTTATAACTTGAAAACCTTGATTTCAAGTATTTGGGCCTCATGGAATCAACCTCGAGAATTTTAAATTTTTTTATTTATTTTTAAGCTATTTTTCAAGTTGAAGGAAAATTAACTAGTACATATTTATTTAAAGGTCCCTAAGGGATTGTTTTGCAAACTAGTGTTGCATATCAACTTGAATTGAGTTTTAATGATTCTAATTAGTTAAATAACACCCAAAAAAATTTAATAAAGTGTGTTGAACAATATTAAACGAGTTCGAACACTTTAGGCTGAGTTAAGTGCCCAATGAGGACTTGAAATGGATAAAATGAACTATTATACCATAAATTGACTTGAATTGATTTGTAAGTCACAAAATGGGATTGATTCGCACCAATATGTCAATTTACATTACTCACACAATAAGAATCCTTATAGCCGAATACTAAGAACGCCAAGTGTAAAATTACAAATGTGCAAGTTAGACTACAATTAAACTACATTAGCAACAATGATGATACGACTTATTAACTCTAACACATACATAACCAATAAAAATAGACACCGTGTACCTAACTAGCTAGAGTCAGGCGCCGGGGAATTGAGTGAGACGCGTGTCAGAGCCGCGAAACCGTGTGTTAGCGTGATTCGAGGTAAGTAAAACCATTTAGGAAATGTATAGTAATTCATCGAGATTTATATTTTTATTGCTGTTGCACTACCTTAACTTTCTTGGAATTCCTACTCTAATATGAATGTCAGAGGGCCAAGTGAGTTAATAAGGTATCTCTGATAGAGTGGTTGTCGGCTAGCTATTGGAGCCATGACCTCGATTCACTGGATTATTTGGTCGGGATGAGATGTATTTTATCTAGGGCACCGTTGATACCCCTCATTCATGACGGTCTAGGTACAAACAAGCGCAGCCAAGCGTCCTACGACTCGAGTCTGCGCTTAGCGTTGTCGCAACTCTATGACCCCGACCCTGTGGCATCCGCACTCGGTGGTCTTGGACTACTTGGGCACCTCTCTATTGTTTCTTTTGACACTCATCTCTCATTGTACTTTCATTTTACAGTCATATTATCATGCATTCTTTATAGCTTTCTTTCTATCTGCATGAATTTTAGACTGCTTTGAAGTATTGTTTATATCCTACCATCTTTTACTTACTGGACTCATCATTCTTGTGTTTGACTGAGTGCAGATCCGCTGTCGAGCAAGGGCAAGGCGTCGGTACTAAGTGATCTACTCTGAGGACATCGGAGCGACCCTCCCTTACTCACTTTTGTAGGTTTTTGACGGTTTGTACTACATATATGTTTTGTTATCAAACTTAAGATATTTTTTGGGGTTTGAGAGGCATATATGACTTGTATATCACTTTTGCATCAACTTACACTTAACATTTGATATGCATATTCGATATATATACATGGTACCACATATAGGTTGTCTGACTCCTTTACTTTATTGTTGAGTCATTTTAGTTATTAATTGTTTCCCCTAACTTGTAAAAGTCGCGAAATATTAATAACCCAACTTAGAATTTCAAATTAACTGATAATTATAGATTAGAAGGCTGACTAAGCTTGCGTTGATCTTGCAGAGACTAACTTGTGGGTCCGCGTAGGCTTAGGCCGGGCGAGGCCCAATTTGTGGGGAACTGGGGTCGTCACAGTTGGTATCAAAACATTAGGTTTTACGCCTAGCTCTTTATTAACTCATAACTAGCATAGGACACAAATTAAGAATAGAGGTAGGACATGGTTGGAACTTAGAATAAAACCCTATGATCCTGACTTAGAGTCTTAGTTGAAAAGCGAGGAGAGTTGAGAAAATTAAAACTTGAATTATATATATGTTATTTGTCACACTGTACTATATTATTATCGGTAGCTATAAACTGATCAAAAAGTTGCCTTCTTTGCAGATCGCGATAGCCGATTAGCCCGAGGCCAGCGGTAGCAGTGGTAGCTCAGATGTACAGGGGAGGCTAGATGAGATGTCCCAGTTGGTCGAATCTCACAGCCATCAACTTGAGGAGATCCTCAAGCTACTGAAGGCACATGCTGCACCATGACTATTGCCAGTTACTACAACAGTGTCCCTTACTCCTAAGAGGAGTGCGCCTACTATACATGCCACTCTTGCGGCTCCCATCGTACCGACAGGACCCGTGATAGCTGAGATAGTGCCAATACAGACACATACATTACTACTTACACCTCGTAGTTTTGCAGAGACTGCACCAGCTACGCCTATAGAGACTAGTACAGGGGACAGCTGAGGCGAGACAATCGTGAGAGTTCTAGAGACATAGACCACCGTGAGTTCTATGATGGAACGAATCTCGAGGAGGCAGAGAGATTCATGAAGAGCTACAAGAAGATACACGACATCCTAGCCACACAAGAACACATGAGACTAAGTATACCATAAGGGCTGATGTTTGGAGATGCCGATGCATGGTGGCGCAGTATGGTGGCTACCCAGGGTAAGCCCAAGGATCGAGCAGAATTTAAGAGGCTGTTTAATCATAAGTATTTTTCGCCTTCAGTCGTGAAGCTAAAGAGGGCAGAGTTTCTGAGCATCCGATAATACATTGAGGAGTTAGTGATGCGGTATATGGGCAGGTATTTGCTGCTATTGGAGTATGTCGGGGGTATAGCCGATGCAGACGCCGACCAAGCGCACTACTTCATGGAGGGGCTGTTGAGAGTCATTGGGGGCACCATAGTGACTATTGAGCCAGGGAGCTTACGGGTTGCATATGAGATGAGCCTGGCTAGAGAGACATACTTGAGCGCACACCTTGATGAGGTCATAGCAGCACTGGCCCAATCTCAGTCAGAGTACATATCAGGGGATGACAGGAGGAGAAAGAGGCACCGACCGTTCAAGCTGAGAGATACCAAGGCTCAGAGTGTAGGGTCTATGGCTCCACCATCACACGTAGCGCGCACAACACCAATACCTTCTACGCCAACATGTACCTACGCTAGCCTACTGTAGTAGTCAGAACAACCACTACCTCAACTGCAGTATCAACATACAGGAAGTGATATTTTAGAATGGTTCAACCTCCTATTTTTGGAAGCATTAGTACCAGAGATGAGTCGAGCGAACCAGAGGAAGAACATCAATCGACTCAACGAAATTCAATGCAAGATCAGCAACCTTAACAACCTCAACCGGATGTACAAACACAACGTCCAACTAGACATAGAGTACGTCCGATTTGCATCGCGGAGCAACAATGTCAACGTAACCGTCGAAATAGACCTGTATGATGATTTTTTTTGATGTCGTGATGATTTTTTTTTCAATTTATATCTTAGGTGAATGAAGTTGTTGTCTACAACCTTTTCCTTAAATGAACTTATTTTTCAAAAGATCCTTATTGTTTTAATTTTAAATTCTAGACAAAGAAATAACGTGGTTTTGACCTATAATTATTTTTATCTTCGTATATCTTCTTATCATCATGAGATAAAAGTAAGACAAAACTTTAAAGGATGAGTTGCATGGTTACTATGGGTTGCACGGGTTGCCTGCATCGAGATATGTGTGTGACGTTTGCATGGTGTGCATGGTCTGTAGTGGATATGCATTAGTTGTCCCCTCAAGATACGAGCGTGTCGTTTGCATGGATTGTCTACCTCGAGATACGTGTCTATCATTTGCATTAGTTATCCACTTCGAGTTACGTGCATGACGTTTGAATGGTTTGCATGAACTACACGAGTTTGCATAGGTTGTCTACATACCGAACTCAAGTCATCTGCTAAGACCATTTTAATTCCAAATAAACCACAAATGAAGTCTTTTATCATAACAATCAAAATTTAAATTATTATAGTCATGCATTTAACTCTGATACCTAATATGGAAAACTCATATATCATCATAGACCAAAAATGCACCTCAATGTATCCAAATATAAAAAATATAGAGTCCCGAGGTATCTCACAATCCCTAATTCCCAAAATAAAAACAAAGTATATACATAATACAAACGTACAAGCCTGGCTCAATATCTCTGAGTCACAAGTATTACTGGTAGCTTACCCTTACCACGGCTCATACTAGGATCTGCACTCAAGCCATCACAAAAAGGAAGATGACGAGTCCAGAGTGAGTATTCTCAAGAAAATTAATTGAGCAATATGAAAAGTAAATATTGAAATTTAAACAAAACTATTAAATAAACATGCGGAAATAAAAACAGGCAATCGTGCTCATCACATGCATAAGTAATAGTGAAAGCTCAAAGTGTGTGTTCCTGAGCCTAGCGCCATACTTCGACTCCCAACATACTACTGCACGGCAAGTATCACTCAAGCAAGGCCGATCTGGATCCGCTAGGTGGTCGGCGTGGAACCGACGACGCACCCACACGTGCCCGACACAACTCTCGGGTTGACCTATTCACCGAGATGGCACTCGTGCTATGTCCTAGTCGACATACACACGAAATGGCACGAAGGGAGAGCCTCAACGTCCGTCTATTATAACACACAAAGAACGAGTAATGAAAGACATAATATGAATTCAAAAGCAAAATAAAGTATTGCTCAAGAAATTTCGATTAAGATTCTACACACCTCAAACCGCACTCCGTATCCCGTCAATAACCCCAGGTCCAAAGACCTTCTAGGCCCATATATCCCAAATTACCGCTTTGAAATGACATATTTCCATTTATAATTGATTTTTAGTCAATTGGATGTGTTTTAAGTCACTTAGCAAAAATAATATCAAAACAGTAGGATCTAGCGCGGCTGGTCAGGGAATTAGCGCGCTAGATTCCCAAACAGCTTATACATTCTTCGTCGGGAAGAACATTAGCGCTCTAGCTTCTTGCCTAGCACGCTAGATGACGTCATTAGCGCGCTAATCGCGTTACGACAACAGACTTGCTGAAAATTATGGGTTTCCAACAACCCCACCAACACCAACAACAACCACAACACCAACCACTGACCTTCATAGCACATAAAACCTATCAGAACAACTACTCAACAACCACTAACACTCCCTAATGGATTCACACCAACACCTCAAAAAATGTGATCAAAAGATAGAAAAAGTTAAGGTGTTTGTGATTCTCACCTTGCTTTTGATGATTTCACTACTCCAATCTCCTCAAATCACCAAGTTGAATCCCCAAACCCTTGTTTCTTCTTCTCAAATTTTCGGATTATGAGATAAGGAGAGAGAAAAGTTGGTGGTTTGAAAGTCAATTGACTTTATATAGTTGAATTTGCATCTCTCCTCACTTGTGCATCTCTAGGAAATCATTTGAACTCCATTTGCTCCATGTCCCACCTCTCATGACTCCGTATTAACACCAATAGCACACTCACTCTTGTCTTTAACTAAAAAAGTGACATTTCTGGTGTTTCGACGCCCGGTTTCGCGTCCCAAACCGCGACATACGCGTACTACCATGTCCCTAGCCACCAAATATACATTACAAATTAATTATTTAACCCATTTTATTCATTTTATGTGTGTGTTATTTTCCGGGCCTAGTGTTAAGTCGTTTAGACTACCGTGCCGCGTCGACACACATATCGAGGCAAATACTTAACACACGATCTCGCACGTCAAATGTGATTTTATCATACACATTGCGATGTCATTTACTATATTTCAATATAAACATCGCAAATTAAATAATTCAGCACACAAAGTAATTATTTACCTAGCTCTAGGCGCGCATTAGGCTAACTGCGGGTCCCGCGAGCGTCTGAGCTGTCAGCCACGTCTGCAACCACGTCATTAATAACAGTGAATTAATTTCAGGTCGTTCAGTTCTTCTCAACTAGGCGAAATTTTGTCCCGAAATTTAAATTAAACCGAAAATACTTACAGACAAATAAGTTGGGATACCGTGATCTTGCCATCTAACCAAAACCTTCTGGATCTCCTTATTCCTCAAAATCGAGTCCTCCTATCCATGATTTCCACAAGCTGTTCCTAGTAAGACACGTCAGGTCGCACCTCAATCTGACGTATATCAACCATAGGCCTCGGTCCCGACTCTAGCTGGCCTCAACATGGAAATGTGAAACACTGGATGTACCCCCGCTAACTCTGGTGGCAACTCCAAACGGTATGCCACACTGCCGACGCGTTTCTCAACTCTGAACGGTCCAATGAACCTTTAATGCCAAACCTCTGATGACCCTTCCAGGGCGAAACTTTCAAGTACACCAAGTCTCGAACCTCGTAGCTCAGACCTTTAAGATACTTGTCCGCATATTTCTTCTGCCTATCCTGCGCTGCCTGAAGTCTCGGCCTGATCTGTCTTACATTCTCAGTATGGTCAACAACAACCTCAGGTCATATAGCCGATGTATCCTCTGGTGCCGCCCAACATGCAGGAGACCTGTAGGGCCTACCATAAAGTGCCTCAAACGGTGGCATCTCGATACTCGCTGATAGATGATGTTGTAGGCAAACTCACATTAAGGCGAGTAATCCTCCCATGATCCACCAAACCGTAATATACACGCCATGAGCATATCTTCGAGAATCTGAATCAAACGTTCCGATTTGCTGTCGAATGAGGATGATATGCGATCGAATCGCAACCGGGTGCCAAACTGCTCCTGCATACTCTCCCATAATCTCGACGTAAATCTTCGATCCCTGTCAGAAACAATGGAGACTAGTACACCATGCAATCTGACAATCTCTCTCTCGAAGATAGTACTTAGCTGTGTAACTGAATATCTCATGGCGATCAGTATAAAATGTGCTAACTTCGTAAACCTGTCGATAACCACCCAAGTCGCGTCGTGTCTCCTCTTCGTAAGGGGTAGGCCACTGACGAAGTCCATGGTCGCGTGTTCCCACTTCCACTGAGGAATGGACAATGGCTGTAGCAACCCAGTTGGTCTCCTGTGCTCAGCCTTCACCTGCTGGCATATGACAACTCCGGACGTATCTATCCACGTCAGCCTTCATCCCTGGCCACCAAAACAATCTCCGCAGATCGTGATACATCTTGGTCCGACCAGGATGAACTGTATATCGCGACCGGTGTGCGTTCTTAAGAATGTTGCCCCTGAGCTCCGACACCCCCAGTATCCACAAACGACCCTTGTGTCTTAAGCACCCATCTGACCCCTCAGACCATTTAGTGCACTCCGGATCCTGAGCCAGGCCACTGATCCGCAAATATCGGTCATCGCCTCTTTGCAACCCAATAACCCGCTCTGAGACACCATAGGAACTCGCGTCGACATCAAATATGTAGCTCGACAATAGCATCTCGTCAAACACAACACCAACGCACCTCAAGCAACCCGTGCTCATGTGTCATATCTTTGCAAAGACTTATCTCGGCTCTCAATGCCACTCCTATTCTGGCGCATCGGCCTACGACATTCGCCTTACCCAAATGATATTCAATGGCAAAGTCATAGTCCTTTAGTAGCTCGAGCCATCGCATTGCCGCATGTTCAACTCCCTTTGAGTGAATAGGTACCTCAAACTCGGTGGTCTCAGTATACAACACAAACTTCTCACCATACGGGTAATGCCTCCAAGCCTTTAACGCAAACACGACCGCCGCAAGCTCCAAGTCGTGCCTTTGGATAGTTTACCTCGTGAGGTCTCAATCGTCGAGATAAATAGGCCATTGGGTGTTCATCCTGCATCAAACCAAGTGCCTGATGCATCAGTATAGATAGAAAAACCTCTACCTGTCACCGGTAAAGCCAAAACTGGTGCTGAAGTCAACTTCCTCTTCAAATCCCATAAAGCATCCTCACATTTTTGTGACCATTCAAATCTAACATCCTTCTTGGTCAGCCTCGTCAACGGCGCTGCAATCATCGAGAAATCCTACACGAAGCGTCTGTAATATCCTACCAAACCCAGGAAACTCCGGATGTCAGATACAGACTCGGCTGTCTTCTAGTCAATAATCGCCTGAATCTTGTCACCATCAAAAGATATGCCCTGATCGTAAGTCGATCTTCAAGAAGAATTTGGCCACAGCCAATTGATCGAATAAGTTGTCAATCCTCGGAAGTGGGTAACAATTTTGAATCGTCACTTTTGATTCGAACTTTCCGTAGTCCACACACATACGCGCGCGTTCTCTCATTTTAGGTGCATGTTTTTTTCTTTTGGTCGCTTATTCACAAACAAAGTCGAGCCGTCCTTCTTCTTCACAAAAAGAATCGAAGCTCCCATAGGTGACATGCTAGGGTGAATGAAATCTTTACGCATTAAGTCCTCTAACCGGGTCCTCAACTCCTCGTGCTCCGATGCTGACATCCTATACGGTTTGTTGTAGATTGGTTGAGTCCCCAGAATCAACTCAATGATAAACTCAACAGCTCTCGGTGGTGGCAATCCTGGTAAATCATTAGGGAACACATCTGGAAACTCGCAAACAATAGGGACATCCTCAACCTTAAGCACCGTCTTAAGCTATGGCTCAACCATAGCCGCATACGCCTTCATCTCCTGCGACGTCGCTAATCTGCCTCGAGTGATAGGTAATGCAGTCACAATTCCAGCAAATGCAAACCTTGGAATTCCCTCAATGTCAAACGTCACAGTCTTGCTGAAACATTCGATCTGTGCTTAATAAGACGACAACCAATCCATACCGAACATCGCGTCGAACTCCAAGTACTCTAACATTCTCAAATCGGCGTGGCGATGTCTCTCAATCTTCACAATACAATTTCGGCATATCCGGTTAGGGTAAATCTTATCCCCAACTGCCGTACTGAGAACAAGAAGTGTATCTAAGGCCTGTGCAGGTAACCCTAACTCTCCTACCATGCGTCCAAAAATAAAAGAAAAATGTACTACCAGAATCCATCATAACATGTATAGGAATACCACAAACAGATAACGTACCCTCAACAAGTTGTCTGGTAGCCTTCTGTTCAAATTTGTGCGAACCCAAAAGTCGTAATTTGGGCCCTATATCGGCTGTTTACGTCCGTAGTGGTAGTGGTAGTGGTCTAGTACAATTTGCTACAACATGCCCCACCGACCGCATCGGTAACATGTGCGAGTCTCTCGATCTGCGAACTCCTCTCCGATCGTATGCGACCACGACCTCGACTCGGCCTCTCGACCTCTATCCCGCCTCTAGTGTCTACAGGGCGATCAACCGGTACGAAGCCGTATAATATGCCGATTGACGATCATCACGTCTATCTCGGTCATCACGATGGTCTTTGTCGCCTCTGCGACCCTAATCGATCGCCAATCAACTCGACGAAGTCTCGGCCCCGTCTCTGCCGGTCCCGGTCTCTCATCTGTCTCTTCAACCTTTTATTAGGCCAGAGAACGATGTTTGGCGACTCTGGCGACCAAAGACACGGCTGAATCACTAATCGACCGCCTTCCAACTGGTATGTCTCATGTATTTGCGAGGGACCCGTCGTAGATTTCAGTAGAGTACGAGCTCCACTAGATACCACGTGCTCGCAATCCTCTCATCCAAACCTCGAACAAAATAGTATATATGCGATCGATCGTACTAGCTATGTCCATATAGTACGACAATAGATATTGATACCTCTCCATGTATATTATGACCGACATATCACCCCCGCACCAAGGATAAAAACTTCTCCCTCAAGCGGACCACGACCTCCATCGGTATATACTCATCTATGAACAACGTTCGAACTCGCCCAAGTAGTAACGGCGGGATGAGTCGCGATGTAAGTAGTCCTCCAAATTGTTGCATCGGCTCTCAAACGAAACTCGATAATCTCGGCGATCAATCTCATCGACTCGAAACAAGTCATGTAGCCGCTTATGTGATAACAACCACCTCCCGGCTACCTCTGAATCACCGGCTCCATAAAAATATCCTGGCGAGAACTTAAGAAAGTTTCTCATCTTTTTAGCCTCTAATGTCATCAGACACCCTGAAGTCGATGCCACTGCGGGCTGCTCGGTGGTAGCAGATGTAAGCACTACTACAGCCTCCACTAGTACTGCTGCTAGCATAGCCCTCTCGACCAATGTCTCGGATACTGCCGCCTATCCTAAGCCTCTGCTGTAGTAGGAGCTACGACTGCCTGAGTAGTCGTCATCGGTGCGACCAAAGCGGAGTCGGAGGTGTCGTAGTCTCCCGAGCATCCCGAGCTCTCATCCTCTCTATCAACATCGCGAACCTATCATCCATAGTCCGTGCTAATGACTTCCGTGTCAAAGTCGGTCTCGTCGGATCACTAGTATCTCCGACCTCAGGCCGAGTGGTATCTGATGGATGTCCGTCCATCGGTATCTACATCGAAGAACGTACATCCAATCAGCCTCAATACCAAAACATAACACGTATATCCCCCGATTTCTACCTATCTCACCTCTCTTCCCAACTAGGACTCTAGGCAATTCCTTTGGGTTTCCAAATCTAAAGTTTATTCATCAAGTTTATCATCAAATTATACCACAATTGTAATCGTATCGAGTACATTTTCAATTCCTCGAGGTTCACCAACCTTTGCTCGATACCAAAATGTAACGACCTTTTTTCCAAATGGATCGCCATGGGGGCCAATGCGGGCCCACAACCTAGCCTACCAGTGCCAACTGTGTCCCACATGCCATCTTATCCACCATTTAATCATTATTAGCCTCAATAAACAACAATCTATTGTTTAAATTGTTCTTGAACTCAAGTCATCTGCTAAGATCATTTTAATTCCAAATTACAATAAGTCTTTTATCATAACAATCAAAACATAAATGATTATAGTCATGCATTTAACTCGCTACCTAGTATGGAAAGCCCATATATCATCATAGACCAAAAACGCACCTCAAAATATCCAAATATCAAAAGTATAGAGTCCTGAGGTATCTAACAATCCCAAATTCTCAAAATAAAATAAAGTATATATAAATTAAACTTTACAAGCCTGGCTCAATATCTCTGACTCACAAGTATTCTGGTAGTTTGCCCTTACCACGACTCGTACTAGGATCTGCACTGAAGTCATCACAAAAAGGCAGATGACGAGTCCAGAGTGAGTATTCTCGAGGAAATTAAGTGAGCAATACGGAAAGTAAATACGAATTTAAACAAAACTATTAAATAAACATGCGAAATAAAAACAGAGCAACCGTGTTCATCGCATGCATATGTAATAGTGAAAGCTCAAAGTGTGTGTTATTAGAGCCTAGGGTCGACTAGCACCATACTTCGGACTCCCAACAAACTACTGTCGGCGAGTAGCACTCAAGCAAGGCCAGTATTTGGATCCGCTAGGTGGTCGGCGTGGAACCTACGACGCACCCACACATGCCCGACACAACTCTCGGTTTGACCTATTCACCGAGATGGCACACGTGTTATGGCCTAGTGGACATACACACAGAAATGGCACGGAGGGAGAGCCTCAATGTCCGTCTATTATAACACACCAAAAATAGAGTAATGAAAGACATAATATGAATTCAAAAGCAAAATAAAGTACAAATTTCAAGAAATTTCAGTTGAGATACTACACACCTCAAACCGCACTCCGTGTCCCGTCAATAACCCCCGGTCCGACACCGCCTAGTCCCAGATATCCCAAATTACCCACCTGAAATGACATATTTCCATTTATAATTGATTTTTAGTCAATTGGATGTGTTTTAAGTCACTTAGCAAAAATAATATCAAAACTGCAGGATCTAGCGCGCTGGGTCTGGGAATTAGCGCGCTAGATTCCCAGGTAGTTATACGTTCTTCGTCAGGAAGAACATTAGCGTGCTATCTTCTTGCCTAGCGCGCTAACTGTCATTTAGTGCGTTGGATGACATCATTAGCACGCTAATTGCATTCTGGACAACAGATTTGCTAAAAATTCTAGGTTTCCAACAACCCCACCAACACCAACCACAACACCAACCACTGACCTTCATAAAACTTAAAACCTATCAGAACAACTACTCAACAACCACTAACACTCCCTAATAGATTCACACCGACACCTCAAAAAGTGAGATCAAAAGATAGAACAAGTTAAGGTGTTTGTGATTCTCACCTTGCTTTTGATGATTTCACCACTCCAAGCTCCTCAAATCACCAAGTTGAATCCCCAAACCCTTGTTTCTTCTTCTCCAATTTTTGGATTATGAGATAAGGAGAGAGAAAAGGTGGTGGTTTGAAAGTCAATTGACTTTATATAGTTGAATTTGCATCTCTCCTCACTTGTGCATCTCTAGGAAATCAAATGAACTCCATTTGCTCCATGTCCCACCTCTCATGACTCCGAAATTAACACCAATAGCACACTTACTCTTGTCTTTAACTCAAAAAGCGACATTTCGGGTGTTCTGACGCCCGGTTTCGCGTCCCGAACCGCGACATACACGTAATACCATGTCCCTAGCCACCAAATATACATTACAAATTAATTTTTTAACTCATTTTATTCATTTTATGTGTGTATTATTTTCCCCGACCTAGTGTTAAGTTGTTTAGACTACTCGGTACCCCGTCAGCACGCTTATCGAGGCGAATACTTAACACACGATCTCGCAAGTTAAATGTAATATTATCACACACATTGCGATGGCATTTACTCTATTTCAATATAAACATCGCAAATTAAATAATACAGCACACAAAGTAATTATTTACCTAGCTCCAGGCGCGCACTAGCCTAGCTGCGGGTCCCGCGAGCGTCTGAGCAGTCAACCACGTCTGCAACCACGTCATTAATAACAGTGAATTAATTTCAGGGCCGTTACAATTGGGAAAGGTGGCGGAACCACTTACTCTCCCCTGAAAGCCGTGGCGAGAAGACGCGGTTCGAGTTCATGGCTACACCCGGATTACCTACCCTGGTTTGTACGAGTTTCACATCCTGCCATCAAGAACCCAACTTACATCGAAGGCGCGATCGACATCGTTACGGACTATGACCTTATGGAGGTAATTATTAAGCTTACGTTTGGGTCTCGGGTTTGAAAAAAATATTATTTCATGTTCGATATATTTTATGGTGTTTGTGCTTTTCGCAACAGCGTAACAGGCAAGCATTGGACACCGTGCTGGCGTGGATTGACTTGCCGGAGGGGGACGTCCAAAATGGAGGCTGCACGGAGAATGGTGAATGAAGTAGTTGAGTTTTTGACGGGGAAGGGTCTTGCCACTACCACCACCACTACTACCACTGCCGCCACAAACACCACCACGACGTCCCCAATTGCACCTATAAGAGATTCCCAACATGACAGTGCCCCGACTACATCTAATCCGAGTGCATTACAGCCCCCAAAGACCAAGCGCTTGCACGGGAACACATACTAGTCCCGAAAGGGGAAGAAGAGTAAAAGCTCAGTTTTATGAACTCAAAATGTGTGTTGTACCCCTTTGCCACTGTTTTGGATGTTGTTGAACTTGTTTGGGTGTTTTTTAGAACGTGTGTTAAACTTATTAGCTGATGTGTATGATTGTTTACTTTGTGGCTATAATTTGGTTATACTCTATTGTATGTGAACTTATTGTGAATGATATTGGTTTGAGGTTTACCCAATTAAAACTTGAAAATTTCAGTTCAGGAAGGTTCTCGGTCCCCTAGGTCTGAGACCACACATTTCGATTTGGACCTGCAGGACTGAGATGGTTAATGATCAAGTTGTGAATATACGCTTAATCTTATAGTATTTATTTTATATAAAAGAGAAATTATTTACTCATTTTCTTTACATATTTTAAGATTTTGGAAAACCTTCATAAACTTGAATTTGTTGCCCTTAATATCACTGGCAATAATTATTTGTCATGGCAGTGGATGTTGAGATACATCTCCAAGCTAAAGATTTGGGATAAACTATTATAGAATGAAATGAAACATCAATGTAAGACTGTGCGAAAGCACTGATATTCCTTTATCATCATCTCCATGAAGGTCTGAAAAGTGAATATCTTACTATAAAAGATCCTTCCACCCTGTGGTTGAGTTAGAAAGAGCGATATGATCACCAAAAGATGGTGATATTTCTAAAACAACTGGTTGAATCTTAGGCCACAAGATTTCAAAATAATCAGTGAGTATAACTCCACCATGTTTAATATTACATCTCGTTTAAGGGTATGTGGAGAAAATATATATGTGGATGCAATGATGGAAAAAACATTCAATACTTCTCATGCCTCGAATATGTTGTTGCAACAACAATATCGAGTGTGTCGATTTAGAAAGTACTTGGAATTAATTTCTTGTCTAATGATGGCTGAACGTAACAATGAGCTTTTATTGAAGAACTACAACTCCCATCCAACTGGTTCCGCTTCAATTAATGAAGCAAATGTTGCATCCTATAATGACCATGAAAATGGTTAAAGAAAGAAAAATCATGGACATGAAAATGGGAAATGATCAATTGGCAAAGATCGTGACAAATCGTATCATAAATTTCACGTTGATAAGTTCCAAAACAACCGAACTTACGCCACTCGAAAAAAAAAAAAAAAAAAAAAAAAAAGCTGCTAAAAATGGGCATGCTCGTAATCGTGACCATCCATGTCACATTTAAAAGGCCATTGAGCTCATGTATATTGCACGCCTAAGCATTTTATTGATCTTTATTAAGCCTCATTGAAAGAGAAAGGCAAAACAGGTTGAGATAAATTTCACTGTCAGATATGGCTCGTCAGACATTAATTATATGGATGTCCTAAATTTTCATGATGATCCAAACACTAGTCTTGATGTTTTTAATGATCATATGCAATGCTTTTCAATTTCTATAATTCTAGGCACTAGTATTTTTTGTTATGCTTTTTAATTCATATGTACTAGTTTCTTATTATAAATGAAATGTCTTTTTTCTAATTTATCAAACATTATTTATCTAAATAGATCATCAAGTCATGTGTTCAAATCATGAACCAAATAAGAGCGATATTTGTCTTGCTGATTGTGCTACAACGCACACAATACTTAAAAAAGGGAGAATATTTCTCCAACTTGAACTTAGCTGAGGCTAATGTTCAAACAATATCTAGCATTTCTAATTTGATTTATGACTCTAGAAGAGGGAATATTATGTTGCCTGGGGATACAACAATTCATGTTGATAATGTCTTATACTCCAAAAAATCCAAAAGGAATTTACTTAGCTTTAAATATGTTCGACAAAATGGATATCACATTGAAACCATGAATGAAAATAATAGAGAAGTCCTTTATATTACTTTGGTTTCAAATGGGAAAAAGAAATGTTGGAGAGATTCCTTGCTTTATCCTTTGGTTTATATTTCACTCATATAAGGCATGTCAAAACGAATGTCGTCATAAATAGAAAATCAATGATTTAAAGATATTCATTTTATGGCATGATTGACTTGGTCATCCAAGATCATCAATGATGCGAAGAATAATTGATAATTTGCATGGACATCCTTTTTAAAGAGTCATAAAATACTTTCAACTAGTGATTATAATTATGCTAGTTGTTCTCAAGGTAAATTATTTGTTAAACCATCATCAAGTAAAATTGTTGTTGAATCCCAGTTTACTTAGAACACATTTAGGGAGACA
Organism: Stephania cephalantha; assembly: GCA_039657325.1. Classification (NCBI taxonomy): domain Eukaryota; kingdom Viridiplantae; phylum Streptophyta; class Magnoliopsida; order Ranunculales; family Menispermaceae; genus Stephania; species Stephania cephalantha. The sequence continues at coordinate 10,218,010 of CM077578.1, read as the reverse complement.
TATATTGACCTATTCATCCTCACTTGTGGACCATTTAGATATTTCATGATTTTGATAGATGCGTCAACTAGGTGGTCACATGTTTGTTTGCTTTCAACTTTGTAATGCTAGACTTTTAGCCCAAATAATTAAGTTAAAAGCACAATTCCCTTACCACCCAATTAAGATTATCTGTCTTGATAATGCTTTGGAGAACTTCAATCTCAAGCATTTAAAGATTATTGCATATCTATAGGAATTACCATAGAACATTTTGTTCCACATGTGCATACTCAAAATGGTTTGGAAGAATCTTTGATCAAACGTATTCAATTAATTGTTAGGCCTTTAATCATGAGAACTAAGTTACCAACTTCAGGCTTGGGACATGCGATCCTTCATGCAAAGCATCTATCATTTGCTATAGGCCTATTTGCATATAATGAACATTCCCCCATGCAACTCATTTTAGGTCAACAACCAAATATTTCGCATTTGAGAATTTTTTGTTTTGTTGTGTATATTCCCATACCACCTCCCAATAGAACTAAGATTGGTCCACAAAGAAGACTTGAGATTTATGTTGGCTTTAACTTGTTGTCCATTATAAGATACCTTGAGCCCTAATAGATGATTTATTTACTGCACGTTTTGTTGATTGTCACTTTGATGAAGCAATTTTCCCACCATTATGGGGAGATAAAAAGTCAATTCAAAAGGAATGACGCGAAATTGCTTGGAATGCATCAACTTAATCATATTATGATCCACACACAAATCAGTGTGAACTTGAAGTTCAAAAGATCATTCATTTGCGACAAATTGCAAATCAATTACCCGATGCATTTACTGATGCAAAACGAGTGACAAAATCACATATTCTAGCTGTAAAGGCTCCTGCAAGAATTGATGTCTCTGTGCAACAAAATGCACAAGAACCAAAGAAACGCTTAAAGCGTGGAAGACCAGTTGGTTCAAGAGACAATTCATCGAAAGAGGAAAATGAGAGTAAAAATAAATGCAAATCAAAATACTCTTGAGAAAGCACAATAATCTTTTGATAAGGATTTGTCAAAACAAGTTGATTCTGACGTGGAACAACTACCTCTAAAAAAAGGAAAAAATAAAACTTATGAGATCACAATAAATTATTTAAACTCGGTAAGATTTGGGATCAAGATAATATTTTTCCTGATGATATATTTGCTTTCAATGTGTTGTTTAAAATATGTGAAAATAATGATGATGCAGAACCACAAACAGTGGACGAATGTCGAAAAAGACTTGATTGACAAAAATGGCAAGAGGCTATCCAAGCATAGCTAGACTCGTTGAAGAAATGAGAGGGTTTTTGGACCAATTGTTGAAATGTCGGATGGCGTAAAGCCTATTGGATATAAATGGGTATTTATACGAAAGATAAACGAAAAAAATGAGATTACAAGGTACAAAGCAAGACTTGTAGCTCAAGGTTTCTCACAAAGACCTGACATTGATTATGAGGAAACATACTCTCCTGTTATGGATGCAATCAAATTTCTGTTCTTAATAAGCCTTGCAGTTTCTGAAGTGCTCAATATGCATCTTATGGATGTCGTAACAGCATATCTGTACGAATCCTTAAATAGTGAGATATATGAGAATCCCTGAAGGATTTGAAATATCCGAAGAAATAAAATCAAGACCTTATAAAAAAAGAAAAGAAAAATAAACAAACCACTCATTTGGTGACACCTAACCCCACCTACCCTATCCATCACCTCACTTACTCTCTCTCCCATCCCAAACAAAATAAGAAAATATCTCACCTTTTTTTTCTCTCTCTTTCTCTCTACCTCGAGAATTTCTCCCCCTCATTCGACTCCTCCCATCTCTCTCTTGGCTCACCAACACTTGGCCTCACTCTCACTCCATCTCATCGAGCTCTCTCATCCCATCTCACGAGCTTTCTCACTTGGACCATCTCCTCTCAAGCTCTCGACATCCATCTCTCTCTCTATCGCTTATGATCTCTCGGCCTCACCACCACCCTCTCGACCTCTTTGCGACTCCAGCGGCCACCGTCGCCATCGACTCCCATCCACCACCAAGGTAAGTGGTTGTGGTATCTTGGTGTGTTCATTTTTGTTAGAGAAGATGATGTGTATGTATTGATTTTGGGGTGGACTTAGCGTGTGTGCATATGCATCTCGAGATTCAAGCAGGGGTGGAGACCGCCTCGAGATTCGTGTCATGATCTTGATGTTCTTAATAACTATCTCGAAACTCATGATGACTACCTCGTAATGCGCATAAAATTACCTTGAGATAGGTGCACACGGATCTCAAGACTGCCTCGATATGCATGTCGATTTAAAAAAATGAATATTTAAATATATATAACATGTATATATGAAGTGTATATGAATATATATTATACATTTATATATAATATACTTCATGTATAGTATAATCAATAAAATAATATAATACCTAATTGGTTAGGAAGAAAAAGAATAAAGACCAAATTTGAGAGAATTGGCCAAACCGAAATTCAACCAACACGGTTCGACCCGAGACGCGGCTAATGTGGTCGCGAAAATATAGGATAATGGAAATAAAATATAACCAAATAAATTAGTATTTAAATAAGTTATCGGGCTGAAATTACAAACTTAAACTATCGATGAGACACTCGTTAAATTGGTGTTGGGGTCCAATCATGGATACTATAATTAAGAATTATCTCGAGATACGTGCAACAATAAAAAAGTTTTTCTAAAGCGATTCGCATCGAGATCGACCTCGTAATGCGTGCGTATTAAAATAAAGTAACTCGTAATTGAGTCTAATAAAAATTATGAAATAATTTAGGGAATTCGAATGCGCCAAATGCGGGATGATAGTACGCACTTCGTGTACGCTGAGCGGCCTACGTGCTAGGCGATTTACATGGTTATTTGTAAGTAAACTAGTTGGGGCTTTAACATGATCTCACTTGTGCATTTATTGGTTATTATCCTTTGTTAATCCATGTTGAGTTGAATTCTTTGTGGCTTGTTGTTGTGAATTCTCATTATGTTATCCTTGTTACATCATTGGTTGTGCATTTTTTTGGATTCCATAATGAGTGGCTTAGGATCTAAGTGGGCAATATGATAGTTATGTGCTTGGTGGAAATGCTTTGTGATCTTTTCCTCCATTTTGACTATATAGATGTTGGACTTACCTAAGCCCATAGCTTAGGATTGAGGAAAGTCAAGGTGGTAGAAGTGGTTGCGGTCTACTACTGTTGATGGACCCTATATAAACTGTTAGTCAAATGACTTAGCTAAGTCCACTGACTATCTTGAAAGTCAAGTTGTGGTATTTTATCACACGTGATGGACTTGGAGCACTTAGATGCCTTTGCTTTATATATTCAGTACTCAATTATTCGTTGATATCTCTGTTTAAGTTGGGAATCATGTTTTATTCATTATTTTGTGGTAATTCTCGCATGATTATTCGATTAGCCATTTATTTGACATTTGAAATAATGTTAAGACTCCTCTAGCTTTATTTACTTTGGAATTATCTCCATTTTTGTGACAATTGCAGGTCCCTCTAGTAGCAAAGCTAAGGAACCGATACATGGTGACTTCCTCCGAGCTTCCTCGAGATACGACTTCTACTTTTGCTACTTGTAGGTCCATTTTGTGTTTATAGTTATGTATTATTTATGTTTAGAACTAGTTAATAGTTTGAGCGACACTTGGGTACATGTATATGATATTTCCCTTATTTTTGTCTTCTCGATATGCATAATATCTACTTTGTAGGTTTTCCACACATTTATTGTCGCTTTAATTCCTTTATTTTTCACTATAAATCATTAAATCTTGTTAACAACTATAATAAGCGATTAAACTGTAAATGAAATGTTAAAAGAGGCTGACTAGGCATGTGTTGGTTCCACGAGGGTTGATAGGGGGTCCACGTAGGCTTAGGCCAGGTAGGGCCCAGTCTGTGGGGAACTGGGGTCGTCACAGTTTGTATCAAAGATACAAGATTTATACCTTAACTTTATGTAATTCACAACCTAACAAAATACAAACACAACTTATAAAGTTAGAATACCAATGAACTTAGTGTGGAACCTTATGATCCTGACTTTGAATCTTAGTTGGGAAGTGAAGTGAGTTAGGGAAAGTGAAAACTAGAATTATACATGTTACTTATTGATATGTATTATATATACCAGTAGCTATGGAAGCTGATCAAGACTCTTACTCTACATTTGCATATCACAATGGCTTATCGGCTAGAGCTTGGTGATCGAGTGGAGCCACATGTCCTTGCTATGTCGATGCGACGGAGTTTCGACCTAGACATGTAGGATTCGGTCTCAAGACTCATCGTTTGGACAAAATCTTGACCATTCATAGAGGATTGACGCCATTAATACCATCATTGTCTACACCCGCGACTTCAACTCATGATACGAGCGCGTCTACGCTTCAAGTCGTTCCCACATTTTCTACAATTCACTCAACACCATTCTACCGATGTGGTTCTCGTACTTCCGAGAATAGTAGCGCCAAGCTTTCCAGACAAACGTTATCTTTCGGATGACAACGAGGCTAAGTTGACTAGAGAATACGAGAAGTTTGAACCCAAGAGATTCCATGGCGAGCGGACTTGATTGAGGCAAAGAGATTCATCAAAAGTCATGAGAAGATACAGAGACTTTAAGGATCGATGATAATAAGAAGCCTTTCAGGTTAGTAGCATTCTCACTTTAGGGCGACAGCAGACATGTAGTGGACCAATTTAATGGCTACACATGGAGAGCCTAAGACTTGGATTGACTTCAAGAAGCACCTTAATGAGAAGTACTATCCGTTATCAATAAGAATCTCTAAGAGAATGGAGTTCATGAACATCAAGCAAGCGCGAGACGAGTCAATCATGCAAGATACATGGGTAGATATCAACACTTGCTTTGCAAGGTTTGACAGAGATCAAGCTCATTTATTCTGCGATGGATTATTCCCGAGCATTGGAGAGACAGATTGTGACTACGACCCATAAACTCTCTGAGAGAGCCTACGACCGTTGTCTCACTGAGAGAGCTCGCCTTCGTACTCACCCCAATGGGAGTTACGTCCTGCGGGTGAGACACGGTCCGAGCAAAGATCGGGTCGGGACAGAAAGAGAAAGAGGAACCGAGAATCGGGATCACAATTTTTGCGAGAGTCGGGGCACGAGTTAGTGGAACCACCAGTGCAACCAGTACTTACTGTAGCAGTTCCACCTATTCCGACGCCAAGTTCTATCAACCGACCACCTCATACAAAGGTGGAGCCATTACAACGCCCATTGTCACAAGGCACTTTGGAGCAAAGGTGGAAGTATAGGTACTAGAGTGTGTTACCATTACAGAAAGTTGGGACATTATAGAGACAGTTGTTCGCACTTAGGGGTTACACAAAAGAGAGTTGCTCAACCACAGTTGAGAGTGAGAGAGAGAGTACTCATTGTTGCGGAGCCAGAACCAGTGGCGATGCGTGACCATACTGTAGGTAAGCTGTAGCATCCTCTATCCCGATTAAGGCGATACTCGGCCTGAAACTCTAATTAAGCCCAGGTAACGCAGCCAGACTTAACTAAAGCCAAGCCTCTCCATCAGTACCTGAAAAACCTATATATAAATATCGAATAAACAAATCAAAGTATACGCAGCGGAGAATTTAAAATTTTTTCGATATATAACAATATACAGTAATACAGAGTTTACCAAAACTCAAAACCTTTATAAACCTCACAACCCTGTTTATATACATCAAAATATATTAAGCAGTGAATATATATACAAGAAGGTTCATTACATCGTAGAGAGGATACAAGACACCTAAATCTTCTCCTTTCCCTTAGTTGAAGCGTTGGGTTGCGAACTTGAAATATTAAATTTGGGTGAGTGCTTCAACTTGCTTGGTAAGTAATGATTCACATAGCCATCAACATTCCATATAATAATCAAGAATATGGAAAGCATATAAATTCAATAAATAAGGAATGCAAAGCAAGTTATCATGGACTATTACACTTTGATCCCTATTTTATTTATAAAACTAAGGTCGATTACCCACCAACACCATTAATGCGATTGCTAGACCAACATATTGGTCGATATGATGTCTAGCCAATCCATTGCCCAATGGTTCTATCCAAAACACTCTAGTGAATATGTAACCCACACAACCTATAAAAGCGAGTAGGAAGTTACATATAGGCAGGGAAGGTAACCCATCTCCTATATAAACTGGTCTCAGTTCTAGGAACTTACTCTCGTAAATCACAGTAAACACCGTTTTCTATTTATTGAAAACCATCACAGTGTACATAGTCCCCCATTTCTGTCCAACATCTACATGAACTACATATACTACGATAGCCAGGAAATATTGATAAATAAGTGAATCCGTACTTATCTCGATTTAGGTTCCGTCCAAACTTCTAACTTTTTCGTGCACTCAAGCTTTCTCGGGGATCCAACACCTATCATAGATCATTTATAATCAATTTAGGTCTAATACCCTAAATTAGAACCCCTAGTTTAGATCTTAAGTCCTCAAGAAATCTTTAGCAAAACTCAATAGCATTGTTGTTTTCTAGGGTAGGAATGTGCTCCCTCAGTGAGTGCACTCCAGCAGCTGCGTTCATCACAGTTGATGAAGGGAGTACGCTCCTCTGGTAGGTGGAACGCACTCCACCCTGTGCTGTCTCGATAGAATATAGGGCAGCAGCCACTGTTCCACTCACAAATAAATCAAACAACAATATAAACTCCTAAAATTAATCAGGGATGACCTCTAGTGAGGAAACAAACCATATCCAATCACCAAACAAGACAATTCACAGAGATTATATCATCACCATCAAATTAGACTTTAACTAACACAAAAACAAATCATACCAAAGTGATGATCTCTGGTTGTTGTTTCGATTAAGCTCCTCAATTCACTTTAGATCAACTCTCTCACTGATTTTTCTCAACCAGAATTAAACCCTTAAACCTTCTCTCTCGCTATTGATCAATCGAAATGAAGAGATAAGTTTGGATTTTAAGTTTGGATATATGAATTTTCCTCGAGATACGCATTGCACTATCTCGAAATCGATCAAGTGGTTGATGCGTTAAAGTGACACCAACTTTAACACCATTATGCACTTACGCTCCACTCGAGACGATCAAATGATACATATAATTCAACTAATCTTTTATTTTCTAATATATATATTATATATCTAAAATATATAAATATTTATATATATCTTCTATATTTTCTCGCCAATAAATTCAGTGGACATGCCTTCGAGTGTGATGGCCCTCGTTCTCACAAATCGGGCGACCTAAACCTACGTGAACCCCCGATCAACCCCTGCAAGGTCAACGCAAGCCTGGTCAACCTTCTTATACCATTTTATCGTTAGTTTGGTGTTTTAATATTAAGTTACTAATTTTGCAAGACTTAAATTAGTAAGCAGCGCAAAGAAAATAAACGAAGCAATTTAAATAACTCTAAAACACGTGAAATTGGACAACCTATGTGTGGAACCCTATATTATTTACCATGTATACATACAATAGTAAAATGAGCATATACATGTATTAAAGTGTCGCTCAATCACAATATCCCAAAGTTTTACAAAAACATCAAAATGTACATATATATAATACAAAAACCTACAGTATCGCAAAAGTGTGAGCCACTCCGAGAGCACTCAGAGGTAGTCATCATTCACTGGTTCTTTGCCCATGCTAGACGAGGGGCTTGCAATTGTCACTAGAAAAGGAGACAATTTTAGTGAGTAAATCCAGAGGAGTCTTAACAAAACTTCTAGAATTAGATAAATAGTCGATAAGTCATGCGGGAATATAAAAGAACAGGAAATAAAGTAAGTGCATGATAAAAAGATTGGAGATAAAAGCAATGAAAGGATAGTGTCATAGAAATAAAATAGAGAAGCCAAGTGGTATTTAATCCATCGAGTTGCAACTATATCGCTACAAGCTCGACTTCCTAGAATCGCAACAGCAGCTAACAGATTCAAAATTTATCGTGAACGAATGGGTATCAACGACGCCCCGAATACCTCACCTCCCATCCACCGCCCAAATCCAGTAACTCGGGTATGGTTCCAATTGCGAGTCGATCGCCATACCCAGAAAATTACTTCCTAACTCACTTAGCCCTCAGACACTCTAACTAGGAGTGGAATTCCATAAATAGGCACAATTAAAGAATTTAAATTCAAGAAGTAGAATAGAACTACTAATAATGCTCCTAGTGGTTTACTTACAAAACAATTCGATGATTCCTCGCCTCAACCGAGGTTCTCAAATCTGTGAAGTACGCCAACTCTTTGGTTCAACCTAACAAGTAGTACATGTGTTTTACATTAGTTTCGGAACACGACACGATGACACCTAATGGTGAAATTCTTGAACAAATCCTAACTTCTAAATCAAGTCGAGGTTCTTATCTCACCCACACACGACAATCAACTCAATTAGGTTCTCAAACGAATCTCTTATCACTTAAGTTTCGCTTTGTAGGATAATATATTTTCAATGAAAATCATATGAATTAAGTTATCTCCGTTAAACTTATTTTAAAATGAATATGGACTTATTTAATTTAAAATTACCAAACCATTGTGTACAAATATGTATCATCAAAGAAACTTATTTCTAACCAAAATTGATCAATTTGCCTCAAAATAATTTAAAATCTAAGCTCCAAATGAATTCCCTAAAATTTAAAGCTTAACTATACTTATTTCTTGACATACGACCATATTAACTATTAGTGTGTTTAGTTCTTAGAGAGCCCCAACGCCAACTCTTATTATAATACTACTAAGATCTCATCCAATACCAAAAGAACTTGTTTAAATGACTTTTCCATTTGATTTATAAATAACTCAAACTATGGCAACTATACATTTAGTGTCAAATGTTCTACGTCAAAGCATCCACCATTAATAAGAGAGTCTCAAGCATTTAGAGGATTGAACTATACAAGTCATGGTGACTATAGATTGTTTAGCATACATAATTACTTCAAAGCTTCTACATAGAATTGTTCCACCACCAAAAGGCTTCCAATATAATGATTCCTCAATAAAATCTACCCATTAAATTAATTTCAAATGCCTACAAATTGGGACATAGCACCCCTAACAATATCTAAAAATAACATGATTTCAAGTAGCTAATTTGACCATAATCCGTCATAAAAAGAGGCTAAATAGAGATTGAACACCAAAAACCCCATAAAATCAAAATTAGTGAAATTGGGGTTGATGAATCGCTTAAAGCTTCTCTTGAATCCCAAATCTCCACCAAATCTTGCTCTAACTTGCTCCAAATTGATGAATCTATGTCCCTTGTGAGCCGATATATTAAACCCACTTTAAAACTCTCAAATATCCATGGTTTCTTTTTTTTCTCTCCTACTCTCCACACTCACTTTTCTCACTTGATTATGATCAACAAGAAAGAGATGGAGACTCTCTTTTATACTAAACTTAAGTCTCTCACACCAAAAGTGACATATATGATACACACTTTAAGACACACATCCTAAGCTCTCCACCACCGCATGATTTTCCCAAACAATTTGGTAAAATCAAAATGTTTGACTTTATCTCTTCTAACCCCACCCATATGGTGAGACCTCATAAATAAATTTCTAAATTTTTAAATTTCAATATGTGAAATATCTATTATACCCTTTCATTAATTTCATAGACTTAGCCAACATTTTCCACTTTAGCAATTGAGTTAAATTAGGTAAGATCATTATAGACTTAAGTGCTTCAATTCTATAATTTAACCATAATTAACTAATTTTAGTCTTTTTTATCAATTTATTTACTTAGGTTAGTTTAGTTTATGAACTTAGGCTAATTCAATTAGTTAATTAAACTTTTTCTCATAACTTAGGCACTCTAATAAATTTAATTATAATTTTGTCTTTATAAATTATAGACCACATTAATTTAATTCTTATTATATAGTTTCTCAACTATATAGCTATTTTAAGGTGTTGCATTACTACACTTCGATCTCAACACTCGATATTTGACCGGGTATTCTATGTAAGAATTAGATCAATGGTCAAAAATTCAAATTAGTGTGTAATTAGGATTTTAATTTTTCGAGTCGTTACAATGAGTATACGCGGGCGTGCACATTCATTCCACGACCCCCTCGTCGCACTTGGTGTACCGATAATTCATTGTGTATTGTGTATTTTCCATTTATAGGCTTGTATATAATTTCTTTTATTATACTAAAACCTATATAAATTTGTTAAACAAACCAAACAAACACAATTCAGTATGCAAACACATGCACACACTAATCGAGGTACGTCAAACTTAACCACGAGCTTAACTTTGGTTAATTAGGATTTGGATTAGTACTAATCACCAGCTTAAGGTAACAGGTCGTTACAGTCTCCCCAATTTAAAGCAATTTCATCCTCGAAATTAAAGTAAACGTAGAGTTACATGTAGTTTCGAAGAGAAATGGAAATTGTTTCTTCATATAGGATTCCCACTCCCAGGTTAGTTCCTTGTCTCCGTGAAATTGACATTTCAATTTAACCAAAGGAATCTCTTTAGTTCTCAGCCTCTGAATCTTACGATCAAGTATCTGAATCAGCTGCTCGTCGTAAGTTAAATCTTTCCAAAGATCAAATTCATTCCAATCCATCCTTAGAGGGAATCGAGTCTTGATCACGTGTCGTGCGTGCCAAATATAAGCCGCAATGGAGTTACCAACCACAAGGGTGTAGTAGTGGTAAATACGAGATGGAATCCCTGGACTTGAGTTTTACTCTAAGTTAACTAAAAATTGGAGGTTTTAGAAAGTTCAAGGAAACAATTAACTAAACTAGCAAAAATGAAAAGTTCGCAAAAGATAATATCAATGAGAGAAAACACTTAGGTCTACGGTTCCACAAACAAGAATCAAGATTCAATGGCATATTATGGTCCTCAATCTTTTCAAAAAGTTATTAATTCAAGTTCTCCTAGATTAGCTATAGAAAATCGACATCCACCATAAATTCCTAATTCCCCTAACCTTGATAGCTAGGACGTCCGCCACTAACTACTTCCCTAATTAATGCATAACTCTAGACATCCGCCAATTGGGTTTAACACATTAACCGCAATAATAATGATATGTGGAAATACAAATCCTAAATAACCGCATCGCGTCCGCTTCCGGTTTAAACTAGATTCAATTGTTGCACACTCAAGAACCGAAAAGGTTTTACGGTAAACGGGTGAATGTTCGTCACTTTATTGGTCCAAAAGTACAATTACGGATACAATCGGTCCAAATAACTATAGATTGTCCACCTAAAAGCAAGCAATGGCCATATACACACCCTAGATCTAAACCATAATCCTTAAAATCAACAACAATAAAATAGGAGAAATTAAATTAAATTAAATTAAATTAAAATCATAGATCTCACAATTTCATGCCATGAATAAAAAACCTCACTTGTTTCCCCTCCGACCTAGGCGAAGATTGATTTAGCGAGAACATAGTCTTTACAATCACCAAGTATGAAAAGTTGTGTGTGGCGGCTCCAATGTCGACTCCCTGATGAACACCCTAGTTCATAATCTAAAAAACCGCTAAAAATTATTCTCTTGAGGTGAGAGAAACTAATTTTGGAGGTTGGTCTCGTAATACGTGCGCCAAGGAGCATCTAGGGGCATTGGGTGTTTTCTGCATGGCTCTGTTCACGTAGCAGCAGCAGATTGGGCTGGTGGAGCCGCAATGACGTGGTGGAGAGGCGGGTGATCGACATGTGGATGCGGGAGGCGTTGGTTCAATGGAGTCGCACGACTTCGAGCAAAATAGTGGGAGAGTGTGGCAAAGACGGATCCCGATGATGAGCTAATGGCAGCTGAGGCGAGGAGAGAAATGGTTGTGCTTGATGACGTACTAACGCCATGTGGCTGCCTCTGATTGGTGGAGAGCTAGTGTATGACGTTGTGGACGAACCGGGGCGACACGTGGCACTAGAAGATAAGAAAACGCACGGTTTTGTGCCTTTGTATGGGGTGACCGTGATGCATGCATCTCGAGGCAATCTAACAAAGAATTGTTTCCAAGTGACTTGACCGTGTCACTCCCCTGCGTTATTTGGTCTTCTCTCTTCTTATTCTACCCACTGCGCAACACGTAACTCGAGGTAAATCTTCCCGCATCTTATCACTTTGCGTGTAAATACTCTATTTCACACAATTTTTGCCCCGGATTCAACCGTCCACTCCGTTTCACCCAAAAAGGACAAATAAATATAATTAAATATATATTTAAAGACTTTACATATTAAATATTTTAAAATAGACTACTAAAACCCTATAAATACCGACTTATCAAGTCTCCATTTTGCGAAGCATAGACACATCATTCGGCAAGCCGAAGAGGTTATGAACTTCGACAAGCTGAGGAGCTAACTCTAATCTGTAGGCAACAGAACCAATCCTTTCCTGTACCTTGAACGGCCCGATGTATCTTGGAGCTAGCTTACCTCGTAACCAAATCTATATAAGCCTTTCATGAGTGAAACTTTCAATAGGACAAGATTGTCCTTTGAAAACTCCAAAATTTATGATGTTTGTTGGTGTATCTTTTCTATCGAGATGTTATGTAATTAAACGTTGGCGAATCTACTAAATTCTTTACGTGTAGTCCTAGATCAACTCCGCCCCAACAAAATTGTCTCCAACCTCCGCCCAACACGCCGGTGAATGACAAGGCCGACCATGCGAGCTTCAAAAGGAGCCATCCCAATGCTAGCTCGATAACTATTATTCTAAGAGAACTCACACGAGGAATACATTTCTCCCGGTTACCACCAAACTCTAAGACACAAGCTCGAAGCATATCCGCTAAAGCACCAATATCAACCGCTCGGTCTGTTCGTCGATCCCAAGGACGGTATGACGTACTAAGGTTAATGATTGTTTCCAATTGTCTTTGCATTTCACTCTACAACTGGACGTGAATCTTGGATCTCTAACTAAACTAATCGACACCGAACTCCATTAAATCTCAACACCTCCCATACGTACACCTCACATAAGCGATCAAGAGGGTCTCGCATGGATACTGGCAAGAAATGCACAGACTTCATCAACCTATCAATTACAACCCAAATTGCATTGTGCTTATGCTGACTCAGAGGTAGACCGCAAATAAAATCCATCGATATATGTTCTCATTTCCACTTAGGAATAGGCAGCGAATGCAATAACCCTTCAGGTTTCCTATGATCAGCCTTAACTTGCTGACATAACTCACATCTCATTACAAACTTTGCAATATCGATTTCATCCCAGCAACCAATAAATGCGCCTCATGTCGCGATACATCTTAGTGTTACCTAGATGAATGGAGTAAGGAAATCTATAAGATTCTCCTAGCAATTCCTGCCTCAACTGGTCTTAAGCGGAATCCACAATCTATCCCTAAATCGTAACGGACCATCGTCAGAAATTGACCAATCAGGGTGATATATACTAACTGCTAACCTCTGACGTGCTATATAACCTTATCGGCTTTCTGACTATCGACCACTCGTTGAATCATCTCTGGTTCAGCCCGAATTTGAGCACAGAAGAACATATTAGTAGTTCTGAAACTAGCTCTCTCAATTGATGATGTGCTAGCTGGACTTTCACATATAATCATCACTGAAGCTTCCTCAAGAAGTCTAAATTGAGAAACTTTGGCGGTACTTACGTTCTTTTTGCCTGTTCTTCTCCTACTCAAGGCATCAACAACCACATTTAATTTGCCTAGATGGTACTCTAGAGTGAAATCATAATCCTTGAGGAACTCGAAGCCATCTACGTTGCCTCATATTCAATTCACTCTGAGTAAACACTCTTATGATTTGAAAATACTATAAATTTTTCACCGTACAGATAGTGCCTCAAAATCTTCAAGACAAAAACAACTGCAACTAGCTCAAGATCATGAACTGGATAATTTCTTTCATGAACCTTGAGTTGCCTTGAAGCATAAGCTACAACCCTGCCTTCCTGCATCAGCATACAGCCCAAACCTGAATGAGATAATTCCTTCCCTGATTCAAGTAATGTAAGAATAGGCATCATAGTCAACCTATCCTTTAAACCTTTGAAGGCAACCTTACATTCATCTGACTACGCAAAATTAACATCTTTCTCGTGTTAGCCGAGTCATTGCGCGAGCAATATGGGAGAATCCATCAACGAACCGTTTGTAATAACTCGCTAACCCTATAAGACTCTCGAACCTTTGACATTGTGGTAGGAGTAGGCCAATCCCCGATTGCCTCAACCTTCGATGGACCAACAGATATACCCTCGATTAACCACATGTCCAAGAAATATGACCTCTCAAGATCGGAATTTGCACTTACTAAATTTGGCATACAAATAGATTATCCTTCAAAGTCGCAATGTAACTCGAGGTGGTGCAAATGCTCTTCCTCGCCTTTGAATATATCAAAATATCATCAATAATCACAATAAGATAGGTTTTGAACACCCTATGCATCAATCCCATGAACATAGCAGGAGTATTAGTAAGCCCAAACAGCATCATTGTAAACTCGAAGTGCCCGTAGCGAGTACTGAAAGCCGTCTTCGAGATATCCTCATCCCTGATCCTCAATTGATGATAACTAGACCTTAATCAATCTTCGAGAAGTGTTTGACACCCTTCAACCGATCAAACGAATCATCAATCCTAGGTAATGGATATTTGTTCATGATAGTCACCTGATTTAGTCATGCTATAATCAATGCACATATGTAGGGTTTCGTCCTTTTTCTTCACAAAAAGAATAAGTGCTCCCACGATGACATACTAGGATAGATAAACCCCTTCTATAGTAAATCCTCAAGTTCAGTATGCAACTCACGTAATTACTTGGGTGCCATGCGGTACGGAGGAATAGATATAGGTTTGGTACGAGGAATAAGATCAACAATTAAGTCAATGACACATGACGATGGAAGTCCGAGACAAGTCGATGGAAAAAATTTCGGTAATTTGTAAACCACGGGTATCACGTTAACCCTAAGTTCCTTTTTAAGCTCTCCAAATGTGATAACTCCCGCCATAACTTCTAAACTTCGATGAGTACCTTCCCTTCCATGAGTTGCAAATCGTGAAGGATTATAGCCTTTATAGACTATAATTTCAAAAAGGAATCTAAAATATTATCATCTTATGGAAACAGCTTAATACGGCATTGTATGATGACAACCAATCCATCCCTAGTAATGCATCGGATTCCAGAACTCGCATTACCCACAAATTAATTAGAAGTTCATTCTCCCCAATTTTGACTACACATCCCTCGCAGATCGGTTAGGATAAACCTTCTTACTCATCTTGTTGTGCTCGGAATCAATAATGTACTAGCTATAACAGTTTCAATTTCAACTCATCAACCATTGAACCAAAGAATAAAAAAAATTAGGGTCGGCAAAATGTGCCCTATCCCGTTTGGCCTTTTTGTCCTGGTCCCGTTTTAAACGGACCGGGCAATTTTTTTTGACAAACATACGGATCGGACAATATTTTTTGTCCGTTTAAAAATACGGACCGAGATCTCAGGCACAAATTTAAAAAAAACGGGTACCCGTTTTGTGATTAATTTGAAGGGTATATTTGTAATTTCACCGTGAAAATTGAGAAAAAGTGAAAAACCTACTTCTCTGTTCTCTTCGTTCTTCTCTCTCTCCTCGGTCCCGTCTCTCGGTCTCTGCGTCTCACGGTCTCACCATCTCCTCTCTCACGCTCGGTCCCTGCGGTCTGGCTCTCTGCGTCCTCACCATCTCCTCTCTCACGCTCGGTCCCGTCGCCGTCTCTGCGTCTCACGGTCTCACCATCTCCTCTCTCACGCTCGGTCCCCGTCCGGCGTCGTCTCTCGTCTCACGGTCTCACCATCTCCTCTCTCACGCTCGGTCCCGTCTGGCCGTCTCTGCGTCTCACGGTCTCACCATCTCCTCTCTCACGCTCGGTCCCGTCTGGCCGTCTCTGCGTCTCACGGTCTCACCATCTCCTCTCTCACGCTCGGTCCCGTCTGGCCGTCTCTGCGTCTCACGGTCTCACCATCTCCTCTCTCACGCTCGGTCCCCGTCTCGGCGTCTCTCGTCTCACGGCCTCACCATCTCTACTACTCTACTCTCACGCTGCGCGGCTGATCTCCTCTCTCTCGCCACCAACTAGTTCCGATTTGGTCTCACCAGGTCCATCAGTACATTCGAAGCATAGTTCCGATTTGGTCGAATTGGTAAGTGTTGAATGTCTCGACTCTCGAATGAAAATCTGTTTCACCCATATTGTTAACGAACTAGTAATCGACAATGACATTGTGTTCATTCATTTCGAGAGGATGTGACCCCAATTCCCACCGACTCTCGGTTCTCACGACTCGCGGTCTCTCGGCCTCTCCTCTCACTCCCGAGTCTCGACTCTCACTGTCTCTCCTCTCTCGGTACCACATACCTTCACATAATTTGATTTAATTTATATTCAATTGTCTATATATATTATCATTATGGCCTCTACTCATTATTAACTAGACATTATTTCTTTTTTGTTCACGTAATTGCCTTTATTTGATTAGGAAAAAAAGAATGTAATGCGATTTTATTACTTTGTGTGCAACTGTGTGCATTTTTCATATTTTGTTAATGAGATTAATCCACTAGATTTAGATATGATTTTCATTTTATATTATTGCAAATATGGGTGATAATATGCATAGCATTGCATCTAATTCTTCTCAAAAGAAGAGGAAAAATCGATCTAAAGTGTGGGATGATTTTATCGTAATTCCTCCCGGCACTTCTGAGTATCCGGATAATAGGAAGAGAGGGAAATGCAAACATTGTATGAGTGTTGTTTTGGCTGACGGTAATAATGGTACAAATGGCATGAAACGACATTTATCTGGTTGTCCTAATTATAGTCGTTTTGGTAATCGTGATGTGGGACAAATGATATTAGAATCGTCGATTACGGGAATATGGGATTGAGGTCAATAAATTATGATTCCGGGGTTCATCGTGAAAATATGGCAATGATAGTCATCATGCATGAATTACCTTTCACCTTTGTGGACTATGAATATGTTAAGTACTCTTATACCTCTCTTGTTCCTGAAATTAAGTGTGTTTCGAGAAACACAAAAAGGCAGAATATATTAAAAATCTACAAAAAGGAGAAGAGAAAACTTTTTAATTTGTTGCAATCTCTTCCAGGGAGAGTGTGTTTGACTTCTGATATGTGGACTTCCATTACATCTGATGGTTATATTACTTTGACTGCTCATTATATTGATGAAGATTGGGTGTTGCAGAAAAGGATTTTGAATTTTTGTTTTATGCCACCTCCACATAGTGGTGTAGCAATTGCCGAGAAAATTTCTGCTTTGTTAGGGTCTTGGAACTTAGATAAGAAGTTGTTTTCCATTACTTTAGACAATGCAAGCGCAAATGACACATTTGTTGGAATTTTTAAAAATACTTTGAGAATTAAGGATGCATTGCTAGTTGGTGGTGAATTCTTTCATATGCGATGTTGTGCACATATTTTAAATCTTATGGTCCAAGATGGTCTTAAAGAAATTGAAAAGATCCTTGACAAAGTTCGTGATAGTATCAAGTTTGTAAAAGGATCACAGTCTCGAAGGAAAAAGTTTTTGGATTGTGCTACACAATTGGCATTCGATTGCAAGAAAGGATTGGTGCAAGATGTGGTTACAAGATGGAATTCTACATACCTCATGATTGAATCTGCGTTATATTATCGTAATGCTTTTGCTCATCTTGCTTTGAGTGACACGAATTATGTATTTTGCCCCGAATTGGAAGAGTGGAATCAAGTGGAATATGTTTTTAAGTTTTTGAAAATATTTTATGATCTAACTAATATATTTTCTCGGTGCAAAGTATCCGACAATAAATCTTTTCTTTCATGGAATGTGGAAAATCCAAGCTCGATTGAAGGATGAATTGAATAACCCGAATCATTTCATTCGATCTATGGCTTCAAAAATGCAATTAAAATTTGACAAGTATTGGAAGGATTGTAATGAAATATTGGCAATTGGTGTCATTTTAGATCCTCAGTACAAAACAAAAGTGGTCGAATTTGCTTTTTCAAAGATTTATGGTGATGAAGGAAAGTTCAAGGTTGCTATAATTCGCGATAAACTTCAATTGTTGTTCGAGACATATTCTCATGAATTTAATCATTCAAGTGGAGATGTTTCATCCACTAGCAACCAAACGCCACAATTTGTTGAAGCAAATGATATAAGAGAAGATGATCTATATGCTATGGTATGTTCTACAATTATGATTTATTTATTTTTAGTATTTGATTTAGTTGTGGTTCTTACTTTATGATTATCTTATTGTTTATAATTGTGTGTTAGGGTTATGACTTTTTCCAAGGTGATGATGTTTCTAATGAGCAACAATCGGAATTGGATATTTACTTGCATGAGCCATTGCTTGATAGAAAGAAGAATTTAGACATCATAGATTTTTGGAAATCTGCTCAATATCGATATCCAAAGTTGAGTATGATGGCACGTGATATTTTAGCCATTCCTTTAACTATCATGTTGCTTTCCGAGTCGCTTTTAGTACAAAGGTAGTAGAACACTTGACAAGTATAGAAATTCTCTTTTACCTGAAAATGTTGAAGCATTGATATGTTGTCGTGATTGGGTGAATGGAGCAAAGTTGAAGAACAAATCTGGTGAGCATTATATAATTAGTTATTTGATTGGTAAACTATAAGTCTAAATTGATTTGTTGTGTTTGATTTTTTTTTTTTTTTATGTAGATACTCGAAAGAAAGAGTTTGATGATATCAATGCAGAAATGTTGAAACTGAAAATAGATCTCAATCCCACAACTTCTGGGCAAGCTTCAAATGATGTGGAGGTTGAAGATGTGGGTGACGAAGATGATGAAGTTGAAAGTTTAGGTATTGTTGCTTTATTTATTCTTATGTTTAAATGATCGAGCTTTTACAATTAATGAAAACATTTTTTTTCCTAATGTCTTTCAGATGAATGACTTGAGGTTGAGGGGTTAGAGACGGAGTCACGGAGAGTTGAAGGATGTGGAATTGTGTGGGATGAGTTGAAGAACTACACTTAATTTTTTATTAAGTGTTTGTGTCATGAACTTTTTTATGTAGTTGTTGTTGATGCATGAGGTGAAGATATACTTTGATAATTTGGATTTTGGACTATTGAGAATTTGAGGTGATATCTCTTTTTTTTAAAAAAAACTTTTGTGATGTTTATATTGGAAATTAAAAAATTGTGATATTATGTATTTATTTTTTGGTAATTGGTGATTTGTAGTTGTAGACTTGTAGTTGTAGTTGAGGGGTTTTTTTAAGATAATTGATAAACAAAATATTTAATCATCTTTAAAAAAAACGGGCAAAACGGGTCCCGTATGTTTTACAAACATACGGATCGGACAAAAAACAAAGTGCCCGTTTTGAAAACGGGACCGAACCGGCACCAAATTTTTGGATTTTTAAAATAGGTGTCCAAATCCCGTTTTTGTCCGTTCCCGTATTTTTGCCTCGCCCTAAAGAAAATTTAGAACCAGCATCAATCAAAACATGCATATCTCAACCACAAATATTTAATATACATTCAACAAGTCTCCGATTTGCCTCTAGGTCTGCCTTATCCACTGCATGAGTCTGCCTTCGTGTAGGTAGTGTTGTACTGGCCGGCGGCATGAAACACTCTCTTGCAATATGCTCCGTCTGCCCACACCGATAGCATATCATCGATGCCCTCTGAGGAAAATTACTGGCCTAAGAAGCCTGCCCCGATCCACTTGGTTTTTGTAAAGACTATGCTTTGCCCTTGCCCCTACCTCCGTTCTAAGATGGTGGCAATGGTGGTTTGGCTCTTTGAAGCTTTGAGAAATAAGAAGAACCAATACACTAATAAAAGTCATCCTATGAGACCCTAACTGTGTAGCATGCCGATTACACTCCTCTTCCTCTTATTCTACTTTGAAAATGAACAAATTCTTAGACTCTCCAACTTCCAAGATACTGTGGTGCTAGTGGTGGTGCAAGTCTTTGTACTAGAAGATCTCGCTAACATAGTTGCTTCCACCTCCATCGCACTCTTGAATATAAAAGCATAACTAGTGTGAGGATGAGAGGAAACCACAACTCTAATCTCGTAATTTAGCCCACCAAGAAACAAATCAATTTTTTCTCCTCCAGCTCTACCATCTCTGGAGCAAATTCACTCAACTCAGTGAACCTCCTCTCATACTCTCGTACACACGTCGCTCCTTGTTTCAGCTGAATGAATTCAGTTTTCTTCCTATTCCTGATTAACTTTGGGAAATACTACCTGTAGAATATAATCCTAAACTATGGCCAAGTAGTGACAGTCTTCCCTTCTCTCTTTAGGAAATTCCACCACTTCCATGCATAATCTATCAGTAAAAATATGACTAATTTAACCTTAAACCAGTCCTCAACATCTATAGTAACGAATCGTTGCTCCATCTCCAATATCCAGGTCTCGACCACCCTTCTTTCATTGAACTATTGAACCTCATAATATCATATTTCATGAACTCATTGCGGGTTTTGAGAAATGCGCCTTCTTAGAATCCAAATGCACCCCGGCGCTATCACCGACACCTAAATATGTGGTATTACCGTTGAACTGGAGTCGCTTTATCTTGTCTTAGCCCTCTCTCACCCTCTGCTAACCACGGATCGGTCGCAGGCTATGCCTCAGTCGTTGTACTAGTGGTCCTATCTCGAGCCATCAAAGCATAGCCATCAAGATAGCCATCGGTTTCGTTTGATACTCCATCAGCTCCTTCATTTGCTCAATTTTAGATTTCCATTAATCTTTAGTTTCCCTGTTACCTTGAAATTCGGCCTCTATGAACCCTCTCCTTGATCTGCCATTAGATTCTGAAGTCAAAGGAGAGATAAGATCATTAGGTTATATTCGAGAGAATTCAAGGGAATCATATCTATACAATAATTAATCATATGTGCAACAAATAACGTATAATAATGTTTTCATTTTCATTTTCCCCCAAAAACACGATAAAAATCGTTTATCAAAACCTAAGCTTATTCAAAACTTGAAACAACTCTCAAAGTTATTAGATTCCAAAGGCAACAGAATATGCTATCATTTACTTCGAAAACCATTAGAAAGAAATTCGGGTCAAAGCCTTGTCCATGATACCAAATTGTATCAATGTTACCACTTATTCTCAAAAGTGATAAACTTTAGGCTTTGATACCAAAATGTAGCATCCCCTATCCCGATTAGAAGGATACTTGGCCTGAAACCTTAATTAAGCCCCGGTAACCCGGCCAGACTTAACTAAAACCAGCAGCCTCTCCTTCAGTACCTGATAAACTCAACATGCATATTAATATCGAATAAACAAATCAAAGTATACTTAGCGAAAAATTTAAAATTTGTTTGATATATAACAATATATGGTAATATAGAGTTTACCAAAACTCAAAACCTTAATTATAAACCTCCCAACCCTATTTATATACATCAAAATATATCAAACAATGAATATATATATATATATATATATATATATATATACAAGAAGGTTCATTACATCGTAGAGAATATACAAGACACCTAAATCTTCTCCTTTCCCTTAGTTGAAGCGCCGGGTTGCAAACCTGAAATATTAGATTTGGGTGAGTGCTCCAACTTGCTCAGTAATTAAGGATTCAAATGGCCATCAACATTCCATATAATAATCAAGATCATTATGAAATAACAATATGCACCAATGTTAACTAACAAGAATATGGAAAGCATATAAATTCAATAAATAAAGAATGCATAGCAAGTTATCATGGACTATTACACTGTGATCCCCATTTTATTTATAAAACTAGGGTCGATTACCCATCAATGCCATTAATGCGATTGCTAGACCAACATATTAGCCGATATGATGTCTAGCTAATCCATTAATGCCCAATGGTTCTATCTCGAAACCCTCTAGTGAATATGTAACCCACACAACCTATAAACCGAGTAGGAAGTTACGTATAGTGCCGAGAAAGTAACCCATTTCCTATATAACCTAGTCTCACTCCATGAACTTACTCTTGTGAATCACAAGAAACATCGTTTTCCGTTTGTTGAAAACCATCACAAAGTGTACATAGTCCCCATTTCAGTCAAACATCTACATGAACTACATATACTAAGATAGTAAGGCAACATTAATAAATAAGCGAATCCGTACTTACCTCGATCTAGGTTTTCGTCCAAACTTCTAACTTTTTTGGGCACTTAAGCTTTCCCGAGGATCCAACGCCTATCATAGATCATTTATAATCAATTTAGATCCAATACCCTATAACTAGAACCCTTAGTTTAGTTCTTAAGTCCTCCAAAATCCTCAAGAAAACTCGGTTGTATTGTTAATTTCTGAGTGGGAGCGCTTCCTTCCTCGGTGTGTGGGCGCGCTCCAAAGAATGTGTTCATCACAATTGATGAAGGGAGCGCAATCCTCTAATAGATGGAGCACGCTCCACCCCGTGCTATCTCAACAAAACACAGGGGCAACAACCACTGCTCCACTCATAAATCAATTAAACAACAACATAAACTCCCAAAATTCATCGTGGAGGACCTTTAGTGAGGTAACAAACCATATCCAATCACCAAACAACACAATTCACAAAGATTCTATCATCACCATCAAATTAATCTTTAAGTAATACAAAAACACATCTTACCAAAGTGATGATCACTAGTTGTTGTTTCAATTAAGCTCCTCAATTCACTTTAGATCAGCTCCCTCACTGATTCCTCTCAACTAGAATTAAACCCTTAAACCTTCTCTCTCGCTATTGATCGATCAAAATGAAGAGATAAGTATGGATTGTAATTTTAAATATATGGATTTTCCTCAAGATATGCATTGCGCTATCTCGAGACCAATCAAGTGGTTGATGTGTTTAAGTGACAACCCTTGAAGTGACACCAACTTTAAGACCATCAAGCACTTACGCTCCACTCAAGACAATCAAATGATCCATATAATTCAACTAATCTTTTATTTTCTAATATATATATTTATATGTCTAAAATATATAAATATATATATCTCATGTATTTTCATTCCAATAAATTCTCGGACATGCCTACAAGTATATGCGGGCGCGCGCAGTCATTCCATGACCACCTCATCGCACTTGGTGTACCGATAGTTCATTGTTTATTGTGTATTTTTCATTGATAGGCTTGTATATAATTTTTTTTATTATACTACAACCTATATAAATTTGATAAACAAACCAAACAAACACAATTTAGCATGCAAACACACGCGCACGCTAATCGAGGTACACTGGACTTAACCACGAGCTTAACTTGGGTTAATTAGGATTTAGATTAGTACTAATCACCAACATAATGTAACAGGTTGTTACATAAGCTTTGGTTGAGACATTTTAACTTTAATGCAATTGGTAAATCCTGAATATTTTAAGCTTTCGTGTGAGATGGCATTCGACTACAAGTGATCTCGCCTCCACTACTACAATGAACTATTAGTTAAATGACCTAGTCAAGCCCACAGTTCGTACTATCAGTCAAGCGACCTATAAGTCCGCAGTATGAGACTGTCACTCAAGTCACTTGACAAAGTCCACGGTTCAGTTGTAAGTTAAAATTTGTTAGTTAAGCAACCTTGGAGGTCCGCGATTCATGTTGTCAGTAAAGTGAATTTGTAATTCCACATATGAAACCGTAAGTCAAGTGACTTGCCACAATCTTCAATTAAGATTAAAAAGATAAAAACTATTAGTCTAAGACCTAGTTAGGTCTACAATGCATACTATCAGTTAAGTGGCATTGATCCCACAATATGGCATTGTCAGTCAAGTGACTTGACTAAGTCTACGATTTACAGTAGAATTCGAACAATCGGTTAATGAGTTCTTAGGGGAACCAAGGTTCAAGGTTACAAATCGAAATTGCTTGGGAAATTTCTTTGTGAGAAATTGCCCAATTTAAATATAATTTCAAGACAAAATTCTTATTAGTTGGGAAAATTGTAACGACCCGAAAAATTTAAAATCCTAATCACACGCTAATTTGAAGATTTTGATCTTCGATCTAGTCGTACGTCGAACATTCAGTCAAACATTGGACACCAAGGACAAATAATAGTTGTTTGACACATTAAATTAGCTATATGGTTGGGATACTATATAAATGAAATAAATTAATGTGCTCTACAATTTATAAATTTATAGCTTTTATTAAATTTAAATGTATTATATAACTTTGGATAAAGTGATTAATTAAATAATTTGGCGGTTAAAGTAGTAAGGTGTGATGATTTAAATGGGGAGATACAATGTAAATAGGTGTTGGTTAAATGAATTAGTGGACCAATGAACGAATGACACCTCATTAAAAGAAAAAAAAAACACAAACCACTCATTTGGTGACACCTAACCCCACCTACCCTATCCCATCACCTCACTTACTCTATCTCTCCCCTCTCAAACAAAATAATAAAATATCTCACCTTCTCTTTTTCTCTCTATCTCTACTTGAGAATTTCTCCCCCTCCCCTTCTCATTCGATTCCTCCCATCTCTCTCTTGGCTCACCAACACTCGACCTCACTCTCACTCCATCTCACTCGAGCTCTCTCATCCCATCTCATGAGCTCTCTCACTCGGACCCTCTCCCTCTCAAGCTCTTGGCATCCATCTCTCTCCCTCTCTCGCTCATGATCTCTTAACCTCACCACCACACTCTCAACCTCTTAGCGACTCCGGCAGCCACAGTCGTCGACAACTCCCCTCCACCTGGTAAGTGGTTTGTGGTATCTTGGTGTATTCATTTTGGTTAGAGAAGATGGTGTGTGTGTATTGATTTTGGGGTGGACTTAGTGTGTATGTATGTGTACCTCGGGATTTGTGCGGGGTGGAGACTGCCTCAAGCTCAGTGTCATGATCACGAGTTCCTTAACATCTGTCTCAAAATTCGTGTTGACTTCGGAGTGTCGATGACTACTCCATGATGCGCGCAAAAATTATCACCATATGGGTGCATACAGATCTCGAGACTGACTCGAAATGTGTGTTGATTTAAAAAAATGAATATCTACATATATAACATGTGTATATAAAGTGCATATGAATATATATTATACACATTTTTTATATAATATACTTTATGAACAATATAATCAATAAAATAATATAATAACTAATTGGTTAGGAAGAAAAAGAATAAAGGCCAAATTTGAGAAAATTGGTCGAACCGAAATTTAACCAACACGGTTCAACCCAAGACGCGGCTAATGTGGTCGCGAAAATTTACGATAATGAAAATAAAATATAACCAAATAAATTAGTATTTAAATAAGTTATCGAACCGAAATTATGGAACTAAACTATTGATGAGACACTCGTTAAATTTATGTTGGGGTCTAACCGTGGGTACTATAATTAAGAATTATCTCGAGATACGTGCAACAATTGAAAAGTGTTTCTGCGTCGAGATCGACCTCGTAATACGTGCATAATTAAAATAAAGTACGAATAAAACTCGTACTTGAGTCTAATACAAATCGTGAAATAATTTAGGGAATTTGGACGCGCTAAATGCGAGATGATAGTACGACTTCGAGTACGTTGAGCGGCTACATGACTAGGCGATTTACATGGTTATTTGTAAGTAAACCAGTTGGGGCCTTAACATGATTTCACTTGTACATTTATTGGTTATTATCCTTAGCTAATTCGTGTTGAGTCGAATTCTTTACGGCTTGTTGTTGTGAATCCTCATTATGTTATCCTTGTCACATCATTGGTTGTGCATATTTTTTATTCTACGTAATGAGTGGCCTAGGATCTAAGTAGGTGATATGGTAGTTACAGGAGCGATGGAAATGCTTTGTGATCTTTTCCTCTACCGTGACTACACAGACTATTAGACTTACCTAGCCCACAGTTTAGGATTGAGGAAAGTCAAGCTGGTAGAAGTGGTTGCGGTCAGCTACAATTGATGGACCCAATCTAAACTGCCAGTCAAGTAACTTAGCTAAGTCCACTTACTGTCTTGAAATTCAAGTCTTGGTACTTCATCGTACTTGATGGACTTTGAGCACTTAGATGCCTTTGCTTTGTGCATTCGGTATTCAATTATTCATTGATATCTTTGTTTAAGTTGGGAATTATGTTTTATTCATTATTTCATGGTAATTCTCGCATGATTATTCGATTAACCATTTATTTGACATTTGAAATATTGTTAAGACTCATCGGCTTTACTCATTGGAATTGTCTCTATTTTGGTGAAAATTGCAGTCCCTCTAGTAGCAAGGCTAAGGAGCCGATACATGGTGACTTCCTCTTAGCTTCCCTTAGAGATGACTTCTGCTTTTGCTACTCGTAGGTCCATTTTGTGTTTATAGTTATGTATTATTTATGTTTAAAACTAGTTAATGGGTTGAGCGAACACTTGGGTACATGTATATGATATTTCCCTCATTTTTGTCATCCGATATGCATAATATCTACTTTGCAGGGTTTCTGCATGGGTTTTCCCAACGTCGTGTTAGATTAAATTATTGTCGCTTCTATTCCTTTATTTTTCGTTGCGCAAATCATTAAATCTTGTTAAACTTAACAACAACTATAATAAGCGACTAAACTGAAAATGAAATGTTAAAAGAGGCCGACTAGGCATGTGTTGGCTCCTTGGGGTTGATCGGGGGTCCATGTAGGTTTAGACGGGCGGGGCCAAGTTTGTGGGTAACTGGGGCCATCACAATAAAGCAAACTATGGTTGCTACTTCCTCCAATCATTCAGAAGTACTTGCAATTCATGAAGCAAGTCGTGAATGAGTATGGTTGAGAAACATGATTGAACATATTCAATAATCATGTGGATTTCCTTTAATAAAAGATTCTCTAACCACATTATATAAAGATAATGTAGTATGTATCACACAATTAAGTGAAGGATACATAAAAGGGGACAGAACAAAATATATTTCACCAAAATTCTTCTATGCACTTGAGCTTCAGAAAAATGGTGAAATCGACATCAAACAAATCCGTTCAAGTGATAATCTTGCCTATTTATTTACAAAAGTCTTACCAACTACAATATTTAAGAGGCTTACATATGGTATTGACTTGCGTAAACTTAAGGACATTGCAAGTAAAGAAACAGAACAAGTTTCAATCATGTCCACGTGAGGGGGAGTTATTGATTAGTGTATTGCACTCTTTTTCCCTTAGCTATGGTTTTATCCTACTGGATTTTCCTAGCAAGGTTTTTAATAAGGCAATCCTAACAATATTATATTCATCTTAAGATGTATGAGAACGGTGTATTCTTTTTCTTTTGCTAGATTTTTTCTCACAGGGTTTTTCCTAGTAGAAGTTTTAACGAGGTACATTATCTAAGCAAGTGTCATACAAGGGGTGGTGTTGTAAAGTATGGATGACCATGCATGTACACTACCATATTGTGTAGTCATGTAACTTATATTTCTCAGTAATGGTACCCTTACTTGTCCATGTATTTTCATGTTACTTGTAACCATTTTCAATGTACACCAACTCTTCTATGTATTGTCAAATTACTTGTAATGTGTTGTATGACATGTGGTGTATGTGTTACTTGTACACATTATCTAAGTATATTTATCATCATCACCAAAGGGCCTATATAAGGGTGCCACAAGCCTCATTGTAAGAATACACCAAGTTGAATGAAGAACTTCTTATTCCAACTCCTCATTTCTTCTCTTCTCCTTTATAGTAGTAGTTTGTAGCATGAGAAGTTTTTAGTCTTCTATTTTTCTTCTCTAGTTTCTAGCAAGTCTCAACTTAGTTTACAACAACTCCATCTTCCTCATTGGTTTTTATGTACCCTAACCTCTTAACTCCTTTCGAGTGTTTCTTGTCATGTAAACCACTTTCAACGAGCTCGTCGACCCCATTTCAGTCAATTTCAAGTTTGAAGGCGTGCGAATTAAGGGAATTTGTGATTCTTTTGTGTCTTTGTGTTGTTCGATAGCACAAGATTAAGACTTAAGAACGGTGGTTGGTTAGCACTTGGTCCGATATAAATACTATCGGTCTGGACAAGTGCGATCGAGACCCACGGGCAAAAAATCACGAAATCGTGTAAAACTACATCATTATGCATTGGGTAACTTGGTCTTCGAGAATTTGTTGACATTTTGCGCCAACAAACTCCGATTTGAAGTCATAAATTGTTGCCCTAAACACTAACAACAACATAATTGAATAAGATCCACCAAAAACACTTAAGAATTTATAAATCGAATGTAAAATAGAGGAGAACACACTTGTTAAGTGAATGAAGGTATTTTTAAGGCTTTAGTAGAGGTGAGTAGGGTACTTAGCGCAAGAGATATGAGAGTGGGAATGGGGTAAGTTTTTTTCAAAATGGGGTATACGTTCAATAAGAATTAGGGTATGTTTAGTCGAGAGTTTATATTGGAGGGCAGTTGGATCGTTTCATGAAGGGATCAAAATTCTTTTAAAAAGTGGGGTATATTCAGCAAAAAGTGTAATCCGATTAGTTACTCATTTTCTTTCCTCATTGAATTACTTAATTTGTTGCATCCCCTTCCATTGTTAAATGATTAACAATATGTATTTGTCTCAAAGTTGCTACATCGACACAATTTTGTTGCATGCTTTAGGTCTTGGAAAATGATATGGAAATACTAGAATGACAACAACAGTGTCATACCACAAGACACACTAACTCACATGAGCCATCCATGCGTCCTTAACCAACATGTTATGCATCGAATCTATGTATTACAGGTGTACTGGATAGTGTGGGATTTACTTATCTAACATTATCAAATTATTATTATTGGGTAATGAGAGGTTCAATTAATGGATCTGGAGAAAGAAAAGAGCGGTCTCAAGTATTCTAGTGATTTTTTTGAGTTAATCTATTTGTATATTTATAGTTTGAACTATTTTATAATAATGGGTGTTGGGGATTATGTGCGGATTAGGGATTTATGTTGAACAAGAGTGGTAAGGTTTAGGCGATTTAAGTTGTTTTAGAAACTAGTTTTATAACTATTTAAGGTTTGAATTGGTTCTATTTTTTTAAATGAGTTGGAATTTATACTCACTAAGGACACACAATTTTCGAGTCTATCATATGAGTCTCGGGAAAATTAAAGGCCACGAGACGGAGTGTATGTCGTTTGTGCACGAGTTACAAAAGCATTTTACTTGCTAATCAAATTGATAGATTTTTGTAAGTAAAATTGATAGATTTTTTTAATTTTGGAAAATTTATTGAAATTGATAGAATGGTAGATAGAATCACTTTATGACTCATAAATAAATTAACTATAAGTTCCCTAAAAGAATAAAATATGTATATGTACATGTAATTAATAGAATTGCGCTAAATCGAGTGCAATGAAAGATTTTGATCCATGTAGTGACCCTAACTAATTTGGGATTAAGGCTTTATTTTTTTATTTTTGATAATGTGATTGTGGTGGAAGAGTTTGATCCATGTACATCAATCATAAATCGATAGCAATGAAAGAGTTTTTTTTATAAGTAATGGAAGACTTTGATCGATGTAGCTGATCTCAACTAATTTGGATTGAAGCTATGGTCGGGATTCCCCGAACACTCTATAGGGGACATACTCAAATGTACAAGAGATACGCTACAAAAATTAGGGGATTCGAACTTGAGACCTCGTAGAGCCTAAGTGAACAACTATTAGATCCTAACCACCACACCAAAGGAAGTGGTGGTGGTGGTTGTTGTTGTTGTTGTTGTTAGTAGAAGGTTGTTGTACCATTATTTTTATTTTTACTTTTTTGAGTGTGAACCACCCGATTAGGGACGCATTACACGGATTGCACTAATCATAGATCCTGGACTAATTATCACTAATTAGATTATCTTTTATCCTTTGATTGACCAATTGAGAAATCACTAATCCGACTAGACTGGATCGGATTGCGGATCCTACATTAAAAAAGCGTGAATCCAGTCTGTTTATCACATCAACACATATACATATTTGATCATAAGTACTATAGTATATTGAAGAGCATCAACCCAATATATCAACTCTAAACTATAATATCTCAATGACTATGCTTGTTCTTTAACTCTTTTATTACGCTTCAGCCCTTTTTGTAGGTTTTATATTGCAACGTGCACCTTTTGTGCTTTTATGAGTGTATGGTGCAAATTTGTGGATGACATATTTATTTATGTAGGAAATTTCATTTTAAAGGTTATTGTGATGAAAGTTTGTGGGAAATATGCTACATATAGATTTGTGGGATATATGTTGTAAATTTGTCATTCATGGGATGTATGATTTTTGTGATTCATTTGATTAAGTTTAATTTCATGAATCTTTGGATATGAAAACGCCAATCATGGATGATTCATCTGGTTCGCATTTTGCAAGTTGAATTGAGTTGGATTGATGACGTATTTGGATTAGAGTGGATTGTAATTTTTTAATCCATAATAATTAGATCGGATTGCGGATTAACCCTAATTGGACTGAATCTAATCCCTGCGTACCCGTATACCCAATATTAATGGCTAATCGACTACATGAGGCTCGAGCCATATTTAGTCCATATAGAGCTTTTGGTATCTCAATGTACATACCATTATTTATATTAGATATATTTGGGGATATTTTACTTTCCTTTTTATATTATCATCTTACGTTTATATTAATCAATTAGAGGCTAATAAACTTGAGAAAGAAATGAGTGAATTCAAAATTGCATTCAAAGTTGTGTTTATTCCTTTGCAATACATGAGTATAAATATACAATTTCACAACGGCTATTTAACAGCTATATAACGGCTAGTTAACAGCTAAGAGGGATTTTGCCTCTAAATAATTAATATAAAAGGTAAGGTAATAATATAAAAGGAAAGTAAAATATGCCCAAATATATCTAATACTCCCCCTCAAGCTAGAGCGTGTAAATTTAAAATGCCCAGCTTGTCATGCAGTTTGTAAAATTAATCTTTACCCTATGATTTGGTGAAGATGTCGGCAACTTGATCATGAGAGGAAATGGAAAGAATTTGAAGTAAACCTTGTTGAAGCTTCTCACGTACTACATGACAAATCTATCTCAATATGTTTTGTGCGCTCGTGGAAGACTGGATTAGCTGCAATATAGCGGGCTGCTTGATTGTCGCAATAAAGAGTATTTCTAGTAGAAAATGAAATACTAAGATCTTGAAGTAATGTAGATAGCCAAACAATTTCATGAGTTGTCATGGCCATTGCACGATATTCAGCTTCAGCGGAAGAATGAAATACGGCGGATTGCTTTTTACTTTTCCAAGAAATTGGACTTGAACCAAGAAAAATGCAAAATCTCATCATTGAATGTCTTGTCATTGGACAACTTGCCCAATCTGAATCGTTATATGATGTGAGTTGTAATGAACTCTTCGATGATAGTAGAATTCCTTGACCCAGAGTTTTCTTCAAATAACGCAACAAACGATTAGCAACATCAAGATGTGGCTTTCGAGGTTGATTCATAAATTGGCTTAAGATATTAACAGAGAAAATAATGTATGGCCTTGTAATAGTGAGGTAGATGAGTCGACCAACTAGTCGGTGGTAGATGGAGGGATCCGCTAATAGTTCACCGCTCTCATTGTCAAGTTTGAGGTGTTGTTCCATAGGAGTATCTGCAATGCGAGCACCGGTAAGCCCAAAATCATTAAGCAAATCTAGCACATATTTCCTTTGACTTAAATAGATGCCTTTTGGTGAACGAGCAACTTCAACTCCAAGGAAATATTTGAGTGTGCTTAAATCCTTAACGCGGCCGACTAAAGAGGAATCTCTTGACTATAAGAATGGCATCATGATTATTTCCTGTAATCACAATGTCATCAACATAAATTAGAATAAAAGTACATAAAGAACCATTTCGCAATATAAAAAGTGAGTGATCAGCTTGTGATTGAATAAATCCAATAGATAATAAAGCAGTAGAAAATCTTAAAAACCAATTTCGAGATGCTTGTTTCAAACCATAAAGAGATTTATTTAATTTGCATACTAAATTTTTCTCCCCCTTGCGAGGATGACCAGGTGGTAAAAGCATGTGGACATCTTCATATAAATCACCAAGTAAGAATGCATTTTTGAACGTCAAATTGATGCAATGGCCAATGATTTATTGATGCTTTGCAGTGAATAATGTTCGCACGATTTACTGATTTTGCAACAGTGCAAATGTTTCATGGTAATCAATTCCTTTAGTTTGGGTGTCCCCTTTTGCCACTAGACCTGCTTTATAGCGTTCAATGCTACCATCATCATGACGCTTTATTTTATAAACCCACTTACAACCAATTGGATTTTAATTAGCAGGTAAAGAATCAAGAGACCAAGTGTTAGTAGTTTCTAATGCATGAAATTCAGTTTCCATTGCTCGTTGCCATTCATGAATATGCTTAGCTTGAGAAAAACTAGTGGGTTGTACAAGAGAAGATGAAGAACTAAGAAAAGAATAATGTGCATGAGAAAATTTATCATAAGATAAAAAAATTTGCAAAGGAGAAATTGTACCAGTTGATGATGAAGATGATTGAGCAGTACAACAATAATAATCCTTCAGTTTTACTGATGGTTGTAATACTCGTGATGAACGCCTTAGAGGAGGACCATCAACTTGCACTAAATCTAAATTGAGCTCATTATTATTAGGAGAAACAATGAGTGTAACAATAGGCATAGAAAGTGATATAATAGGATGAGACGGTTCATGAAGTAATTCTTCATCTACCACCGATACTATTGGCAAAATCTAAATTGAGCTCATTTTTATAGGTATTTTCCCAAAATCTAAATTGAGCTCATTAACTATTGGCAACGATATATTATTTTGGGAAAAATAATTATATGAATTACAAGATTGACAAGGAAATATACTTTCTCGAAAAATGGCATCACGACTAACATAGATCTTTTGACTTTGAATATCAAATATTTTGTAGCCTTTTTGGGCAAAAGGATATCCAATAAAAACTCCAGGAAGGGCACATTGATCAAATTTATGTTGGATGTGAGTATTACGATCAAAACATAAACAACCAAAAATACACAAATGTGTATATGCGAGCAATTTATTAAATAATAATTCATAAGGAGTTTTTCCATTGAGGACTTTAGATTGGGTCCTATTAATTAAATAAACTGTAGTAAAGATACACTCACCCCAAAATTTTAAAGGTAAGTTTACTTGAAAACGAAGTGCTCGTGTAACATTAAGCAAGTGACGATGCTTGCGCTCAACCACACCATTTTGTTAGGCTTGTAAGTACAAGTATGTTAATGAATAACACCAATTGAGGCAAAAAAAATCATTAATATTTTTATTAAAAAATTCTAAACCATTGTCAGTACGTATTTGTTTAATAAAAACTTTAAATTGATTTTTAATCAAAATAAAAAAAAGTTTTGAAGATAATAAAATACTTGTGATTTTTGTTGCATTAAATATACCCATGTAGTGCGGGAATAATCATCTATGATAATTAAAAATAGCGCCCACCGGTAATAGAACAATTACTATATGGTCCCCAAACATCAACATGAATTAAGGCAAAACAAGCAATAGATTTAGTAGTACTATGACTAAAAGGTAAACGAGATTGCTTCGCCAAAGGGCATATTGTGCATGAACATTTATTTGAAAATGAAATATTGGAGTCTAAATTAGAAAATCTTGGTAAAATATTAGAACTTGGATGTCCAAGACGCCAATGCCATAAATCTACATTATGAGAAATCGCAAAAGAAGTAAAAGGAACTGCATTGGTATCTAGATAATAAAGACCATGACGTTCTTTACCCACTCCAATTACTTTCTTCGAGAGTAGATCCTGAAATGTATAATAGTTAGAAAAGAATTGAACAAAACAATTTAGATCTTTTGTAATCGTACTAATAGAAAGGAAAATAAATTTAAATGAAGGAACATATAAAGCATTTTTAAGTGTTATGTTATTTGTAATCTTACAAGCAACAATATGTGATATGGAAACGAGATTACCATTTGGTAATTTAATTAGTGAACCTTGATAAGGTTTTATATCATGTAAATAATTAAAATCATGTGTCATATGATCTGTGCAACCTGAGTCAATAACCTAATTAGTAATAGGATATGAAGAAATGTTAGAAGTCATTCTGCAAAATGAGTTAGAGGGTTAGAAGTAAAAGAAATGTTAGAAATCATGAAAGTGTTAACCGCCGCATTATCTGCAGTAGCGGGAACGAGCTTCTTTTGAACTTGCACAGAATTGAAGATCTCCATTGATGAATAGAATGATCACTGCTCTGATACTATAATAAACTTGAGAAAGAAATGAGTGAATTCAAAATTGCATTCAAAGTTGTGTTTATTCCTTTGCAATACATGAGTATAAATATACAATTTTACAATGGCTAGTTAACGGTTATATAACGTCTAGTTAACGGTTAAGATGGATTTGGCCTCTAATTGATTATTATAAAAGGTAAGGTGATAATATAAAAAGGAAAGTAAAATATGCCCAAATATATCTAATAATTTATTAAATGTTGTTGTTCAACTAAAAAAAAATACTGTTGTTGTTGTTGCTGCTGCTTCAATAGAGAATTCAGATTGTAGAAAAAGTGGTCATTTAAACAACAAATTCATATTTCACTGTATATGTGCTCTGAGATAGTGAAAGAAATACTCTAAACTTACAAAATAATCTTCTAAGACTGATGCAGACAGCATGATTCAGTACATATCCCCAGAAAAACTTAAGACATTATGGATCCACTCTACACTGTAACTACACATTGAAGATTCTCTATATTATAACATAAAGTGTTGAATTTTAATTTTTTCAAACTAAGTTAGCAACTAGAAAATAACCTCTTAGACCACAAGGATGAATGGTGTCTCAATAAGCATTGAGACTGCCTGCACTTTTGACTGCATTTAGATCCTTCCGCGGCTACCTGGACTGTCAGGAAGAGCAGTGATATCATGAAAAACTTTAAGCCTGTTTCCTCTCCTCATCGGTGTTGAAACCCTCGCATGGGTTGAACCACTTGGCATGGTACCATAGTCATCAAATTCTAACGCCTTCTTTTGCAGCAGTGAAGGTAAATTACTACTACCTGAGACCTTCTGATCTTGATCAAAGGAAAGAGCTCTTCTAGTCGGCAGGTTCCTAAACGTTTCGTCGTTGTCAGTGCTCTTCATGCATTTTTCTTCATTCAGATCGGTGAGTTCAAGCCTCCTGCATACATTCTCCACGTTATCCTGTTCAGGTGGCTGTGCATTGGAACTGAACTTTGGCTGTAATCGAGTCGATGTGATTGGACAAGGTGGAGTGAGATCGACATTGTTAAAATTGACATTTTCATCGTGAAAGCTGTCAGCTTGCTTCCATTTATCACACCATTTCCTCGGTGTTGAGAAAGAATCCGAGGATTCTTCTTGGCATGGGTATCCATACTCCCACACATTGGGATTGAAATCAACAGAATTGCGCGAGAGTTCTTCCTCTTCTTCTACCATATCTGCCCAGCTCTTCCCAATCATGTGCATGCTGAAATTTCCAGTTACAGAAGAAGTACTTCCCATGTTCAGCTCTTCTTCACTAGGCAATCCTTGAGTATTCTTCTCCTTGACATTCTCATCATTACTACTATCTGGTGTTGTAATTCCTGTTGAATTTTCAGGAGATGCTGGCATTTCAGTCAACGAGTTTGGAGAATACCGAAAACCCTGATTGCAAATGATTTTCTTGCTCATATCATGTTCCCAAGGAGTATGATGCTTTGTGGATCCAACTTCTGATGTCATGTTAAAGGGGTATTGGCGGCAAAGTTGATCTTCCTTGCCATCACACAGATTTCTGTTGTTGGAAGCAGTTCCTCTCTGAACTGGACTTTGCCGACTACACTCGTTTTCCCAGTTATTAGCAACTAAGGGATGGCATCGAGAAGGCTCCTCCCCATTCCCTTGTTCAACAAGATAACTGCCAGTCCATGTTCCATTGTCGCCATTTTCAACTTGATCTTGAATATAAGGTTTGGCAAAATCACCGAAAAACAATGTCTTGGGGGCAGTCCTGTCTGAAGTCTTGTTTCCATCAATGGGAGAACGCGGTGGCTTTGAATTCATGTTACTGGGAGATGAGAAAGATACTCCTCCAACTACCCCTTTAATTTCTCCCTTCTTATTACATGGCTTCAGATTAGATTGTGACTCGATTTGACCGAGAAGTTCAAAAGCACGATCAAAGGATTTTATGTAGGAATCATCTGTTTCCCTTTCTCGACGTGAAGGTCTCACTGCATGAAGAAGAGTCTTAGCTTCCTTTAGGCTTCCCTTGTGCATCAGGCAGACAGCAAGATTGCATTGCTTGTTCTTGTCTGGTTCTAGATATAAAGCTTCCCTGCATTCAAAAGACATAGAACACATGCTTACACATAAAACAGTTAATTGTTTCACATCTTTTTGCTAATTTTCTCTACACGGCACATTTTTGTTGTTACAGTTCCGTTCCAAGAATTCACATGGTAGCCGTGAAACACTTTTAAAAGTCTATGTGCCCAAGTGAACAAAATGGATGCAATAGGACATCAGGAGGTATGATTACACAATGCATGCTATAGTTCTGATGTATTTTCTGAAGAGATATTTCTCTGATATCAGTTATATGTTTATAGAATATATTGAACTTCTCATTTCTTAAAGCATGGAGTATAAAGCATATAGCATAAACATGAAGATGTCGAATCGAGCAATGACATATGACATAAATCTCAAAGTGTCCGAAAACTGCATTCCACTATTTGATATAATCCTAATATAACTCAACGTCCTACGTCTTTCTGAATTATTTATACACAAATCCTAATTGAACAAGATTTCTAACTTTTAATTCCTAGTTCTAAATTATTTCTAACTTCAGTTCCTCTTTTCAC
Organism: Stephania cephalantha; assembly: GCA_039657325.1. Taxonomy (NCBI): domain Eukaryota; kingdom Viridiplantae; phylum Streptophyta; class Magnoliopsida; order Ranunculales; family Menispermaceae; genus Stephania; species Stephania cephalantha. Next base: position 10,180,863 of record CM077578.1, on the reverse strand, counting down.
AGGTCATACCATGCTCTTACCAATTTATCTAATGCGTCTAGGCAGAAACTATCAAGTTTTTGAAGTTATACATATTTTGAAATAACAAAATAATAGCATTAAGAACCAATCTTAGAAATCAGGAGTTGAGGTTATAATGAATTTAACATCATGAGGATTAGTATAGAACTTTTGGGCAGAAATCAAATAACGGGCTACTCGCAAGTCCAATCATTTTCTTGAATAATAGCAGAATTCAGACTTTAGGGGCAGAACTTTAATTGTTTAGTATAGAAGAGTTTACCTATAGCAATCTTCTGCAGCTTCATAATCATTCTTTTGCATGTAAGCCCAGGCCAAGTTTCCCAATAACCTGTAAAAAGAGAAGGCAATATATACACATGAGACATACATCGAAAAAGTGTTTCGCTAAATCTAGTTCTATTAATAAATTAGCATTGTAAACAACACACTTCACCTTGATCTCTCCTGATTAATGGAAATGGAGAGCTTTTTCCCGTGAGACCTCGCTACCCTTGTTCTTTTTCCACCAAATCCAGCACCTTCGTCGAGTCGTTTCATTTTATAAAGAAGAAGCTCTATTTGTTCATCAACCCTTTCAGCTCTCTATCAGAAGCGAATAGCAAACAAATTTACATAAGAAATTTAACAAGAAATTAAGATCCTTAAAAGTTATAATGAAAAAGCCAGCCATCTAGTCATTCAGTCGGCCATACCTTGTAGAGATCAATGAGTACATTGTCAAGAGACCCTTGAGCTTCACTAGAGCAAAGATGTCGAAATGATTTAACCGCCTCGATCCCTTCGTCGGTCCTCCCCAATTGCTTCATCACCACTGCCATGTCTTTCAAGGCACTGTCAACTCTATCTCCAGAGTTGATAGCAGACCAGAATAGCGAAATCGCCTTGCTTGGATCCTTGTCTATCAGCTGCGAAAACGACGCCCAATCAAACCATCACAATCAAAACATCTCCCCTTAATTGAACACAACATGGTCTGATATCAAAGAATCAGTTTCCATCCAAACAAACTCAATTCAAGAAACCCCAATTCAGCAAACATAATGAATCGACAAAATTCGAAAAACCCAGATCAATCAAGTGATCAAACAACCCAAATCAAGAAAACTCAATTCATCAAACACAACAAAATCATGAAATTCAAGTACCCAAATCAACAATGTGACCAAACAATCAAAACAAAACCATATAGAACATTACTTTCTTGAATTGAAAACCCTAAAATCCCCTCACCTGGACTTGTTTGGCCTTCACGTACGGAGAGTCTCCGTTGGGCACCTTATGAACAGAATGGAAATGATCCGATCGATCTTCCGTCATCGGCGAGGACCGATGATCCACATTCTTTACCGCCACCGGTGACGGCTCCATTGGAGAGCACGGCGCCGATCTCCATGACCTTGCCTGCCTCGACGGAGTCGAGTACTCTTGCACCGGCATCGACATTGCTGGCCAAGCTGAGAATCTCTTGCTTTCTTTCCACATTGCCTTGTTTTTGGTTTCCCCAAAAGTTCAAAACCCCTCTCAATTGGTCGCGTTTTTAGCCGGAAAACCACCAATCTAACAAAACCCCTTTTCCCCTCACCGGAAAACCACCTCTCTTGAATCGATGACAGAGTAAAGTAGTTCTTCTTCTTGAGAGAGAGAGAGAGAGAGAGAGTTGAAGAATGTACAAAGCGAAGCGAAGAAGTGAAGGAAAGAAATGTTTAAACAAAACTAGCCGTTAGGTCCACTTATATAACGCTGTGAGCATGGTACATCGAACTTACTGTACCAACAAGACGATCAAGTCACGTGTCAAAATCAATGGTTGAGAAATTCGATATTTTGATCCGATGGTCTTTATGGATTGAGTAACGCCAGGTGGCTTTATATGTGATTTGGGATTTGGTCCGAGTAATGATTGGAGTCCCAACGGATGCAAGCGTAGTGGGTTTCAGAACCGTTAGATGACTTGTGAGATACGTATCGTTAGATGTGGGCCTTCGTATTCACGTACGGTTGAGCGTATAGACAGATTGTACTCTTCGGAGTTCGGCCCAGTGCCTAAAGTAGTTGTCCAAATAAATTGTGTTACCAAAACATTTTCCAAAAAAAAGAAATTGCTTGAATGACATGTGAAATAAAACGGGTCGGGAGCCGAGTCCTTACACCTCTTAATAACCACTAAAAATAGTGTTGCATCCGTTTTTGAAATGTACATTTTTTAATCCAAATCTATATATTTATAAAACATGCAAGATCTTTTTTATTTTGTCCTAGTCTCTAGACCTTTTATTTTTATTTTTTTTCACCTAATCATTTACAAAATGCACGATTTTCATGTCGCCATACAATCCATTACTACAATAAAAAAAATCATATATTCAAAATTCATTCTTAGAAGTTTCTACATAAAAATAGCATCATCATTAGTAAACAATACAAACATCATGAAAAATTTCCAAATACCCATGTGAATAAATAAAGGGTCGTGCACCCCATTGCTTACTCATAGAATCCCATTTATTTCCAAATGTATGTGTAATGACTCATATGCCCTCCTACACAAACCAACAACAAAATTTATTTTTTGGGCACCCCACCCTATTTTGGTTGAAGAAATAACCGAACTCCACCACCCCTTTCCCCCAATCAATTTCGTTATCTTCGTCGACTATCGGACGTGACGTTCTTCGATCAAATAGTGGATACAAGGTTGATATCTACCTATTTTTTTGGTTTTTAGGGTTTAAGGCATGAGTTTTAGTTTGTCTTTGGTGGGTTGACAATGGTGGTTTGATTCATTGGTTATATTTGATGCATAAGTTTTGGCGTGAATCGTATGTGTTTTAGTATTCAATAGATGAACAAGACGCAAGAGGGGCTGAATCGAGTCAATGGGAGGTGAGTTTTGAAGCTTCTCAGTGTTTAGGGTTTCACATTTCCGAAAATATCACGGTGCACAGTACCGAGATGTGCGTACACATCTCGGAAGATGACAACTGAAACTAAAACTATAGTCTCGGTCATCTATAACCGATGAATATCGATGCGATTTTGGTCGTTTGTAACCGAGACATATTGAAAGAGTCTCGATCATGTTGTACCGAGACTATACCTCATGTTTCGGACTTGTGCTACTGAAGCTCATGTTTTTTCAAGATTTTTTGAGTTCTCATTCTGAATGCTTACGAAGTTTGCCTTTTTTGCAGGAAGTACCATCGACAAGTGTACTATCACCAAATGTGTCATCAACAAGTGTACCATTGGCAAGTGTCTTTGAAAACTTCTCTCATTTTTTCATCCGGGAAGTATCATTTCAAACTAGATCTGAGGTTGTTGTTTGGGTTCAAGTTACAGATCGTGCTAGGAAGTTTGTTTTGGTTATGAAGAAGTCTGATGCCGGAGGGAATGGTCGTAATTGCATATGAGAAATCCGGGATATATAAGGGTGATTCTCAAAGAGTTGGGATTGCTAAAGTTTGAACTACTTGCGAACAAACCATCAAATGTGACAAACAGTAAGGAAGAGGAGGACAACACAAGATCGAACACCGGTACAAAAAATATCGGTGCCTTTTCTTATTGAGATCAAGGAATCCTGGTCTCATTTTGGTATGTGCGAGAGGTATGTTGCAAGCACAACCACGCCACTCGCAAAATACTTGGAAGGTTACTCATTCGTAGGAAGATTGACTCCGGATGAGGCTGCTATTTTGGATCAGATGAATAAAGGTGATGTTAAGCCACGACGATCCTAAATACTTTAAGGTACAGGGATGAGAACAATGTTTCAACATTACGATACAATATACAATGCACGCCAAAGGAATCGGATTAAAGAAGTCGATAGAAGAAGTCAAATGCAACAACTCTTACACTTATTGGAGAACCATATGTATATGTCGTGGCATAGGAGGGACCCCGATTCAAATGTAGTGATAGACTTATTTTGGGCACATTCGGACTCCATCAACTTATTGAGTTATTTTCCGTTCATTATGCTCACTGATTGCACATATAAAACCAATAAGTACCGAATGCCATTGTTAGAGATTGTTAGGGTCACTTCGACATACATTACATTCTCGGTTGGATTTTGTTTCATATCATCTCGAAACTATGGCCAACTATGCGCATTAGACAATTTGAGAGGTTTATTGGACGAGAAGTTATACCTAACATTTTTGTCACTGATAGAGAATTAGGTTTTATCAATGCAATCGAACATATTTTCCACAATCTTCTCACCCTCTTTGCACATGGCACAATGACAAAATGGTGTTAACCAACACTAAAAAGATGTTTGGATGAAACGAAGGCTTCAAACTCTTCAATGATATGTGGACGGCTTTGATGTATGCTAAGACTGAAGCATTATTCGAGCTTAGGTTGGCTACCATGCGTGATGAGTACGCAGATGTTATAGGTTTGATCAGCTTATTTGGATAATAATTGGTTACGAGATTACAAGGAAAGATTTATATGTACAAGGACGGATTCGATTTTTCATCTTGGAGAAACCACGATGCAGAGGGTTGAGTGTCCACATTCCACTCTCAAACAATATATCAGCACTTGTACTGCAAACATGGATATATGGATGGCTTGTATCGCCGTTTGCGGGTTATGTCTCTCGAAAAGAGCTTAAGTTGATTCGTGATGAGGTTGCACGTGCGAGTATGTTGGGACTATGACGGCTCGCCTAATTTAATAATTAATTTATTTTCTAAATTTATACTAGGACCCAGCTCAAACCCACATGGCGGTTGCAGATTAGTCTAGGGCACGCTTACCAATGTACAATTTATAATGTTATATTTATGTGATGCTTGTTTCTTATGGTTGTTTTACTATGAATTATACCATTATGCCATGTCTACTCGTGATTATCGCGTTTCGCGTGAGTTACGAGTGCGGCGAATATCACCTCGAGATACGTGTGATGCGGGTAGGGGGAATGTGATAGCTTAGACGCATAAATTATCAATAATAATGAGATTCTAAGTTAACTAATCAAACAAGCTTGACCCAAGTTGAACGAAACACTAATAGGCCAAAAATTGGGTCCGACGCGCTTCGTGATGCGCGACGGCACCAGTGTAGTTGGTTAGACAAGTACCTAATCTAATTATGGTATGTATACTTCAAATAAACATTAAAGCTAGACTAATGAGATCAAATAATAGGCCTATGGTAGTTTAATTGGCTAGTAACAAAAATGTGTCTAAGATGTGTAATTAGGCTAAATAAGGGAATTTTTGCCTAAGTAAAAAAATTATTAAGAAAACTTTATATTGACTTATTAAATTAACACATGTGTGACTCAGTTTGGCTAGATTTAATAGGAGCCATTGATGGACCTCGAGATGTGGGTTTTAGAACTTGATGAAGTGAGCTACTATACAAAGGACACTTAGTCCATTTTGTCTCTCCAACATGCATAGAACCTTAGTTCATAGAGAGAAAAGGGAAGAAGTGGCTGGAGTTGGAGGTTTGCAAGAGTTTCGGGATCAAAGTGGAGAAAAATTGTACAAGGATTCAAAGACATCAAAGCTTAAGCAATTTTACCCTTATCATTTCTCATGAATTAAATGCTTTAAGTGCATCAATGCTAGCTAAATTTTGGGGCTTTTGATAAAAATGAATTTCAAGTAATCTTCTACTATTTTTGGACTCAAGGTGGTGAATTACAACTCGATTTTCCATTAATTCGATTTTTTATCAAGTTTTGTTCAATGCGTGTTAATGGCGATGCATACATGTTGAAGATGATGATGATCTTGCAATGTGTTGATGAATTTGATGTTGTTGTTGTTGCTAAATGATAAGAGGAGAAGAATAAATTTTTTTTTTTAAAAAAAAGGAAAATTCAGGGGCGTAGTCTCCCCTCAAAATCGGTTTGGGAGGGGGACTCGTACGCACGCACTTGAGCCGGGCCTAGCTTTTGAGTCGAATCGGGCTCGGTTCAAAGTTGACCAAACCTTTATTAATTAATTAAAAATTAATTTAATTTATCATTTTTTTATCAAAAAATTTAATTTATAGTTAAATACAAAATAGATACAATAAATTATAAAAAATATAGAAAAATATAGAAAAATCAGAAAAAAATCATAGAAAATATGAGAAATTGGAAAAAAGGTATAAAATTGGGTTTTGAGATGTTTTCGGGCATTTGGCACCCCGTGTAACCCGAAAAATGTGCACAACTTAAAATCGAATAAAATTCTAATTTTTGTTCTCACCATATAAAATCAATTAATGTGACCAAAAATTATTTAATATTGGTATATAGGATGCTCGGGGCCTGAGAAGCTTAGGGACCGACCGATGGATATTTCTGGGTTCGAGCGAACGGCTAGGACCGGGTTTTATCGCATTTTTGTAAGTATACCCCATCGAAAAACACGTATCATTTATTTTTTATTTTATTTCATTATACTGCTGAATTATGCCAGTTTGGGTTTGTTTGACTACTTCACTCCCTCGTATGTCTGTATATGATCGACGAATCGGTATGACCCCTCACCGGCTCCCTCGTGATTAGCAATCCGATTATTGCTACGGTTCCGGTCATACCCTAGGATACGCGTGAGAATTTCTCCGCGAGTCAATGATTCGAGAGATGGTGTCGTGAGGAGTTAACTCCGACAAATATTCCTCTCTTTTGAGGCAGTTGACCAGGAGTTTTAAACTCCCGACCAACGAGTCTCTCATTAACCTTGAAGCGGTGGCGGGTAATCACTTCATCACTAGAGTCTCCTCAGTCCAGTGTTATTAATCCCAGAGTTCGACAGATATATGTCACACTCGTGCCCGACATTTATTGCTCTCTTAGCGACTTGTTTTCATGCTATTACCCTTTTCAAGCTTTTCTTATTGACTAGCATGATTTGTAGCTGTTTTATTTACATTCTTATTTAATGCAACTTGCGTTTTTCTCGGGATTTACTCACTGGACTCGTCATCAACTTTTTGCATGGATGACCGAGTGCAAATCCTACGACGAGTCGGGGGAAGGCCATACTTAGCGACTTCATCTAATCATCGAGAACCTCCGCTAGCCTATCTCGTAGGTGTTTGTATACATTATGTTACTAGTTTTTAGGTATATTTTAGGAGACTTGATACACTGATACATGTATATTGATCTTATTGTACATTTTGTCACCTTATATATACATGGTATCCTTTTGATAGATTTTTCACTATTTAGGGTTTATTAAAGAAGTAAGATTTTGTTATTTACTATTCACTTTATTTAAAATGAAAGACTTCGCTATTATCGATAACTCACACATTTAGTTGAAAATACCAAGGAACAACTAAATAACTTATCAATAAGTTAAGTGAGAATGAATAGACTAACTAAACCAAATTAAGATCATATTTTCATAAAACACTAGATAATTGAAATAGTTAGGCTAATCGAAAAGGCTAAGTACTTGTCGCGGTCGTTATGGACAAAGGCGTGCGATGACGTGGCATAACCCGATGACGTGTCCGACGACATGGTAGGGCCCGATTGCCTTAGGATTTGAGGTCGTCACAGGGATAGACCCAATCTTTTATGGTTGTGAGCTACGTACCAATCGTGGTCTTTCATGCGCACACGAGCTTAATGTACATATTTTGACCTGGATTACCTATACCACTTGAAAACATTCATGCGTTCGCGTAAGTTGAGTATGACACCTAAAAAATATGTTAATTTGACTGGCTATAACTTTAATGATGAGAGTCCGAGAGTTATGGCTAAGTTTGAATCATGCATTGATGAGGACGCGCGGTTTAGGGTTATTCAACAACTAAGAGAGATCAATTGTCATTTCATCGACAAAGAAGGATTGCACCAACAACAAAATTGAGGACAAGAGGGAGACCAATACTCTATAGTGTATGTACTCCTATTATACAAAGCAAGAAAGGGAAAAAAGGGAATAAAGGAAAGAAAGAAAAGAAAGACTCACAAAAGAGGAAACCCGAAAAAGATGATATATCTATGACGAGATATCCTAGTATTTTTGAGTTTGTATTTACGAGTGTGGAGGCGGCCAATGCGCGAAGGAATGGAAAGGAAGTTCGGCAGAAGTACACCGAACACAAGGGCATCTATGGGAACATCTTTGATTAGATTCATTCATACTATTCAAATGGATTGGGTTCCACACATTGAGTCTACCGTCAATGTGGATAGTGATGGTCATTACGGCTTGCGTTGTGTTGTCGTCGGTCTTAGATTCTTAGATGTGGACTGCTAGAGGAGGGTCCGAGATGGTATGGTTAAGGAATTAGAAGATCACAATGATTTTTAGAGGATTTGCTTGGAGGTTACTATATAACAGCTTAGATAAGTCATGGAATTTCGTGAAGGTATGGATATCGTGTCCGACAAGTGAATGACCCTTCATGATATTGGACTTGTAATTGCAATGACATTTAAGGTTATGTTAGTCAACGTGTCAAATAGTAGTTGCATGACATCTCTTTCTCTACGTGGTATCCTCCGCCTATGAAAGATCGGGTAGTCATTGGCATTACAAATGTCAACGACACTCATTAGGTTAGGGTAAGTCTCTTATAGTTCGTTTCAAATGTGGGTTACTCATTCATTATTTTATTCTATGTTGTACTTCGAAATGACATGTCATATTCAAGCTTAATGCACCTGTTCCCCCTATATTCATTGTGTGGAAGACCTTCACAAATGTTGATACCGAAGGGTGGGGTATTGGTATTGACATCCAACCACGAGTTCGGGTTCATTCTTCTCAGCTAGGCACGCCAACAGTGATAGACTTAGCAGAACCTTAAACACTTTAAATTATTTTTTGTAAACTCCATGAAGTTGTAACAACTTCATATTTTTTGTGAAACTCATGAAGTTGTCACAACTTACCATTTTTTGTACGATATTAACTATCGAGTATCATGGTTTCTTATAACTTTTACTTGTATTTGCTATGTGAAACTCATGAAGTTGTAAGAACTTATCATTTTTTTGTAACAACTTATCATTTTTTGTATGATATTGGCTACCGAGTCTCATGGTTTCTTATAACTTGTACTTATATTTGTTTGTGTGAAATTCATGAAGTTGTAAGAACTTATCAATTTTTGTAACAACTTATCATTTTTGTATTTATCATTTTTGTATGTGTTTTTGTTGCTTACTACACTTGTATGTAATTGTGAGGCCTACATTTGATGGTGGTGGATGTTTAAACTTGTAAATATAATGTTTCTGTACCACAGTTTGAAAACAACGCACCGCCTCGACAACCCGTAACCTATATTGTGATATATTGTCTCGGCCATGCGTAACCGTAAATGTTTAAATGGCGGAATTGAGACGTGGACGAGGCCTTTATTCTCGAAATACTCTTCGATGCATTAAGTAAAAAAAATGAAGGTGCCCGGATCATCTTAGTGTCCAACACTCGTGACAAGGGACTAAGTCACGGAGTTTGGCTATCAAGAATTGTAAAACTAATAATTGTATACATGAATGAGTCAAATTATACATGAATTATATGGCGTACACGATGACTAGTAATCGAAACTTTGTACAAGAGTCGGCCATGCACTACCGAGATCATTGACTAATACTTGGTGGTGCATATCTCAGATTCTTGAGGTAGTGAGATATATTCATTCTAATCGGCATTACATAACCAATACAATATGTTTCAATCTCGAACCGCATGTCCGAAATTGTAAGTCTTGTCTCGAACTGCGTGATCGAAACTCTGTTTGGGCAATAATAACCTACACTTAACATGAAAAATTTCCAAAGCATTCAAACAACAACAAAGTCCATTCCACAATCCCAACTTGTAACAATCAAAACAAGCATACCGGTAGTTGCATTTCACTCCAACAAGTTTATGAAACAATTATATCCATGAAACAATTACATAACAACACAAGTTTATGAAACAAGTATATCCATGAAACAAATCAAATAATAACATCAAATGAAAGACATATACTTTGAAACAAGTAAAATGAACAACCCCAAAGAAATTTAACGAACCATTCAAAGAAGTTTTGCTTTTTTCCTATCTTTGTCTCCTAATGTAGGTGCGTTGGGACTTGGGAAGCCGAGAAGATCTTGGGATGGACGCGTTAGGTATGGCATTGTTGTCACTGCTGGGAATCCCCAAAGAGGTTCTGGTCGGTGCCAGTGGTAGTCGTGGTGGTCGTGGTAGTGGTACCAATGGTAAGACCCCTACTCGTCAACTAGTCTACGACACCATTCGCCATTTTCTCTCAGACCTCTATCTTAGCCATTCCCGCCAAGCAAGTGTAGTCATGCCAACGAGATGTCTAATGCTCATCGATTACCCCTGTTTAAAACCAAAACCAAACTATCAATAAATAAACAATACCACAACTGCAACAATTTAAACTCAAATGCTAGCATTTAACCTCTAACAACTCATTGTCTACAACAAATATCGTCGTCTCCACCGCCACTCGCTGGGTTCTCAATGATAGGATGCGAAACTTGAAGAAACCATGGCAGATATTCTGGTGTAGCCATGAAGTCGAACCTCGCCTTCTTGCCTCTGCCTTAATCGTAGAGTGAATGGGTGCTCCACCCTTCCCAATTTTTAGGTATGAACCCGTACTTAACCGAGTATTTCAATGCAAGCAGCAACCTCGATTTGCTTCAAAAGGACGATATGGAGACGGCGATATCCTTTGAACATGGTTGAGCCGGCGAAGGAACCTCTATGGATGGTATGGCTCAATAACTTCCATGTACTTTAAGGTACCCGAGAAGAAAGTGATAGGCGTAATGATACCACCTAGGTCTTGATATCGCGTATGGATCCAAACTCACGTAAACCAATGAAGTAAACAACTTATTAAAACATAAGAGTGATAAATTAGAAAACCAAATGAAATAAATCAAACAACACATCTTACTCGGCCGCAATCGATCAAGGGTCCTACGAATGGAACCGAGCTTGTTCAAGTTCGCTACCATTTCATATTTTTTATCCACCTCAATAAATGTGGTTGCAAGTTTGAAGAGGGAAGTTGTCTTGGCTCGAACTTCTAATCACTTTTTAATCCTTAATCACGATTACGGATCCATGACGCTGGGACTCACATTGTGATATGCACACCGACCTAGGCATGTGGCCGAGGTATATTATATATTTGTGTGATGATTTCCTAGTGTATTATATATGTGTTGACTATTAAGTCACTCTACTTATTATTTTATAAGTGTCGATAGGTGAGCAGGGACACGCTTCGATATGCGTGCAAATGTGAGACCGGGTAGAGATTGAAATGGTAAGCTAACATTAAGTTAATGTGACTTAATTAGTTAAATTTGATGTGGCTATAGTTGATTTATAATAAATGTAGCCTAAGTTAGTAAAAGAAAAGAATAGCTATTTGATGTTTCTCGATATACGTGTGGACACATCAAGAGACCAATGAAGTATGAATTGGTTTTAGCAAGGGTAAGTTAGTGGAGAGTTAGTGGATTTGAAATAAGAGGTGAACCATTAGATTAACCTCTAGATATGTGTACACATTAAGATCAAGAGCTATAATTAAACCTTACCTACTTATACATAGGTTCTATAGGATATTATGAGGTGTTAGTTGCTAGAATTGAGAGGTGTTCAATAGAGAATTTCATCATAAAAAAAAGAACTCAAGTGTAGATAACAACATACAACTCTAGGTAATGTATCTAACCATCTATGTTTTCAATTTCATGAGTTGTAGGCATGAAATCAAATGGGTTTTTCTTTAAATTAGTTTCAAAGCATTTTGAGAGGTGTTATTTTCAAAATCCATTTGTATATTTGAATTCCTTGAGAATTTCTAATACTCCAGCTATCAAGAATTTTGAAAATTGGTTTTGTTTTTACAAAGTTATGAATTTCACGAAGCTTTGGATGTTGTCAAGTTTTCCAAAAAAATACATGTTCAAATCTCTAAATTTTGATGAGTTTTATGAAGTGTCCCGTGTATGTTTGACGAACGAGGATGTTACGTATCCGTGGTAGCGGAGAAATGGGATTCGAGGCTTTGGAGGAGGTCATTCCCGAGAGGAATTCTAGAATTCTAGTTGCAGATTGCGGGTTCCAACCAGAATTCTAGTTGCAGAATTTTGGGTTCCAATTAGAATTCTAGTTGCATAATTCGGGTTCCAACCTGACTGGGGTCCACCGCGCTAAGCGTAATCTAGCGTACTAGAGAAAACTCCTAGCGCACTACAACACAAAAATAAGTAATTTCTCAAAACACACTTAACCTATCTAGCCTAGCCTAAAACTCAAACTAAAAGCCTAAACACACTCTAATACATGTTAAATTATAACAGGAGCCTCGAGTCCGAGTACGCGTTTTAGAGTGTCGTGAGGTCGTTAAGCTAGGGAATACATTGCGTGACTTATAAGTAACCTTGTCGAGGTTCTTGTTTACATTTCATTCCAAGTATGTTATGTTTTATAGTCTATTTAACTATAAATGCCTTGAAATCGATATCATATACTTATCTCATATTCTACTCATTATATGAGTGTTTTTATCATGATATCAATTGCTTATAGATTCATTGACTCTATTCTCCCGTGTTATGTCTTTTCTAACGATTATGATGAAAGTATGATAGAGAATAGCATACTATTAGGATTATAGTAATGAAATTGGAGTATAAATGGACTTGTATTTTATGGTAGCTTGGTTTTAAAGCATATTGCCTTGTCTTGAAATCCTTTATGTGATTATTTCTTCAAATTACAAAGTAGTGATAAAATCTAAGATCCATTGCACGATATGGGATGCGTGACACGCGGGGTTACTAGACTTCCGGGGTTGTCGACTCACCACTACGCTTGCATGTCACACGGGTCATTAAGACTCGGGGTAGTCTGCAAGGATGTATAAATGAGTGAATATGGGGCGAGAGCTCGCTTTGACCTTCAATAGAGGTGTATAGCACAACTCCACCCCGAGGTAGTGGTGTAAAGGCCTATGTGATAGGGCTTACGCTCGACCGACCTAGATCATTACTACTTAGCTTTGTGTTAGTCTCATTTTGTTTAACCGTGGTATTTTCTAGCATATTTTCATTACATCATTTCTTTGCTATATTTATGCTTTTAAATACCGTAGTTTATGTTTGGAAATGTACATAAGAATCTCTAGGAATTACTTTATTACATATTGTACTCACCATCCTTTTTATGACTGGTGGGTGCAGATCTCATCGAGCGAAGAGGTCGGGCAAGGAGAAGATCGACGACTATCTCTCGAGTATTCGGTGATTTTCTACTTCATATCTTGTAGGTCTCAACTTTTGATGTATTATTTACTCGTCTTTTCTCTACATTTTGAGATGTATATTGGGTTGAGCGGTTAGTTCCCCGACTTGACACTTAACTAGCTCATCGTGTTATTATCCTTACGATATGTACATGCATGTGATGTTGTTTCATGGTTTCCATACTTAGGATTTTTAATAATCGCTTCTCCCGCATAACTTTAAGACTTCCACTATATGTTTTTAACTCGTAAAAAGTTTTTAATTAACTCTAAAATTCAATAATAACGTGACATGTGTTTTACTTATCCTAAACACGTTTAACGAGGAGAATATAACAAAAGGTTGACTAATACATAGTTAAGTCCTATATGGTTAAGATTAGGGCTTAATTACGAGATTAGGCCGAGTGGTGCCCTGTTTTAAAGAAGAGGTCGTCACAGTTGGTATCAGAACCAATTTCTCAATAAGTAACATACAAACATGAATTATACATAAACCTTAGACGTGGAAACCAGTCGATCCTTGCCTAGAAACTATTAGTTGGGAAGTGATTCGGGGATTTACATTATGTACATGTTAATTTCTAAATGTATGTATATATGTGATATGCCACATAGTAGTTGATTCGTGTTCGCTATCCACTTGCATACTTTGATGGCTGATCGAGTAATAGCTCGGGGCCAGTAGTTGACTGACTTCAACGCTATGAAGACAACCTGATTTGCTCCATCGGCATCGACACCACCCCCACTACTAATGCGCCTACGTTAGCGGCGTCGCCGAGACTCTCGCGGCACCAAAGAACTTTGGTGGTACGTACGTTGCAAGTAGTTTCAATATCGAGAGAGGCAGATCGCACCGTCCCTCACGCCCACATCTTTGAGCTCATCGCTTGAAGTTCAACTAGCGAAAGACTTTATTAGGCTGAAACTAGCATACTTTGACAGACGAGAGATTTCGAGAAGATTAAGAAGTGGGTGTTATCCCAAGAGAAGCGACACAAAATTTTGAGGATCGAGGATAGACTTCAGGTTGAGCTATCATCTTACACGCTGGATAGAGACGTCGACGTTTGGTGGTATGTTACGATAGCTACTCACGAAGATTTTGAGACTTGTGAGGCTTTCAAGAAGAATTTCTATCGGTAATACTTCCCGCCTATGGCTTTGAAGAGGTTGAGGAATGAGTTTATGAACATGAGATAGGGAGCAGAGGAGTCGTGATGAGCTACAGAGATAGATACGTGTATGTGAGGCGCCATCGGGGACTTAGTGAAAGAGGATTCGAGGATGTATATCGCTTTGGTGACTGATCGAGGCCCGACATTGGGTATTATGTGGTTAGTATATGCGCTAAGACAATTGGTGAGATATACGAGTGCACACTGCGTCACACAAAATATATTATTTGGGCGAGTTACCGATAGGACAACATTCTTTATCAACAGAGCAGATCTGCGAGTATGAGAGAATGAGACAGAGGGCGAGGGATAGAGGAGATGGGACAGAGTTCTCAAGGGACGGGTTCGGTCACATCTCAAACACTGTCGTACCCTATATATCATATCATGCCCCAACTCAGGGTTAAGGAGGTAGTCCTTAATTACCACCTCTGATCAGGCCAACACTACCTGTTCTTAACGGATTAGCACTTCCGGCACCACCAGCTCCACACCCATTACGACAACAGCAGTAGGGTGGTCGAGGACAAGGCAGAGGTAGAGGTAGAAGGACGAGATGGGTCCAGATAGGAATAGAGGTTTGCTTAGGGTTAGACATAGGGTTAGCGTGGGTCGATTACATGTTAAAGATGCGGACAGGGAGGACACATTGTGAGGGATTGTCCGCCGCCAGTAGCAGTATATCCACAGCAGGGTCGAGAGGGAGCCCATATGGTTACGCGACCCGTACGCCCGACGCGACACGAGTTCTCATAGAGGGTACAATTTCTATTTCTAGTATAGATGCTCATGTTCTATTTGATTTTGGATCTACTATATCATTCATTGATGGTCGCATGATAGACATCCTAGGGTATTCACCTATTAGGATTAGTGTACACCTCGATATTAAACACCACAAATGGGGATAGAGTTTATCCTAACAGCTTATGTACAGGATGTCCAAGTAGAGATTCGTTGAGTAGTATAACCAGTTGACTTTATAGTCCTCAAGATGTTAGAGTTTGAGGCACTACTAGGGATGGATTGGTTGTCGCATATCACGCTCATATAGATTTTTTTAGTAAGACAAAGTGATATTCTAGATACCAAGACGTCCTGTATTCATATATGAGGTAGTACATCGAGAGCCAAGAGTTGCAACTGGTGAGGAGATGGCAGCATTAATAGCATTGTAAACAGTGGCAGAGAGTCAAGGACCCATACTTAAGGAAATTTCGGTTATTTATGAGTTTCCGATGTCTTTCCGAAGGATCTACTAGGATTACCGCCACCACGAGAGATGGAATTCATCATTGAGTTGGCACGGCACCGACACATTTCTATATCGTCGTATCGCATGGCTCCGAAAGAGTTGGAGGAGTTGAAGGTCCAGCTTTAGGTTTTGGGACATAAGGGATTCATCGCACCCTTTATGTCGCGATAGGGAGCACAAGTTCTTTTGTAAAGAAGAAGGACGACACATCGAGACCAGTATCAACTATAGGCGATTGAACAAGTTCATAGTCATGAACAAATATTCACTGCAAAGCAGATGGATGATTTATTTGATCTGTTGAGATGAGAGTAGTATTTCTCCAAGATAAACTCGAGATCATGGTATCATCTACTTAGGATCGTGAGGATGATAGGTTCAAAATAGCATGCCGCACGAGATATGGACAATATCGCTTATGGTCAAGCCATTTGGGCTAACCAACGCCCATGCCGTGTTTATGGATTTGATGCATCGAGTTTTTAGACCGTTTGTTGACCACTTTGTGATAGTCTTTATCGACGACATATTGATAGATTCAAGGACACAAGAGGAGCACGAGCAAAGACCTCGTAGAGAGACTTTATAGACTTTAAAGGAGCACCGATTATTTGCCAAGTTCAACAAGTGTGAATCTTGGCTTTCTGAGGTTTAGTTTTTAGGTCATGTTGTTGGGGCAACAAGGATTGCAAAAAGGATCCAACCAAGATTCGAGGCTATTATGGATTGGGCGGCATACTGTTGGGTTTTGGGGTTTATACGCAGCGGAGATTACAAAACAATTTTGACAAAAACCCCAACAGGATCCGAATCTAATTCCATTAAAAACGTTTAAACCATGAAAAACTTAATCATACCTCAGTCGCAATATACCTTTCTCAGGTTGATCGATCTCTAAGGCGCTGCCAACGACGAACGCCCTCTACCAGTAGTCCACACACGAACGGCGGCCGAGATTCGAAGTGCTAGCTTCAAGAGAATACCAAACCTTTTGTTTCTCTCCAAAACGATCCAGAGCATACCAAAAACCCTAAGTCGTTTCTAATTCGAAAATAGAGTTTCGGCCCTTTTTCTTTCGTACCTGTGTTCTAACTTAAAGCGTCTATTTATACAACCCTTGTATATAGATGGTTAAGTAAATTACACATATACCCTTACTTAAAGAAGTATAAGTGTAATACACCACAAGGACGTTTCTGTCATGAATTTTATCACATAAAATTCGTTTTTCTGAATCATCTTAAAATCTCGCAAAACCATTCTTAGTGTGCGACCCAATAGGCTCATACAACGTTGGCAGTGTACCAAAACACATTTTGGTATACAAGTCATAAGCGCCTCAGCAAGACATTATGACTACCCAAGTTGTACGAATATCAAATCGATACAACCTAATCAATAGTGTATATAACATCCTTTTGTCACACGATATCCTTTTGATCAAACATAAGGCATGGAATTGTCATCCAACATGTTTAATCGTACTAGTCTCGATCTCTGGTAGATCTAGGAAAACATCTAAGTGACATTGATCAATATCAATTCACTTAGACTAGGCCTTTTAACAGTCTAACACATCGAGGGATCCACTAGATATATCTCTTTATATGAGAGGGACAAATTCTATCTCGATTACACAACTTCATCACATTGCTCACACAGTAACCAATCACAACCTTTATAATCGTCCTAAGTAAAGACAAATGCTTTTGATTGTGTCAAATTACTTGTGTTCCTAATGTTGAAGTCTCTGGCAATCTCAAGTCGAGGACCGAAAAATATACCTATCATGAGAAACAACTATGACTTAATCCATGTGATGTTCTCATAGTGGGTCGGTCCAAGACTTTGTTCCCTAACAAGTACTCGTGATCTTGATTCATATCCCTATACGTATAATCATCATATGATCATCAATCAAGACTCACACTAGTCTTAATTCATTATAGTTCCCAGTATAATGATCGATAGGGACATTTAGGATATTTATGTAAATACCCATAGATCTTATTATAATGTAAACATGCAAATTAATTATAATAAACAACAAATGAAATCCTCTATTTTGTTAACTAAAAGTATTCATAAAGACAGGTTAATGGATTGACCTAGGGCACATGCCCCATCAAGATCGGCATTAGTGACATATATTAGGAGCTTTCGGGTTTTGTAGGGTATTAGCGTTGGTTTGTTAAGGATTTCTCGAATATCAATTCACCGATTACTAGATTGACACATAAGGACGTGACTTTTCGTAGACAGAGGCATGTGATCGTGCATTTGCGAGTTGAAGAAATTATTGACTCGATGTGCAATTACTAGTGTTACCAAAGGCTAGACGAGGATTTCTAGTGTATACAGATCTTTCTCATACGAGTTTAGGCATTGTAGACGATGTTGGGTAGAGGAGTTGTTGCTTACGCCTCCAGTGCAATGAAGATATATGAGAAGAACTATCTCACACACGATTTAGAGAGTTGGTAACTATTGTGTTTGCGCGAAAGTGTGGAGAAATCACCTATATGGAGAGAAATTCACACTCTTTATCGATCACAAGAGTCCAAATATCTCTTCACACAAAAGGATATGAATACGAGATAACGCAGAGATGGTTGGAGTTTCGAATGACTACGACTTTTCCTTAGAGTATCACCCAATAAAAGCCAACATAGTCGCAAATGCGCTGTGTAGGATATCGGTTAGAGATGTCAAGGTTGTCATATGTCACATGATGCATGAGTATGGGTTACTCGAGGCAGCGGTGACATCATGTCAGTCAGAGGTTCCTACAGATACTCGGGTTAAGATTTGTGCACAGATGAGAATACAAACCGTGTCTACATAGAGAATGTCAGAGGTTAAAAAAACTAACAGGTTATACTCGAGATTAAGTGAGTTGGCGCAGAGTATAGAGTATACAGACTGGTAGAGACTGTAGATCAGTTTCTAAGATACAGGGGCAGATTGTGGATACCAAAGGTACCGGAGCTGAGAGATGAGATTCTTTAAGATTCACACTATTCTCGTTTCACCGTTCATTCAGGCAGAACCAAGATGTATCACGACATGCAGAGGTATTTCTGGTGGCCTGGGATGAAGGCGGATGTAATCGAGTTCATCAGAAAGCGTGGGGATATGTCGGTAGGGTGAAGGCCGAGCATCGCAAAACTTAAAGGTTGTTACAGCCTCTTCCCATTCCACGATGGAAGTGGGAAGTTATCTCTATGGATTTTGTTAGAGGACTACCGATGACTAGCAAGAGACATGATTTGATATGGGTGATAGTTGACAAATTGACGAAGTCTGCTCATTTCCTACCAATAGTAGTGCACTACACGTTTAGTAAGCCGAGTATACTATTTGAAAAGAGATTATCGAGCTACATGGGGTGTTATTGACAATCACGTCGAGATAGAGATGCTACATATACGTCCAGGATGTAATGAGTATGCAGAGCAGTATGGTACGCGTATACGCTTCAAGATAGCTTTTCATCCTCATACTAACTGCGATTGAGAGGTTGATCCAGTCTTTGAGGACATGATTCGGGCTTGTGTATTAGAGTTTGGTGGATCTATAGAGGAGTGCCTATCATTGTGTGAGCTTGCTTACAACAACAATTATCGACCAATATTGAGATAGCGCCATTTGAGGCTTTATATGGCGGCACCGTGTTGCTCGCCATCGCGTTGGACTGAGCTAAAGGACCAGGAGATCGTGGGGCCTGAGATCGTTGTTGACCACACGCAGAAGGTTAAACTGATCCGTCATAGACTCAAGGGTGCCTAAGAGAGACAGAAGAAATATGCAGACAAGTATCGCGGTAATCTCACGTACACCAAGGGAGCCTTTGTCTATTTAAAGGTTTCCCCTCAGAAAGGTCTTCAAAGATTTGAGGTGAAATGCAAGCTTGCACCGAGGTTCACTGGGCCTTTCAGGATTAAGAAACGGGTCAGGAAAGTTGCGTACGAGCTTGAGTTGCCTCCACAAATGTCAAGGATTTATCCAGTTTTTCTTATATTGATACTACGACTAGCTGAGTCGGGGGCAAGAGTACGACCGATAGTTGACTGGAGTCAGATCGACCTGAGTGAGGATATTACTTATGAGGAGCAACCTATTCGTATCTTGGATCAAAGGGTAAAATAGTTGAGGAACAAGTCTATCCCGAAAGTACTCGTTAAGTGGTAGTTCCATGGTGACACGGAACTCACTGGGAGCGAGAAGACTATATGATGGACATATTCCTATACCTTTTCGAGACAGTATAAATCCTAACTTGAATTTTAATTTTAAGGACAAAATCTCCATTAATTGGGAAGATTTGTCACGACCCGAACTTCTAATCGTGTTTTAATCCTTAATCACGATCACCGATCCGTAACGTGGGACCCACATCGTGATATGCACACTGATCGAGGCACGTGGCCGAGGTATATTATACATTTGTGTGGTGATTTCTTAGTGTATCATATATCTATAGACTACTAAGTCATATCTACTTGTTATTTTATAGGTGTCGATACGTGAACGGAGATACGCCTCGAGATGCGTACAAATGTGGGACTGGGTAGAGAGTGAGATGGTAAGCTAACATTAATTAATGTGGCGTAATTAGTTAAATCTGATGTGGCTATAGTTGATTTATAATAAATGTAGCCTAAGTTAGTAAAATAAAAGAATAGCCATTTGATGTTTCTCGAGATATGTGTAGACACATCGAGACCAATGGAGTATGAATTGATTTTAGCAAAGGTGAGTTACTGGAGAGTTAGTGGATTTGAAATAAGAGATGAACTATTAGATTAACCTCGAGATATGTGTACACATTAAGACCAAAGCTCGCAATTAAACCTTATATATATATATATATATATATATATATGTGTGTGTGTGTGTGCGCTTATGATGGCCATGCAAACCATCTAGATTCATTAAGAGAGGAAATTCTGAGGTGTTAGTTGCTAGAATTGAGGTGTTCAATAGGAGAATTTCATCATCAAAAAGAGAACTCAAATGTAGATAATAACTTACAACTCTAGGTAATGTATCAAACCATCTATGCTTTCAATTTTATGAGTTGTAGGCATGAAATCAAAGGGGTTTTTCTTTAAATCAGTTTCAAAGCATTTCATGAGTTAAATATGTTCAAATGGAAGGTTTAGTATAAGTTTGAAGCTCAATTTTTAAGATTTCAAGTTTTGCACAAAAAAAATCGGGTTTCATTCCAATGAAATTGAATTTCTGAAAAATCAATATTCAAGAGGTGTTATTTTCAAAATCCATTTGCATATTTGAATTCTTTGAGATTTTTTAATATTCCAGCTATCAAGAATTTCAAAAATTGGTTTTGTTTTGACAAAGTTATGAATTTCGAAAATTTTTGGATGTTGTTGAGTTTTCCAACAAAATGCATGTTCAAATCTCAAAATTTTGATGAATTTTATGAAGTGTCTGGTGTATGTTTGATGGAGGAGGATGTTATGGATCCCGATGGCGAGAACAGGGATCCGGAGCTTTGGAAGAGGCCATTCCGGAGAGGAAATCCAAAATTTTGATTGCGAATTCTAGGTTTTGGCGCGCTAAGCGACTCTAGAACGCCGAGAAAAACTCCTAGCGGCTAAGAGGGTTACTAGCGCGCTAGATAAACTACCTAGCGCGCTAGGTGCTTTAACAAAGACAAAAATCAACACTTTCTAAAAACGCATTTAACCTATCTAGTCTAGCCTAAAATCCAAACTAAAGGCATCAACACACTCTAATACGTACTAAATTATATGAAAGTTTTTATCTTGATATCAATTGTTTGTGGATTCATTGACTCTATTCTCGTGTGTTATGTATTTTCTTATGGTTATGATGAAAACGTGATCGAGAATAGCATGTTATTAAGATTAGAGTAATGAAATTGGAGTATACATGGACTTGTATTCTATAGTGGTCGAGCTTTGAAGCATATTGTCTTGTCTTGAAATCTTTAATGCAAGTATTTCTTGAAATTACAAAGTAGTGGTAGAATCTACGATCCATTGGATGATATGGGATGCGCAAGACATGGGGTCACTAGACTACTGAGGTTGTCGGCACTCACCATTATACTTACGCGTCGCACATGTCAATAAGACTCGGGGTAGTCGACAAGGATGTACAAATGAGTGAATATGGGGTGTAGAGCTCAGCTCTGACCTTCAATAAAGGTGTAGAGCACAGCTCCACCCTAAGGTAGTGGTATAAAGGTCGTATGTGATAGGGCTCACAGCTGACTGGACCTAGATCATACTACTTAGCCTGTGTTAGTCTCATTTTGTTTAACTATGATATTTTCTAGCATATTTCCATTTCAAAGATTTCTTCGTTATATTTATACTTTTAAATACCGATCGTTTATGTTTGGAAATGTACATAAGAATCTCCAGAAATTACTTTATTACATATTGTACTCACCGTCCTTTTTATGACAATGGTGCATATCCGTCGAAAGCGACAGTAGAGCAAGGAGAAGATTAACGACTATCTCGAGTATTCGACGATTTTCTATTTCCTATCTTGTACGTCTCGACTTTGATGTATTATTTACTTTATGTCATTTCTCTACATTTTGGGTTGTACATTGGGTTGAGGGTTAGTTCCCCGATATAGCACTTGACTAGTTCACCGTGTTATCATGCTTACGATATGTATATGCATGTGATATTATTTCCTGGTTTCCACACTTATGGTTTTTAATAATTGCTCTCGCATAACTGTTAAGACTTCCGCTATATGTTTTTAATTGTAAAAAGTTTTTAATTAACTCTGAAATTCAATAATAATGTGCATGTATATTACTTATCCTGAACGTGTTTAAAAAGAGAACAAGACAAAAGGCGGACTAATACGTAGTTAAGTCCAACGTGGTTAAGATTATGGCTTAATTACGGGATTAGGCGAGCGGTGCCTGTTTTAAAGAAGGGGTTGTCACGAGAGGTGCTCGTATACCTATCCTTAAATAAGAATAAACAAATGTATAGAGAGTGAAGTAGAACTCCACCTATGTTGTACACTATGTACGCTACATAGCCTGGTCCCAAGTCCGGATAAAGGAGGAGGGTTGCGATAGGTTGACGACACGTAAAACTTTTGTCACTTTTCATGAAATGGATCAAACATATATAAACGTTGGGCGTTCCCACCTAGCGACGCGCTGCATCGGAGTCCGGGTGTAGTGAGAAATGAGCAAGGGTGTGTTTCACATCGCCGCCTGGGTGTGAAGAAAAATGAGCAAAGGTTCCCACACATAGGACGTGTGTGGGTAAAGAAGCTAGTCCCTTCACATCGTCGCCCGAATGTGAAGAAAAATGAGCAAGGGTTCCCACACAAAGGACGGGTGTGGGTAAAGAAGCTAGTTCAAAACAAACACGAAAACAAAAACAAAATCATAGATACGGACACTAGATCTTTTAGACAAAATAGAAGTAGAAAAGGAAAACAAATACAAAGGGGAGAAAAAATTCGCTTAGGAACATGGAACATAGGAACACTTACGGGGAAGTCAATAGAACTAGTAGATACCATGATTAGAAGGAGAGTCAATATTGCTTGCCTCCAAGAGACAAAATGGGTAGGAGAAAAGAGTAGAGAAATAGGAAGCACAGGGTTTAAACTGTGGTACACCGGTATAGATAGAAAATGCAATGGAGTAGGAATTGTGGTGGATAATGATTATAAGGATAAGGTCGTAGAGGTTAAAAGAATGGAGGATAGATTGATTCTAGTTAAATTAATTATTGGAGACGAAAAAATTAACATACTTAGCGCCTATGCACCACAAGTAGGATTAAGCGAGAGCATCAAACGCAAGTTTTGGGACGATATGGATGGATTTATGCAAAGTATACCATTAGATGAAAAAGTTTTTATTGGAGGAGATTTAAATGGGCATGTCGGGGCAAGTAACGATAGGTTTGAGAGAGTTCATGGAGGTTTTGGTTACGGTAATAGAAATGAAGAAGGAGAATCAATCTTAGAATTTGCTTCAACATACGATCTTCTCTTAGCAAATACTAGTTTTAAGAAGAGGGAGTCACATATAATTACTTTTAGTAGTGGTCATAACAAGAGTCAAATAGATTTTCTTTTAACAAGAAAAATAGATAGAAAAATATGTAGAGACGCAAAGTAATACCCGCGAAGCACTTACGACCCAACATAAGTTAGTAGTACTTGATATTAAGCTAACACGACGACATAATATAAATAAAAGAGTTAGCGACCCTAGAATAAAGTGGTGGAACCTAAAACATAGTAAACAAGTAGAGTTTAGAGAAAAACTACTAAAGGAAAATATTTGGAATCTTGACTTAGATGCTAATACAATGTGGCTAGAAGTGAGTAGTTGCATAAGGAGAGTGGGATCAAACGTATTAGGTATATCTAAAGGCTTGGGACCACCAAAGAAGGAAACATGGTGGTGGAATGAGGATGTCCAACGAGCAATTAGGACTAAAAGAGAGATGTATAGGAAAATACCTAAGTGTCAAGATGAAGATGTGTACAATCAATATAGAGAAGCTAGAAAACAAGCTAAAAAAGTAGTTAGTCAAGCTAAAACAAATTTTATGGAAGATCTATATACAAGGTTAGGTAATAGAGATGGCGAAAAATATATATATAGGCTAGCCAAACTAAGAGATAAACAGAAAACAAGACCTAAGTCATGTGAGATGTATTAAGGACGAAAATCAAAATGTTTTAACGCGCGAGGAGGATATTAAGGAGAGATGGAGAAGTTACTTCGATAGTTTATTTAATGATGGTCAAGTTGATACCATAATAGATGAAAACTCACACCAAGAAAGAAATGTCAACTATACACGCAATATTAGAATTGTAGAAGTTAAAGAGGCATTGAAAAGAATGAAAATAGGGAAAGCATGTGGCCCGAGATGAAATACCCATAGAGGTTTGGAAATGCTTAGGAGAAATTGGATTGACTTGGTTAACAAAACTTTTCAATAAAATTTTAAAATCAAAACGGATGCCAATGGATTGGAGAAGAAGCACGCTTGTGCCAATCTTCAAAAACAAAGGAGACATTCAAAGTTGCTCAAACTATCGGGAATTAAACTTATGAGTCACACTATGAAACTTTGGGAGAGGATAATTGACAATAGGCTAAGGAGAGAAACAACAATATCGAGAGAACCAATTTGGTTTCATGCCTGGAGGTCAACTATGGAGGCGATTTTCCTTGTAAGACGATTGTTAGAAAAATATAGAGAAAAGAAAAAAGATCGCATATGGTATTCGTAGATTTAGAAAAAGCATATGATAGGGTCCCTAGAGATGTTCTTTGGTGGGTTCTAGAAAGAAAAGAGTGCATGCTAGATACATAGACACTATTAAGGATATGTATGATGAAGTAGTAACGAGTATAAAGACATTTGGAGGAGCTACAAAAGAATTCCCCATTACGATAGGACTACATCAAGGATCGGCTCTAAGCCCATATCTATTTACTTTAGTTATAGATGAACTAACTAGACATATTCAAGAGGATATACCATGGTGTATGCTATTTGCAGATGATATTGTCTTAGTGGATGAAACTAAAGATGGAGTGAATAAGAAATTAGAACTCTGGAGGAATACATTAGAATCTAAAGGCTTTAAGTTGAGTAGGACAAAAACCGAATACATGCACTGTGAGTTTAGAAACACTAGACATCGAGATGACGGAGTGGTAAAATTAGGGGAAATAGAAGTTCCTAAGGTAAACCACTTTAGGTATCTAGGATCAATCATACAAAATGATGGTAACATTGAGCATGATGTCACACATAGAATTCAAGTTGGATGGAAGAAATGCGGAGTGCAACAGGGGTGATCTCAGTGATCGAAATGTTCCTACTAAGTTAAAAGGAAAATTTTATAGGACCGCAATTAGGCCACTATGCTCTATGGAAGTGAATGTTGGGCGGTAAAGCAACAACAATTACATAAAATGAACGTAGCAGAAATGAGGATGCTTAGGTGGATGTGTGGTAAAACTCGTAAAGATAGAATAAGAAATATAGAAATTCAAAAACAAGTAGGAGTAGCACCAATTGATACAAAGATTAGGGAAGGGCGGTTGCGGTGGTTTGGTCACCTGCAAAGACGACCTACAAATGCCCCAACTAGAAAACTTGACTCAATAGAAACCGTAGAAATTCGACGAGGTAGGGGCAGACCAAAGTTAACATGGGATGCATTAATTAGGAGGGATTTGAATGGTTTGGAAAGCTCACCATCGGTTGCACTTAATCGAGCACAATGGAAAAGTTTGATCCATGTAGCCGACCCCAGGTTAATTTGGGATGAGGCTATGTTGTTGTTGTTGTTGTTGTATAGAGAGTGAAGTAGTGGAAATACAATTACAAAAGCAAATCACAACATAATAAAATCACAAGTAAGGACCACAAAATATGTACTTCAAGCAAAGTTAGGTACCCCCTGTAACTGTGACATTTCTCGCCTGCTGGTGGTGACTCGAGGTGACTAGTAGAGGTAAGCTAGGTCTCAAGCACCCTATGCGTAAGTCTCGACCTCATTCAAGTTCTCTAGAACCATTAGTAATGCAATTGAAACTCGTGACCCGCTTATCGGCGAATAGAGTGCAAAGCGAGTAAATACAATAAGTACGCATATGTAGTGCACTCCAATTTAGGGTAGGTATGAGAATTAGAAGAATCGGTGGACTTGGGTGGGCACTTTTCACCAAACTAATTGCACCGTGAGACCCCACGTGTAGTTAAATATTCATCTCGCCTCATGAATACTAACCCCAAGCAAATTGGAAATAATCTTGATCACCGTCATGCAAGACTCGTCTATGTAGCAGCCCAAATTCTCGACTACCACCACCTTGCCAACAACGAGGATATTCGAAAAATGCTCACGTCCTCAAGCATGATGGACATTTCATCAAAGGTTAGGTGAAATATATTAGTCTCTCGTCGCCACTTGGTCCACAAAAGCTAAGATCACCTCCTTATTTCCCTTTCGAGCGGAGCCAACTCGAACCTCGAATGATTCTCTCCAGTAGTGTCCGGGTGTCGGGGTGGCAAGACCGCAAATCTCACTCAATTCGAGCCCCATGGTTTATGCACTTAAACAATGTTTGATCATGCAAAAAAAAACTCATTCGTAAATACATTATTGTATATGAATAACAAGAATTATTTAACTAAAAAATCAAATGGAACTTAATGAAGAGAACATACATCATCATCCCAAATTGTTGCCGCGCCTCGGACGGACTGTCATCGTGCTATTGTCGACTCACCATCGACTTCGTACCTCGAAACAACAGATTTCCCTCGAGCCATATCTCGATAAGAAAAGAAATTATAAGCACATTTGAATGAAATTCAAAAAGAACTTAAAAAAAACTAAAATATGCAATGTCTCGGTTACACAGATTCGAGAGCTAAAGACCAGTCTTGGTAACACATAACCGATATATATATATATGTTTAAGTCTCGGTATCACACTATCGAGACACATTTCAAGGTCTCGGCTTGTACTCTCCGAGACCAGACCAAGATCCACATCAAATTAGGAAGTCTCCATAGTATTGCACCGAGACCACAGAAGGTAGTCTCGGTGTCAACTAACGGAGACCTAATTAAAGGTGTCGTTCTAGTTCATCTGTGTCATGCTCATTAGTTTCGGCGATGTATTACCGAGACTAATGAGCATGTCACGACCTTACTGTGGCCAAAGAATGCGGGTTTCCAACGAAACCCATTTATTACCACATTTTCATGGCGCATAACAAGGGAAATGAATCTAATGAACATAAAATTGAACTAAAACACAAACATACCTCGGTTGCTCTCGGTTTCACACAAACCCTAAATCTGAACTCGTCCCACAAACCCTAGACTTTCGAGTCGTCGTAACCCACTTAATTAGGCATCTAACCGCCTAGATTATGTTAATCCACCGATAACCTAGCAAAGCATTAACCTCATCATCTACAAATAATTAAAATTTTATCGTAGTATTTATCAAATATTATTCTAACTCACCCACAAAGGATTCTAAAATGACTCTTGTACCTCAAAGTCGATAAAGGTTAATTATATCATCCTTAAAAATTCGTAAAAAGAATTTCGCCAAAAGATCTCCTCTATTCCTAAGCCTACACCGAAAATCTCGACCTTCATAAATCTTCAACAAACCTCGCTCACTTGGTGGAAATACCGAAGGACTCACAATCAATCCACCCCATAACAAGATATATTGCATTTATAAATTATTTAATCATTCTAACTTATCTCAAGTTCTCAAAATCTTTAAATCATCATTACCTTATCTCCACGGCATTCCAATCCGTCTTAAAACCATAAATTCAATTTTAATCATTCTCAAAATCATTTTAACAGTTTCAAAAGGTATCCTAATCTCACGCGAACGCAAAAACCCATTTATACAATATTTTATATTAAAAAAATAATGCATACATAGAGAGAAAGAACCCGAACAAACCACAATAATCGAAGCTCTTCCTTTCCCTTGTTCCCTTGTCGTCGCTAAAACCTGTCATTACCCAATTATAAAAATTCGATAATGTCAGATTAAGTAAATCCCACACTATCCAGTACACCTGTAGTAACCAAATGCATAATAATCCAAGGAATTTAAACAAGAATATAATCCAAGGAATTTAAATACAACCGTGAATCCATCATGTTTCTGTTATCCGACCACAATCAGACGACGTCTCCGAAAGTGGTAAGTAAACAGTAATAAGGACTCATGCACGGGGAGAATAACCAAACGAGTCTCGTTCCTCTAGACTATGTGAGTATGATATGGTTCAACGTGATCTCATGATAACCACGTGATGCAAAGTATCAGTGACTTCAGCCCCTTAAGCATAATATAATGTTCTATAAACTCGATATAGACACTATAAGGAGACTCGTAACGCCTTACCCTCTCAAACCGTGTATGCATGTACAACGAAAATGCAATTCAAGGATCAATGCAATATATACGAAATTATATTCACACAATGTAAAGGTTATCACGGGGATTTACTTAACCTTATAACAATGATACCAACGCCCCATGCGCTCCCGGTCGATTGACTAGTCCATACGAAATTCCAACTGCGGTCCTACAATTCATTCATAAGTCCCGTAAGCTTCTATAAAAATTTCACAACTATTTCCCAATTAATTTCACTTAAACTGTCCGAATCACGTCCCGAAACCCTACAAATATTTTCAAAATAAATTATCTGATGGTCGAATTCCATTTTTTACTCAAAATTATTGTTCGGCATCGAAAATTACATTGTCTAGGCTTAAATATCAATTTTCCAATTTTATTGTATTTTTCGATCCAATCTCGACCCGAAAACCTCGAAAAATCTCCGAACCATGTCCTCGGATGTCGGATTCCAATTCGACTCCAAATTGTGATTCATAATTAAAAATTACCCTAGACTAAACCATAAAATAATTTTCTAAATTTTGGATATTTTCGGTATCGTAACACGCATTTCGAGAAATATACTAGATAAAAATCCCCGAGAAATTCCAAAAATTCTCATTTTTCACAAACGTCCTCAACTTTCATTAATTTGTCCAAAATCTATTTTTCACAATTTTCTCAATTTTTCAGGGATTTATCCCATTTTTTTCAATTTTTAACTTTTTCGGGCGTCGTAGCACGTTTTACGAGACAACACTCGGCGTACCGACCCCGGAAACTCCCAATTTCCCTTCTATTATCAAAATTATATTATTTTGATCAATTCCTCATTTTTTTTCATAATTTGTTTTCAGGGGTTTATTTACTTTTTTTTTCTATTTTTAAACTATAAATATATTATTATTATTATTATTATTATTATTATTATTATTATTATTATTATTATTATTATTATTATTATAGATTATGTTTTGTAAAGGGGGAAGTCCCTCACGTCTCTGTTAACAACAGAGAAAAAAAAAAAAATTTAATCGATCGCATCGCATGAGTCTCTCCCCGCTTCTTCTTCCTCTTGACTTCCATAATCAATCAAAACAACCAACAACAACAACAACAACAACAACAACGCCCAAAAACAAGATCCGCCATTAAAACAACCAACAAGAACAACAAACAACGACCTACAACAACCCAAAAGCTCACCTTGGTTTCCTTCTCCTCTCGATCTCGATCGGCTCTCTCTCCTTCTCCTTCTCTCTCTCTCCTCTCGCATTTTTCTTTTTCTCCTCCTCCTCGCTCGAAGAGAGATTGATTTCGGGTAGAAGATATATATAATTTCATCGATATACATATTTACATATCTCGAGACCAATCCAACAACCATCGCTAACCCATGAAACAACCGCCTTACATTTGATTAATAATAAAAGTTTCTCGAGATCTATGCGAATCTCGAGGCACATCAAAATATAATTTAAATCGAATGCTTTCCTTGAAAATTGGGTAGCGCGCATCTCGAGGCATCACGAATATTCGCACCACTACCATCGTACGGTCGTACCACCTCATTTCAGATTTTCGACACTCGCGCACACGCATCTCGAGGTGCATCCAATGTACATTTTTATTTACTCCACAACTATAGGATCCATTTATATATTTATATATATAGCTTATATATATACAAATTTATATTTTCCTATATATTTTCGCACTCAAAAATTCGTCGCTTGCGCCGACAACCATCGTCGGATGTGCAAACTATTGTACGTCCCACGCATGTCACCCTCGACCCCGCGTGTCATTAAACGCTCATTAATTTATTAATCATTTATTTAATTTCGTGTCTATATTTTCAATTTATATCCAAATAAATCCCCGAAAAATATCACAATTTCGCCAAAAATTGACAAATTTACCCAATCACTCCAAAACTCTCGGACAACCCGTCTTGACACGCATTTCGAGACATGGGGCCCACGTCACCTCGTTAAATCCAATAAATGTCCAAAACTCTAATTTTTAAATTTAAATTCAGTTATTCATCGTGAAATTTGACACAAATATTCAACTCAACATTTTGAGTATCTCGGCACCCGTCTTGACACGTGTTTCGAGACAAAACCCCGTGAAACACCGAATTCACTCAACCGACTTGAATTTCGCAAAATAACATAATATATAATACGCAACACTAGGCAAACACCACAAAAATAATAAAATTAATTATAAATCTCTAATTCACCGATATTTTAACTCTCAACTCGAGGTCAAAATCATAATTAGGCTCCCTTATGTTGGGTTTTGGGGTTCATACGCGACGGAGATTACAAAACAGTTTTGACAAAAACCCCAATAGGATCCGAATCTAATTCCATTAAAAACGTTTAAACCATGAAAAACTTAATCATACCTCAATCGCAATATACCTTTCGAAGGTTTATCGATCTCTAAGCGCCGCCTTGCCACGATGACGAACGCCTCTCTATCGGCGATCCACACACTGAACGCGTAGAGATTTGAAGTGCTAGCTTCGAGAGAATATCAAACCTTTTTGTTTCTCTCCAAAACGATCCAGAGCATACCAAAAACCCTAAGTCGTTTCTAATTCGAAAATAGAGTTTCGGCCTTTTTCTTTCGTACTGTGTTCTAACTTAAAGCGTCTATTTATACAACCCTTGTATATAGACGGTTAAGTAAATTACACATATACCCTTACTTAAAGAAGTATAAGTGTAATACACCACGAGGGCGTTTACATCATGAATTTTATCATATAAAATTCATTTTTACGAATCATTTTAAAATCTCACAAAACCGTTCTTAGTGTGCGACCCAATAGCCTCATACAACGTTGGCGATGTACCAAAACACATTTTGGTATACAAGTCATAAGCGATCTCTAGCAAGACATTATGACTACCCAAGTTGTACGAATATCAAATCGATACAACCTAATCAATAGTGTATATAACATCCTTTTGTCACACGATATCCTTTTGATCAAACATAAGGCATGGAATTGTCATCCAACATGTTCAATCGTACTAGTCTCGATCTCTAGGTAGGCCCCGAAAACATCTAAGTGACATTGATCAATATCAATTCACTTAGACTAGGCCTTTTAACGATCTAACACATCGAGGATCCACTAGATATCTCTCTTTATATGAGAGGGACAAATTATATCTCGATTACACAACTTCATCACATTGCTCACACAGTAACCAATCACAACCTTTATAATCGTCAGGTTAAAGACAACGTTTGATTGTGTCAAATTCTTGTGTTCCTAATGTTGAAGTCTCGGCAATCTCAAGTCGAGGACCGAAAAATATACCTATCATGAGAAACAACTATGACTTAATCCATGTGATGTTCTCATAGCGGGTCGGTCCATACTTTGTTCCCTAACAAGTACTCGTGATCTTGATTTGTATCCATATACGTATAATCATCATATGATCATGAATCAAGACTCACACTAGTCTTAATTCATTATAGTTCCCGATATAATGATCGACTAGGGACATTTAGGATATTTATGTAAATACTCATGGATCTTATTATAATGTAAACATGCAAATTAATTATAATAAACAACAAATGAAATCCTCTGTTTTATTAACTAAAAGTATTCATAAAGACAGTTAATGGATTGACCTAGGGCACATGCCCCATCATCTCCCACTTGCACTTAGGGTCAATCATACATGCATCTAATGCCTAATGATCTAACATGACCATCATGTTTTGCTTGTGGAAGAGCTTTTGTCAATGGATCCGCAACGTTGTCTTGATAGGTACTCTGCAAATCTTTACGTATCCCCTCTCGATAATTTCTCGATGAGATGAAAACGCATGAGTATATGTTTGGATCTGTGGTGTCATCTAGGTTCCTTGGCTGTGCTATTGCCCGTTATTGTCACAATACAAACAAACAGGGTTAGCAATACTTGGAACCACACCTAGTTCGAAATGAACTTTTTGATCCAAAGCGCCTCATTTCTTTGCATCGGACCATTTGCAATATACTCGAACTTTTGTTGTAGAATCTGCCACGATCTCTTGTTTCGAACTTCTCCGACTTCTTGCACCCCCATTCAAAGTAAACACATATCAGGCTGCGATCTAAAATCATCTATATCGGTTTGAAAACTTGCATCTGTGTAACCATTTACAACTAGATCATTTTCAAAACCTCCATAGACCAAGAACACTTCCTTAGTCCTTCTTAAGTACTTAAGGATGTTCTTTCTTGCTATCCGAGTGACTCTCACTGAGGATCGGCGATATCGCTTGTAGTGCTCAAAGCATATGATACATCGGTCGAGTGCATAGCATGGCATACATGATAGATCCATAGCCGATGCATATGGAATCTTATTCATACGGTCTCGCTCATCATTTGTCCTAGGACATTGATTCTTCTTGAGACTTATGCCATGAGACATTGGCAACAATCCTCTTTTAGAGTCTTGCAAAGCCGAACCTATTCAAAGGCACCTTGTCTATGTAAGCACTCGACTTAGGCCAGATTAGCCTCTTAGATCTATCCCTATAGATCATTATCCCTAGGATATAAGTTTGCATCTCCTAAGTATTTCATTGAGAAACACTTCCCTAACCAAGACTTGACATTCTTGCAATGTTGGGATGTCATTTCCAATGAGTAATATATCATCGACATACGGTACCGAGAAAAACAACTACACTCCCAGTGACCTTCTTGTATACACAGGCTCATCTTCGTTCTTAATGAAACCAAAATCCTTGATTGATTCATCAAAACGAAGATTCCAACTCCGAAGCTTGCTTTAATCCATAAATGGATCTTTGAAGCTTGCATACCTTCCTAGAATTCTCGGGATGTACAAAACCTTCGAGGTTGTGTCATATACACGTCCTCAAACGACTTTCCATTAAGAAATGTTGTTTTTACATCCATTTGCCATATTTCATAGTCATAATATGCGAAATGGCAATTAAAATTCTTATGGATTTAAGCATGGCTACTAGCGAAAAAGTTTCATCATAATCAACACCTTGAGTCTGCACGAAACCTTTTGCTACAAGTCTTGCTTTAAAAGTATGCACTTGCCATCCATGTCAGTTTTCTTCTTGAAAACCCATTTACATCCAATGGTCTTACCACCTTGGGTAAATCAACCAAGTTCCAAACTTGGTTATCATACATGGATTGCATCTCGAGTTCATGGCACTTAGCCATTTATCGAGTCTGGTCCAGGACATAGCCTCGATAAGTGGTGGGCTCATTTTGATCCATAAGCAACACATCACGACTATCGGTAATGAGAAATCCGAATCTATCTGGCTCATGTCTTACCCTACCCAGTTTACGTGGGCCTTGTGTCACTTGCGGAGGTTCAAGCTGGTTCGAACGTTGTTGAACTTCCGATAAGCGGTTCAGTGTTTATCTGTGATTCTTGAACTTCTTCAAGATTTATTTCTCTCCCACTAGTGTCTTTTGAAATAAATTGTTTTTCCATAAAGGCACCATACTTAGAGCAATAAACACTTTATTCTCGTGCGAGATTATAAAAGTAATATCCTTTTGTTTCCTTAGGATACCCCACAAATAAACACTTATCGATTTAGGTGCTAGTTTTTACGAGACTTGTCGCTTTACGTAAGCCTCACAACCCCAAATCTTAAGAAAATACAAACTAGATCTCTTCCCGTACCATATCTCATATGGTGTTTTATCAACCACTTTAGAATGAACTCGATTTAGAGTGAAAGCTGCAGTTTGTGATGCATAACCCCAAAAGGATAATGGAAGATCTGCATGACTCATCATAGATCGAAACCATATCTAATAAGGTTCGATTTCTCCTTTCGAAACTCCATTCCATTGTGGAGTTCTTTGGTGGAGTCAATTGGGAGACAATCCCACAATTTCTAAGATGATCATCAAATTCTTGGCTTAAATACTCACCACCTCGATCGATCGAAGTGTTTGATAGTTTTACCAAGTTGATTACGCACTTCATTTTGAAACGTTCGAAACATCTCAAATGATTCAACTTTATGTTTCATAAGATATACATAACCATATCTGTTTGAAATCATCGATAAATGTAATGAAGTATCGATAACCTCCTCTAGCCATTGTGTTTATAGGACCGCATACATCGGTATGTATTAGACCCAATAAATCACTTGCCCTTTCACTTGTGTCCATAAAGGGACTTTTAGTCATCTTGCCTAGTAAACAAGATACACACGTTTCATATGTTTCTAAATCAAATGAATCTAGAAGTCCATCTTTATGGAGCTTCGTTATGCGTTTCTCATTTATGTGCCCGAGACGACAATGCCAAAGATAGGTTTGATTCAAATCATTTGACTTGAATCTCTTTGTATTTATGTTAAAGGCTGGAGTATCGAGTGGACTTTTTCATGCTTAGAATATAAAGACCATCATACAAATCAACATTTGCATAAAATATGCCTTTACGAGAAATGGAACATCTATTATTTGCAATAATAAAATCAAAACCATCCATATCCAAACATGAAACGAAAATGATGTTTCTGCTCAAGTGAGGCACAAAATAACAATTATTTAAAGTTAAAATAAGTCCACTAGATAAAACTAAGTCATATGATCCAACAGCCAGGGCAGCAACTCTTGCTCCATTCCCTACGCGGAGGATGACTTCTCCTTTCTTCAACTTTCTACTTCTGGTGAGTCCCTGCACATTTATACAAATGTGAGATCCACATCCGGTATCTAATACCCAGGAATCACTAGTAGATAAATTAATTTCAATAACATAAATACATGTAGTGGTAGTCGCACTACCCTTTTTCTTCCTTAGATCTTCCAGATAGAGTTTGCAATTTCTGAACCAATGTCCAGGGTGCATGACGAAATGATAATTTCCTTCTTTTTCTTTTGGGTGTTTTGAAGCGAGGAACAGTGGGGGCTTGACTTGTTCCACGGGCTTTGCGACAGTGCGGCAACGACCTTGGCAACTTTAGCCTTGCCTTTGCCTTTCTTCTTCATTCCCTTTCCCTTTTGGACCATCAACACATTACTAGAGGTTTCTTGATATTTTGTTCAGCGAGTTTTGAGCATCAAATGCAACTCTGAATTGATTTCTCCATATTATTCATATTGTAGTTCATCGCAAATTGTGAGTAACTCTCAGGTAATGAATTTAGGATCAAATCCGTAGCCAACTCTTGGCTTATGGGAAATCGAGTCTATCAAGTGAGTCAACATAGCCCTTCATCTTGAGAACATGAGGACTAGCGACGCGCACCCTCGGTCATCTTGCAAGAATGTAGGTTTTGATTTGTCTCGAACCTTTCTTGCCTAGCTTCTTTGTTGGAACATTTCCTTGAGCGTTATAGCCATGTCGTAGGCTTCCATTAGTTCCATGTCCTTCGAAGTTCGGGAACCATAGTTGCCGACATAATACATGCAACATCGGTAGAATCGTTGATATGCTTATTATGCGCATCCTTCACGACTTTCGTAGCATTGGTGGTGGGTCCTCGGGGATTGGAGCATCCGGGACATACAACTTGCGTTCATGCTTGAGAACGATTCTCAAGTTTACGAACCGATCAAGAAAGTTAGTCCCAGAGATAGCTTATCCTTCTCGAGGATGGATCGCGATGACAGGGGATTATTGTTACTTGAAGAGGCCATTGATCTACAATAAAGATTATGCAAAGTTTATTTTAGCATAGAGGAATAGACTCCCACTAAATTAACAACCCTCCTAAAACACCTTTGTTTATTTAGGGGACTAAAATCCATATTTCACCTAATTCTATGACAGCTATGGCATGAAACACAGAACTAGATTATTTAGGTAGGTAACAATTACCAATTACATCTTATGTAATTTTTAGATCCTTTTATGAGATATGGGACATCTTATGTCTTAACATGTTTTTATCTCATCATTTGCCTAAAGCTCAAAACTATTTTGATGGCTTTATTAAGTCGGACCATTTTAAACATTTAGGTAACTCTTACCCAACTTGTCTCACCAAGATAACATAATACACCCGACTATGGTGAATTTGTATTAGTGTGATCGAGGCCTTGACAAGTGTTTAAAATGGATGGCGTGAGACTTAAAATTTAATAGAGGGATTTTATTCGATTTTAGTGATTTTATGTAAACAATGAAATATCATATATTTTATTGATTTCTTAAATCACTAAACAATTTGGAGATTTTTTATCTTGTTCACTAATAAAAGAATTTATGTGCGCTAGGATTAGTTAGAACAATGATCCATTGTGATCCATGTGCCACAAGCGGTGGTTCCGTTGATCGATCAATGACGGGAGTAAAACAGTGCGCGCCGTTTTTTTTTTTAGAAGGCGAATCTCAATTAGAAAATTGAAATTCGCTATAGAAAATCATATTTTTCGCTGATTTTACTATACTAAATTTACCCCTTAATTTATCCAAAATTAAGTCAATTAAAACATTTTTAATTAACTTGGGACCACATCTAACTAATCATCTTATCCTAATCCAATTAGGACTTTAGATATTTGAATCCTAGCATATCACCAATAACAAACTTCTCCATATTTATCTCCTATCCAATAGGGATAACGAAACCGATTTTGCTTATATCTCCTAATCTAATTTGTTATCTATCTTTATCAAATAGAAACTTCATAACAAAATAGATATAACAAGATAAATAATTAATTTCGAAAATTAATTATTTATTTTGGATTTAAGATATTTGAATCCTAGTATATCACCAATAACAAGATTCTTGATATTTATCTCTTATTCTAATTTGTTATCTATCTTTATCAAATAGAAACTTCATAACAAAATAGATATAACAAGATAAATAAATAATTTCGAAAATTAATTATTTATTTTGGATTTAAGATATTTGAATCCTAGTATATCACCAATAACAAGATTCTTGATATTTATCTCCTATTCTAATTTGTTATCTATCTTTATCAAATAGAAACTTCATAACAAAATAGATATAACAAGATAAATAAATAATTTCAAAAATTAATTATTTATAAATAAATAATTTCGAAAATTAATTATTTGCAATTTCGGTCTTCATCCAAATAATCACAAACATGTAATTGAATCATGAACTACTATCCCAATCGAACCTAATGGTGTCATGGATCATAGAACACGAAACTCAATTCATTAAAATTATTCAAATTAACCTAACATGGTTACTAGCATGTACTGAAACTAATTTCAATTAAATCACGAATATATGTATCATATACACAAAACATGATAATAAATCTCACAGGAAACTTATGTATATCACATATACATAAACTATTAACATGCTTTCAATCATATATCATGTATATATCCGAAGAAAACATGCAATGAATTTAATGGAATCAAACTCGAAGGCTCTGATACCACTGTTGGGTTTTGGGGTTCATACGCAGCGGAGATTACAAAACAGTTTTGACAAAAACCCCAACAGGATCCGAATCTAATTCCATTAAAAACGTTTAAACCATGAAAAACTTAATCATACCTCAATCGCAATATACCTTTAAAGGTTGATCGATCTCTAAGGCGCGCCAACACGAACGCCCTCTATCGGCGGATCCACACGCACGAACGACGTAGAGATTTGAAGTGCTAGCTTCGAGAGAATACCAAACCTTTTTGTTTCTCTCCAAAACGATCGAGCATACCAAAAACCCTAAGTCGTTTCTAATTCGAAAATAGAGTTTCGACCTTTTTTTTTTCTTTCGTACACGTGTTCTAACTTAAAGCGTCTTTTATACAACCCTTGTATATAGACGGTTAAGTAAATTACACATATACCCTTACTTAAAGAAATATAAGTGTAATACACCACAAGGACGTTTTTGTCATGAATTTTATCATATAAAATTCATTTTTCTACGAATCATCTTAAAATCTCGCAAAACCATTCTTAGTGTGCGACCAATAGGCTCATACAACGTTGGCGGTGTACCAAAACACATTTTGGTATACAAGTCATAAACGATCTCTAGCAAGACATTATGACTACCCAAGTTGTACGAATATCAAATCGATACAACCTAATCAATAGTGTATATAACATCCTTTTGTCACACGATATCCTTTTGATCAAACATAAGGCATGGAATTGTCATCCAACATGTTCAATCGTACTAGTCTCGATCTCTAGGTAGGCCGAAAACATCTAAGTGACATTGATCAATATCAATTCACTTAGACTAGGCCTTTTAACGATCTAACACATCGAGGGATCCACTAGATATCTCTCTTTATATGAGAGGGACAAATTCTATCTCGATTACACAACTTCATCACATTGCTCACACATGATAACCAATCAATCAACCTTTATAATCGTCGGTTAAAGACAACGTTTGATTGTGTCAAATTCTTGTGTTCCTAATGTTGAAGTCTCTGGCAATCTCAAGTCGAGGAGGATTTGAAAAATATACCTATCATGAGAAACAACTATGACTTAATCCATGTGATGTTCTCATAGCGGGTCGGTCCAGTACTTTGTTCCCTAACAAGTACTCGTGATCTTGATTTGTATCCATATACGTATAATCATCATATGATCATGAATCAAGACTCACACTAGTCTTAATTCATTATAGTTCCCGTATAATGATCGACTAGGGACATTTAGGATATTTATGTAAATACCCATGGATCTTATTATAATGTAAACATGCAAATTAATTATAATAAACAGCAAATGAAATCCTCTATTTTATTAACTAAAAGTATTCATAAAGACAGTTAATGGATTGACCTAGGGCACATGCCCCATCACCTTAATCCCAGATTAAAATTTGTAATTTCCAGTTTAAAATTTTCGGATTTGACACGAGCACTTCCATCGGCAAATAAACACCCACACAACTCGACAAATACACAAATTTCACAAACATGTGGGAGAGAACAAAGAAAATGGGAAGATTCGGTCGATATCACCTCTAAATCACGATGAAATCGATAGCAAAATAAGGTGTAAAGGAGATTTCGAACCTCTTTTGATCGAAATCGATGAGGTGTTCAACTGTTAGATTTAGGGGTATTTTCGTCAAATTTGGTGGTGCCCTGACAGATTCGATGGGTCTTGTAACAACCCGTTACCTTAAGTAGATGATTAGCGTTAATCAAAAATCTAATTAACCCAAGTTAGGCTCGTGGTTAAGCCCGGCTTGTCTCGATTAACGTGTATGTAGATTTGTGTTATGTTTGGCATTTGTATGATGTGTATTAGTATTTATTGAAATTAATTAAATTTATTGGCATATAATTGAATAATTGGAAAATTATGGGACGCCTAATATCATGTGTAGGTCAAGGGTGACGCACATTGGTCGTGGTGGGGTAGGTGCACGCCAAGTGCACTTGTTATTTCACGACGAAATTATAAACGCATGAATATATGAGTATATATGTATATTGTATATATAAATATATATTAAAAATAAATAAATAATTGATAGTTCATGGGCGCCTAGTGACACTCGAGGTCGAGGTGACACGCTTAGGACGTACAATATTGTGCACGCCCGAAGGTGGTCGTTAACGCGCACATGATGAATTTATAGGGAAGAAATACAAGTTACTTATATCTATAGTTATATATATAAATATATATAAATGAATCTTATAGTTTAAATTAAATTAAATTGTAGATTGGATTCACCTCGAGATACCTGTTACGAAATGCATGCAACCACATCTAAATGAAAATCAATGCGCATGGATGTGCACGTGTTAATTTGGTGTCACATTAAGGAATATGACTTTATTTCCTATCCTTTGCATCGTTCTCGAGGAGAAAACCTTATTTGATCTTGTATAAGTCGGTCAGGTGAGATGGGTTTATTAAGAGCCACATAGATCAACCTCGATATATGCAATGCGTATCTCGAAAAAAAATCAAAATAAGAAATAAAACATTTGATCTGTCTCGAGATTCCTGTAATATGAATCTTAAGAAAATCTAATATTTATCCCAAAAAGTCAACTGCCTCACCAGTTCAATTTCGAAAATCCAGAGAGAGAGAGAGAGATATGGAAACGCATGGAGTGGGAGAGGAAGAGAAATCGAGATGAAGAGATCAATGGAGGTGAGTTAAGGTTATTGTATGTTGTCGTTGATTGGTGTTGATGTTGTGTTGGTTGTTGTTGTTCGAGTTGATGTGTTGGAATGGAGGAGGCTCGACGAGATCGCTTTTACACTCATCCGAGGAGGAGACGACCCATGAAAGTCTTCTCCCTCCCAAATCGAAATGTCTGGGGTTGGGTCTCAACCCCAATTTGAAAATAAAAAATTTAATGAAACAGAAAGCGAGCTCTGTTTCATCTTAATGAAAACGATGGGGGCGGGGCCCCAACCAGGCGATTCGGCTTGGTTGAGTTGAACCTGGTTCAAAGCCCAAACCTTAAACTCATTTTAAAAAGGTTGAAAATTGGAAAAAATTCCATAAAATAAGGAAAAATTAGAAAAATAATATTCTGACTAAATAAATAGAAATTAATGAATTTTTATGAAAAATAGTAAATTTGGAATTCTTTCGTGACTTTATACCGAGGTTTTTACCTCGAAAAATGTGAAATAGTCATATCGACCTAAAATTTGATAAATTGGTTACGGATTCGATAAGGGCCGATTTAAGGGTTCTAATTGATGGGTATTGGACCCAAATTGATGACAATTGATTTACTTAATTTAGGTTATTGGTCGACGGAAATGTGTGTGTGGATCTCGGGAATCGCGTAAGTCAAGATAAAGGTAGGAAAGCTCGACACA
Source organism: Stephania cephalantha (assembly GCA_039657325.1). NCBI lineage: Eukaryota > Viridiplantae > Streptophyta > Magnoliopsida > Ranunculales > Menispermaceae > Stephania > Stephania cephalantha. The sequence continues at coordinate 10,139,345 of CM077578.1, read as the reverse complement.
GGCAAGTGAGACTTGTATTCTTATCGACTATGCAACATAATTTAGTGTAATTAGTTCATATAGCATTATGGATTAGGAATGAGGCAATGTACTGTGAATTGAACTAGTTTTTATGTTAAATTCTCAGAAAGAGGTATGACGGGAGAATCAGACTGAAGTAACGATGAAAGTGTTGGATTATTACCTACATTTTCCCTTTAGAAACCTTGAGGTACCCGATTGTTGCTTTCCTATTTGAGTTGATAGTTACGCTACGTCTGGATACAATGCATAAATCACACGTTGGCCAACTTGTAAGTTTTTGTGGATAGTAATTCAGGGTAACGAGAATTTACAGCTCAGTTTTGAAATGAAAATACAAGTCACGAGTACAGTAGCAATTACTTATGAACTTACACTTCGTTATCTATTGTTATATCATTTGTAATGCCTGAATAGATATGTTTTGGATTCATATTTATATTCATTTATTCATTGATATTAGTTGATAATTGATACGCTTATGAACATCAATTATTGAGCAAGTTGGAGTGCTCATTCCCCAATTAACATTTCAGGTTATCAACATGTGCTTCGACTCATAAATAGAGAATATTAGGATTTTATAGTCTTCTCTACAGTGAATTGATTTCTCTACTGTTTATATATTGTATTGAATTACTATTTTGTAATAAATAGAGTAGGGATATGATTTTACAACCGAGGTTTATGCCGGTTTTTGTATATCTCATGTTTTATCGAAAAAGTTTTTAATTCCGCTGTGTTTTCAATTATTTTTTCGATATAAGATATATTGTATTGTGATTATCAGGTATGAAGGACGACTGTACTGTTACTCTAATTGAGTCTGATTTTTTAATTAGAGTTTCAAGTCGAGTATCGCCCTAATTGGGATAGAGGATGCTACATGTGCCTTTGTAAAATGGGTTGCCCTGAGTTATGACTAGGGTGCACATAGCGCGACCCCATACTATGTGAATGAATAACATAATGGGTATCTATTTTGTTGAAATTTTTGTCCGAATTTGGACCCATTTTTTAAAATGGACTAGAAAACATATCCGAACCCAAATTTAATTTTAAAAAATAATGTCCGCACTGTTAAAAAGCGGGGTCGGGACAAATGTGAACAAACAGGTTTGGACACTTTTGTCACTCCTAATGCAAACACATTGTGCTATGCATCGAGAGATATGTTTTTCCGCATTTGGAGGTGCTCTTGAATGGCTCATGCATACCTTTATGCGTTCGAGTACGTTGAGCGATGTCATTCTTCTCTTTAGATCTAAAGAGATAATCGAATGGTTAAGATCAAGAATTACAAGAGATAATCAAAGGAAAAAATTAGAGTTTTAAGTGGTGGTGGCTCTCCTCGGTTTGTTTCCTTCGGGTAGTTTGATAGTATTGTAATTTTAAGTTTTAAAAAGTAATTAGTAGCCAAATCAAATTAGATGAGAAGAGAAGATATATGGGTTCAAATAGGAGCCCCTCTTATAACCAAAAACAAAAAAAAGCAACCCCACTTAATTAAAGATTCAAATGTTGACTTTCTTTTTTAATAATTGTCTCCAACATGAATAGAACTATAGAACCCAAGACCACATTTAACCTTACATTTTAGCAAGTGATGCCTCATTCTCTCTAGAGATGTTTTGACACTAACATTCTCCTTAATTAAAGATGGCAACGGCTGAACAGACCCTACTTCTTACTTAACATACCCCATTCCCACTTTTTTAATTTCAATTTTTTCCCTTTTTATGAAATGACAAAACCGCCTTCATATATGAAGGTTTTTCTCATTCATACCCCAACTCCCAACCCGCTCCCGAGACTAGCTCCACCCACCCTTAATTCGCATCGTCCAATCCGACGACATTCCATCGTGATTCCAACAAGATCACGTCGGCCCCTCGTTGGTGAAACTATTCTCACCATTTTTAGTTCGATATCTGGGTTATTTGGTGGTCTTTTGAGTCATTTTTTGTGTTATTGTTGGTGGTGTTTAGGGCTTTGATTTTGGGCTTTAATTTCACCTTTTTTAAGGGTGAAATGTAGATGGATTCGAGAGAAGTAGCACATTTACAACAAAACCACCTAATTTCTATTTGTTTTATGGATATTTTGGGCGATCTCAAAAATTTCTTCTTCCTTTTTGTCCGTGCGTCTCGGTCACACGAGGCCGGGACCTCTGAAAAGTTCTTGATCTCGGCCAGCTCCCACCTAGACCACTTCATATGTTTTGGCCAGCTCCACCGAGACCACTTCATATGCCGCTTCATATGTTTTGGCGGCTCCACCGAGACCACTTCATATGTCGCTTCATATGTTTTGGCTCTCCACCAAGACCACTTCATATGTTTTGGTGGCTCCATCGAGACCACTTCAAATTGTTTTGGCCGAGCTCCACCGAGACCACTTCATGTCTCGTTGGCTCCCACCGATACATTTTCATAGATCTCGGTGGGAGCGGCGAGACCTTCTCTGAAGAGGTCTCTACCATGTGTGATCGAGACCCATAGATGGCACTTCTGCATTTCTAGGGCACCGACAAGCCCAAAGCCAACCTTGTACGACAAAAAAACACATCAACAACACTTTTGACCTAGTACAAGTGTTCTACAATGGCAAAAAAATTGAGAAATGGAGAGGATTGAAGGTAATGGGCTGATGGTGAGAGTGATGACGCGAGCATGGGTATTTCAAGAATTTCTTTCATCAATTTAAATTCAAAAATTGGGTATTTTCAATAAGTGGGGTATGTTCAGTAAAAAATTGGGGTTCGTCTAGCAGATGCCTGAAAGATTCAAATGATGATTTTTTATTTTTATTTTTATTTTTTTCAAAAATGTTGATTTTTATTTAATTATTACAAAAACAAAAGGTGTTTAAAAAAGAAAAACACTTTCCTTTAATTCCCACTAATAATGCTATTGCTGTCCCTCCTAATTAATAGTGTCCGAAACACTTTTGTGGATCTTGTTCAAGATTTCTCTCTTCAATTCAATTCAATTCAAACCCCCTTTTCGACCATCTCTTCTCACCGAAATCAATCAATCGATCGATCGATCATCGAACGAACGACGGATCTCTCGATTCCATGGAGCCCAATTCAGCGGCTCCCGAATCGCGCACAGTTGGGGAATCCGCGAGCCCTAATTCCGCCGATCCCCAGGTCTCCACTTCGCTGAATTCGTCGATTCTTCAGTTTTGAATTTCAATTTTTCAATTTTGATGGTTTGAAGTCTGGATTCTGTTTGCGAGTTGTGATTAAAGCTTTGAATTTGGGTTTCTTTGCATTTATTGATCGAAAGGTTTCAGGTTTATGTTTTGGTATTGTGAAATTAGGTTAAATGTTGGATGAATTTATGTCAAATTGAACAATTTGTTAGATTGACATTGTTTTCTCGAAAAATGTTTGTGTTTTGGTATTTGGGCATGAATGGCTTTCCATCTTAAATGAATTGGGATGTTACTAGAATCTTTATAAGCTTGTACGTTGTTTAGTGCCTTAGGGGAGCTGCATTAGCTGTTATTGATGCCTTCCTATGTGTAGAAGTTTCTATGAATCTAGTACCAAAGACGGGAACCTGGAATCGCGGGCATGCTATAATGATACTGCACTGGATTTATCATGGCCTGAGTCAAACAATGTTTACAACCTTGGCGATTTAATGATCCTCCCTACCAGTAATAGGGTTTCTACAAGTCTCAAAATATAACTTTCATACTAGAAGCACATAAATACTCTAAATAGGGTTTCTACTTTAAGCATTACATACCGGGTCTCCAACTAAGACATCTTTGCATTAATTGAGATGCATTGATTGCTAGGATAGGTGGTTCCTAGCAATGCCTTGGCATTTTGATAATGAAATTGCCTATGTATTCCCTAAGGCGAGAGGTGGCCTGGTAGGTTTGTAGGATTTTTTTATAAAAATTGGTAAGTTGCTTTATGTCAATACCCTTAGAAAGGGGAGAACGGTGAGTGAGTGACTGAGTGAGTGAGTGCGTGAGTGAGGCATTTGGTGATTTTATGATTAGGTCCAACCTTGTGTTAGCGCTGAGAGATTTGTTGATACATAAAACGTTTGAGGTATCGTCTTCTTTTGGCTCAGATTCTTATCAGTTTTCAGTGCACTAGAGAAAAAGATTCCTTGTGGACAATAGCCATTAGTAGTAAGTATGGTCTCGATGCTATTAGAGATCCAAGTTGTCTGCATCATGACCGCTCGAATCACGCCTCTCTCTCTCTCTCTCTCTCTCTCTCTCTCTCGATCTCGATCTCGATATTATAGTATTAAGGATTTTAGGTAGCCTAGTGATGTGGGGACTCTTTAATGGAAGTTTGTTTTCTTTCCTTGTATTTTGCATGTTGGGCATAATGTTACTATTTGTAAGTTTGGATCACCTATTTTCAGTACTATGCTTCATTTGTTTTTTGTTGAAACTTTCTTTTCCTCGAAGCTCTCACTAGGTGAGAGTAACAATACATTGCTCCCCTGCTTTCTAGATTGGAAGGTGTTCGTATTTCTCCGCTTAGTTCGGATAGGTGCCTTGGTCTGTTGGATCTTTTTTTTACATGCGAATCTTTTTTAATCATCCCATTCATAGTCTTAATTTCCATCTTTCTTCAAGAGGATTTTATATGGAAAGCAATGGTCCCATTAAAATTTGAAATCTTTGGTGGCTTGCGACCTTGAAGAAGATCAATACATATGAATATATGATAGACTGCAAGGAAGTATGCTTCTAAATCCATTTTCCCTCATTATTGTTGCTTGTGTATTAGAGATGAGGACCGCATACCACTTATTCCTCCATTGCTCATTCAGGTGTCATACTTGAGATCAATGAGAGGTTTTCAATAGTCTCAAAGTCTCAAAGTCAAGAATCATACAAATTATGGTGTATTGGCTATACCAGGTTATGCAACCACTAGGAAGCATTGCGATATTTACTAGATATGCAAGCCCTGCTTTTTTATGATTAATCTAGATGGGGTTTCAAGCAATGATTGCAAAGCGTCGCCTCGATGGGTTAGGCGATGGAGGGGTTTCTTAGCACATTTTTAAAGTCTTGAGGGAGGTCCAACTAAACTTCTGTAAGGATAAGGAACCTCTTTATAATTAAATGATTATATATATTATCAACAAGATTTAACCCTAGTCCCCACCAATTTCACAACTCTTCCCCTCCTCACCATTTGTTGCGTCCCACCACCATCCATTTTTCGATCTTTGGCGAGGATACAGGTGAGCTTCCGACACTCCGACAAGTTTCCGCCGGCAACTCCGAAATTTTTTTTTTTTTTCTTTAAATTTATTTTCTTCTATTTTTTAATTATTTACTAGTGCTTTTTTAAAAATCAGTTACTTTTGTTTTTTAAAAAGAAAACAAAATTTCTGTTTTATAAATTATGTCTTTTACTTCTAATTTTTTCTGTTTGGGCTAATGACAAAAAATATCCCAACCTATACAAAATGTATCAATTATATCATAACCTTCGAATTTATCAATTATATCCCAACCTTTTTGATTTAATATCAATTCTATCCTCAATTAATATGGGCACTTTTTTTTTCTTAATATATGTCCACACATGATTCTCTTCAACTTTACACCTTTAAAAATTATTTATACATATGCATTAGTGGCTTATAGCGTAATATTCATGATAAATATTTATGTATATAATACACATAGTTGCACATACATATGTTTATATACATAATCTAAGGATATATTTCTTTTGTCAAATTAAACAACTATGAGTAACCTTCTCAAATTAAACAACTATGAGTAACCTTCTCAAATTAAACAACTATGAGTAACCTTCTAATAAGTTTTAGATGTCATTTTCATCATATGTATACACACATGATTTTCAACTTACATTGGTGATCTATAAACTAATTAAATTTGAATTAGCTTATTAATGTAGATATCATTGATTTATAATTTTTTTTTTTGTGAGTCCTCATACATTTAATTTATACACGAAGCTTAAAAGATTTTGATATAAATTGATCAATGTGGATTATCATGAAAATAAAGTTATAAGATTATGTTGATTTCAAAGTAAAAGCACCCAAATTAATCGAGGATAGAATTTATAGTAAATTGAAAAGGTTAGGATTTAATTGACAAATTTCAAAGGTTAGGATATAATTGAAACAACTTGTAAAGGTTAGGATATTTTTGATCATTGGGCCTTTTTGTTTTATTTTTTACTTTTGTTTGTTAATGAGTTTATTTCTTCTTTGTGCTAAGACTCTAAGAAACTTTGTGCTAGATAATAGGTTGCTTAGTTTGTTGTTGAAACTTGAAACTTAAAACTTAAAACTTGAAATTGCATTGTTGTATGAGTTGTAATGTCATTTATTTTGTGTTTCTTGAAGAATTATTTTATCATTATTTTTTTAAATGAAGCTTTAATATTAATGCTTATGACGTAGTAGACAGTCAGTGAATAGTAGTATTATAGGCATACATTAGGGTATAGAAAATTAAATTAATTTTAGGGGCCTCTAAATAAATATTCTTTTGTCGCTTAGGCGCCGCCTAGGCATTGCCTTGACGCCTTGCAATCCTTGGTTTCAAGAGAATCTTTCATGTTGAAGTTATGGATTGGTATAGTTTATTCAAGCAAACATTATATATAGCGTCTTTTGGGGCAGTTTGAATTAGTAGGAATGCGTTGCTTGTTGGTTTGCCAAGGGATTGGTGTACCTTATGGCCGATAAATCTTAAGCATGTTTTCCTTTTGTGCATTTCTATTCTATGAGAACCGATTGTCCTTTTTTCTAAGGCCAAATAGCCTAATCTATCCCAAACTTTCAACAAAGTCTCAAATCTATCCCCAACAAAATATTGTCTCAGATCTATCCCAAACTTCACTTTTTGGTCTCAATTTTGCCCCCACCTAAATTTGTGAAAGTTTTTTGGTGACGTGCCGGGACAAATTGATGAAGTAAGCCTAGTTAGCAAATGAAGAGGCTTTTAACTAATTTCAAAAAAATGGGCTCTCTAAAAAAGTAAATAAATCGAGAACAAAAAAGAAAAAAAAATAACACGCAAATTTTTTTTTTGAAGAACCGATCTTAGCATCTAAAAAAAGAAAAATTGATCACCATTCGAAAATTAGTTACATTCAATGATTGTGCTTAATTTACCAATTTGTTCTTCCATGTCACCACAAATCTCTCACGAATTTGAGTGGGATGAAATTGAGACCAGCAAGTGAAGTTTAAGATGGATCTGAGACAATATTTTGTTGGGGATACACTTGAGACTTTGTTGAAAGTTTGGGATAGATTAGACTATTCATCATTTTTTTTTAAATATGTTTTAATGTTTCCTCATAAAATGAAAAAAAAAGCTGCTTTAACAAACGAAGTTCTAATTCCCCTTCTTACAACTCCACCCCTCAACCCTTTGTTGCCATTGGTGAGTTGGTGACCACCAACTGGAACGACTTTTCCGATGACCGATGACTCCATTGGTGATCATGGATCGACAATATGCTTTTGCAAAGTGTTTCATGTTTCTTAGTAATTTTTGCAATTATAATTATATTTATGAATGGCAATGACTAGTTGACCGCTAGTATTACATATTTATCTATAAATCTGTGTTAACTTTTCATTGAATTTACCTCAAAAAAAGACAAGATTGTTCATGGACATCCAAATAAATATTTTTTGTCACGAGGAGCGACCAAGGCACCGCCTTCCCTCAATCTCAGAAATCACAAGGGTTATCACCTTGGTGCATTGCGATCATCGTTGAGATCACATGATGCTTATCTTTTTTATCGGAGTTGTGTGAGTTTTGAGTTTCTTTGTGGTTTTTATTGGTAAATAGATTAGGAAGATAGTTTATTGGTTGTGTTAGTGACTTGGGGTGTCAAAATGCCATTTAACATAATTGTTTGCTTTGATGATCCGAGGTCATGAACATTCCTCGATTGCGCATATATACGAACTCGTGGTCCATTTGAACGACTTTCCTAGTCAACAATCTTCAGTCTTGTGCATGGACTTCTTAGCATGCTGTCCTCAAGTTCCTCCCATGATGGGTTTTATAATTTTAAGCCAACTATTAAGGTTTAAGACCAAGGAAAATTTTGAACTCAACTAATGTGGGATTCTTACGAACATCAATAAGGGATTACTCCTGTCTTCATATTTTCTTGTCTATTTTTTAGTATTGATAAAGAAAAGTAGAGAAGAGATTTGATAGGATCTCGCTCACACAAAGGAAAACGAGGACAATAGCCTAGGTATTTTATTGATAGAATGAATGAGAGAGTTACAGTACTGGAGCGAGACTCTACCCAAACCCTGAGAAAGAGAACAAGCTCTCTTCTCAACCCAAGACCATAGGTCTCCCAAATACATACTCAATTCAATGCCTTTCAAAATGGCACTGTTCACTATTTATATGACTCCCTAAATGTCTCAGCTCCTGCACAAGACCACACATGACACATTGACTTGATTACGTACACTACACACTACATACCAGCTAACAATTTTAGGAATACTCCTTAAGCTAATTTGATCCACTACTCCTGAATACCTTGCGCCTATATGTCTTCAGTGGTGGTGGGCCTGGAGTTGTATCAATACTTTGCCCTTGGAGAACCATCTTGTCCTCAAGGTAGAAAGCAGGAAATTGCTTCCGCACATGATTCACCAGCTCCCACGTAACCTCGGAGGGAGGAAGAGAAGTCCACTTAACCAAAACTTCAGGACCCGCCGCGAGGGAACGATAGGAAAGGATTGATTCCGGTTCAGCGATGATCGTCAAGGAATTAGATCCTAACGGAGTCAATGTCACTGAGGATGGGATGTCCCCAATCACGGGCTTCAACTGAGATACGTGAAAGACGGGGTGAATAGAAGCTCCTGCTGGTAATTCCTGCCTGTATGCCACTGGCCCGACTCGAGCTAAGACATTGTAAGGATTGAAGAAACGAGGGCTGAGCTTAGTATTGGTGCGACACGCCACCGACTGCTGTCTATAGGGCCTCAACTTCAGATATACCCGATCCCCCACCTTAAACTCCAGCTCCCGGCGATGCTTATCCGCTTGCAAGGTTCGAAACTTCGACTTCGCTCACTTAAAATTCGGAATTCGCTTATAACTTCGATGATGGAAATTTGACAAAAATTTGCCGGTGTTCTGAAGTTTACGGAATTTCATTTTAAAGTTCGAAAACTCAAGTTTCTTTGTAGAGATGCTAGGAATATACTTAATCATACAACAATAATGCATAAAACTCATGTTAGCGGAGGATATTTCAAATTTTAAGTATATTTTTAGCATAGGCGAAGTTTCAGTCGAAGTTTCAGTCGAAGTTTGTTCAACTTCCACGAAACATAACAATTTTACTTCATGTTTTATGAACTTCCATCGATGTTTTCGAAGTTTGGTCGAAGTTAGCCGAAGTTGAGTCGAAGTTTTGCAATTTTCAATCGCCTTGAACTTCGCTTCGCTCACCTCAACATCGACAAACTTCGCCCGAACTTCGGCGAAGTTTGTCAATTTTTTAAATCATGTCCGCTTGTTGACGCATTCGGTTCTTAGCTATGAGGAGTTGATTGCGTAACTCAACAAGGAGGAGATCACGCCGACGTAGCAATCTCATCGCATCCACCGAAGCCGTCGAACATGATCCGTAGCGTACCAAGGAAGGGGGTCCCCGCCATACACATCTTAAAAGGAGAAAATCAAAGAGAAGTGTGAAACGAGGTGTTGTACCAAGTACTCGGCCCTAATGCAACCCCGAATGCCAGTCCTTGGGGCGTTGATTAATGAAGCAGTGCATATACACCTCCAAACAACGATTCCCCACCTCTGTTTGCCCGTCCGATTGAGGGTGATAGGTCGTGTTGCGACGCAGGGAGGTCTGCTGGAGACGAAACAACTCGGTCCAAAACTGACTCAAAAATACCTTATCCCTGTCTGACACGTCGCTGGCTGGAAACCTATGTAAGCGTACCACCTCGCGGATGAAGCTAGCAGCCACACTCTTGGCCGAAAAAGGGTGGCGCAAAGGAATAAAATGTCCATACTTAATCTATCGACCACAACCAAGATAGAATCAAACCCATGGGACATGGGCAACCCTTCCACAAAGTCCATGGAAAATGTCACTCCAGATAGCCGTCGGGATGGTTAATGGTCGGAGGAGACCCGTTGGGCGAGGGTTTCGTATTTGTTACGCCGGCGAACGTCACAACTCACCACAAACTGCTGGACATCACGCTTCATTCCCACCCGAAATAATTCGGCCGCGATTCGAGAATGGGTCTTCAAAAACCCGCCATGGCCCCCAATAGGGCTAGCATGAAACTCCTAGAGAATGGTGGGCTTAAGTGAAGACGAAGTCGATAGCACAACCCGATCCTTGTACCTCGATTGGCCCCGCCCGATCCCACCTCGAAGGGGCCTCAACACCATTCAACAACTTGGTAAAGATAGGAGCCAAATAAGGATCCTGCTGCAAAGACCTCCTCATTGATTTTGGAAGCCTCACCAAACGATAAGATAGACATTGAAAACACTTCAGAGGGAAAGGGATAGTGAGATAAAGCGTTCGCCACCTGATTTGAGGAACCGGGCCTATATTGGATATCGAATTGAAACCCCAGGAGCTTCACTAACCACCGCTGCTATTCTGGTCCAATAACCCGCTGCTCCAATAGATACTTAAGGCTTCTTTGATCAGTGCGCACCAGGAACTTCCGACCGAGCAAATAACGATGCCATTTTTGCACTGTTAAGACAATGGCAATCAATTCACGTCCATAAGCTGATTTGGAACGGGCACGAGACGAGAGGGCCTGAGTGAAGAAGTCGTTAGGTTTATCATCTTGGGAAAGCACCGCTCCTACTCCCATACCCGACGCATCAGTATCTATCACAAAAAGGCCATTGAAGTTGGGCAGTGACAACACCGGGACAAATTTCATTGCCCGTTTGAGTTGCTGGACTGCGAAGGTCGCCTCATCGGACCATTCGAGGCATCCTTGCGAAATAACAAAGTCGCATAATCTTCCCATAGTTGCGTACAAAGCGACGGTAATAACTCCGTAAGCCCCAAAAGCCCCATAATTCCTTGGGTGAAGAGGGCAGGGCCAATCATCCATAGCTCGGACTTGTGTTGGATCCGCTTGTTCCCCAACACCGGATATGATGTGCCCCGAGATACTCAGCACAAGGCCTAGCAAAGCAACAATTTTTGAAGTTAACAAATAGGGAGTTGGAATGTAAAATAGACAAAACCCGAGATAGATGGGTGCGTGCTCTTCCTTGGATTTGTTTGTACACCAGGATGTCATCAAAGAAAACTAGCACCGAGCGCCGAATAAGGTCCTTGAAGGTGGAATTCATCAACGATTGGAATGTTGCTGGAGCGTTGGATAGCCCAAAAGGCATGACCAGAAACTCGAAATGGCCATCATGGGTGTGGACTGCTTTCTTGTGAACATCAGATGGACGAACAAGAATCTGATGGTATCATGCCCGAAGGTCTAATTTCGAGAAGATGGTCGCGCCATGTAGGTCATCCAACAACTCATCAATGTTGGGGATTGGAAAACGATCAGGAACAGTCGCCTTATTTAGAGCTCGATAATCCATACAGAACCGCCAATTCCTGTCCTTCTTCTAGACCAAAAGGACCGGACTAGAGAAGGGGCTATTACTGGGTCTAATAATACCGGAGGCCAACATTTCCTTCACCATCTTCTCAATCTTCGTCTTCTGGATTTGCGAATAATGATAGGGACGCACGCGGATCGGCTCCGTGCCATCCTTCGGGACAATGGAGTGATCACAACCACGCTGAGGTGGTAACTTGGAGGGAACAACAAACAACTCGTTGAAGGAGTCCAATAGGTCTTGAATCGAAGGATCGATCGGAACAGGGGTAGGAGTGGCTAAACTAGCATCCCCACTCAGGCATTCTACCAAAAAACAACCCGCCACGGAATCGAGGGACTTCGAACTATCTTGCACGACACCAAGGCTCGTGCAAAGTCGGTTCACCCAGCTTGTGACCCACTGCCCTTGGTTGTTGAAAGAAATGGATAAGTCGGCCCAATCGGCCTTTGTAACGCCCAGCGTTTTCAGCCATTTCATCCCCAGTATCAGGTCAAAACTTCACATTGAGATTGGCGAAAAATCTGCCGTCACGTGCAGCCTTTGAAAATTGACTAACACCCCCCGGCAAATGCTTGACCCCGGCAGGCGCGCACCCCCACCCACATCCACCCCATAAGTAATCGTAGGGGAAAAAGGAAGGTTCAATGAGCTTACCACTTCTGGCGAAATGAAGTTGCGCGACACACCACAGTCGATAAGGATGGTGACTTCCACTCCTTTAACGACGCCCTTAACCTTGATGGCGTGCGGGTTGGGTCGTCCCTCAAAAGGCTCATCATCGGATTCAACCTCAGCACTATCAGTGACGAGCAAGACATTCAAGACTTTGGCCTTAAACCGGTGGGTTGCAGACCACTTTTCATTACATTTATAGCAAAGCCCCTGTTTCCTCTTTAATTGGGCTTCGTCCTCAGATAGGCGTCTGTACGTGGGACGAGACACGTTGGGTGTCACGGCTTTAGAAGAAGTTGGGCTTGTAGAGCCTGAAGAGGATGGGCTTGTCCTCTGGGTTGGCCCACCCAACTGGAGGACTTACTGTGGGCCCCAACTGGATCTCGGCCTAGGCTTGTCACTGTGTGGGTAACCCAAGATGGGGCTCGAGTTTCGGGCTTGGCAGCAAAGCCCATGGAAAAACTGTGGGCCTTGGGACCACTTACTGAGTTGAGCCCAAGTGAGTCGGACTTGCCATGCTTCCGTTCCGCACTCGCGCAGCGCGCTCCACACACCCTCACGGTCGACGGAGTGCCGACCGTCGGCCTAATCGCAACCGATCTTTGAGCCCATTGATGAATGTCGCCTTCTTGAAAATCTCCGTTAATCCCTCCTGTTGTAGAGAGAGCAACTCGAAACGTTTCCGATACTCCTCCACCGATGTCTCCTGCTTGATCGAAAAGAACTGTTGACATAGATAGAGCGGATCTGCCTCGGCAAATCGCCTAGCCAACTGGATCTTGAGATCCGCCCAGCTCTCGAAGGGTGCTTGTTTCTCCTCCAACTGAAGCTAAATCTGGGCTGCTCCGACTAAGCAAATCCTCACTGCCCGAAGTTTGGAGATCTTCGTCATCTCATGCAACGTGAAATATTGTTCCGCTGATTAAACCAAACGATCAACTCGGAACCATCACACGTTGACATCTTAATCTTGCGCACCTCGGGACCAGGACCAGATACGGAACTTTACTCCGATCCGGCGGATCGAAGGTCGGTAACTCCACCGTAAGCTCTAGATCTAGCGCGATCCGGTTGTTTCGCGTTGGAAGAGCTTGCAACCGAGCGTCACCGTCGTATTCGGTGCGATTTTGATGAAAGACGCCTTCGATCTTTTGGAATAAGGACTGGATCGAGTTTGCATGTCCGATCTCGAGTTCCCCATGGACGATTCCAAGGCCGAATCTTCACGGCTCTGCCTTCCATAACTTCCGAGCGATCTGTCGACCTTCGGAGGCATGTTGGTGCTCGATGCCAAATGATAGGATCTCGCTCACACAAATGAAAACGAGGAGAGTAGCCTCGATATTTTATTGATAGAATGAATGAGAGAGTTACAACACCGAGCGAGACTCTACCTACCCCCAGAAAGAGAACAAGCTCTCTTCTCAACCCAAGACCAGAGGTCTCCCAAATACGAGACTCAATTCAATGCCCGTCAAAATGGCACTTCCCTATTTATATGACTCCCTAAATGTCTCGGCTCCTGCACAAGACCACACATGACACACTGACTTGATTACGTACACCACACACTACACACTAGCTAACAACTTTAGGAATACTCCAGAAGCTAATTTGATCCAGTACTCCTGAATACCTTGCGCCTATATTTCTTCAGTGGTGGTGGGACTCGAGTTGTATCAAGATTTTGCCAATTAACATAAGTCTTTATTTCCTCAAGAAAGAAAGAAAGAAAAAAAATACTAGTCTTTCACTGTTTCATCTCTATTATAATTCTTTTGCATGGTTGAGGAATTATAATGTGTTGTTTGGTTGATTGGATTCCTAAACTAAGTGAAAGTGGTCTATGAACAGATTTCTTGTCTCGTATCATCTTTTCGATTGTTGAACTTTATGCTATTCCATAGAAAGCATGTACAAAGCTTGCTACTAGAAACAGTTAGAGAACGATGGGTGGATAATTGGAGTTCTAAAGTAAGTGGAAATGATTTGTTGCAAATCTATTGGAGTTCATTGCAATGTATCCAAGTCTATGCATACAATTGAATTCTCCATGGAAAACTTTAAAATCTATTTTATGAAAGCATGGACATAGCTACTAGAAACAGTTGATGAGATTGTGGTTCATTTGGGTTACTACATTGGCTATATTTTCATACGGAGGTTTAGAATATCTAGACATCAAGAGCCAAGACTCTCCTCTTCAAAAACAATTTATTTTGTATGGTTTCATAAATATAAGAGTCTTATGCAGAATTTTTCACACTATACATATCTTAATAATATAATAAGCATGAATGAGAAGATTTTTCTTAAATTTGTTTCTAATAGTTCTCAAAGATTCGCCAGCAAGAAAGCTAAAAACACTAATTTTTTAATTTGGTTCTCCTTCTCGATTCAACCTTTTGAACCACTACCGATTCTCTCTTCTGATCGACGGTGGTTACGATAACCTCTTTTTCTTTTGTTTTTATAAAAAAAAACCTCTTTTGCCTTTTATCTATCAAATAATTAAACATCGGGTCTGTTCGGATATGATGAGATGATTAGGTTATCCTCGATGGGGCCATTAAATTCAATAGTATCGGCAACAATCACTTCTCCACGTCCGCATCCTTCTATAAAGCTATGGGTGGATTTTATTTGTATTTATAGGGTTGATATTCATCATTAGATTTTATTTCATAAGTAGTTGTTTCATTCCCTTGTTGGAAGGTTTCGATTGTCTTCCCTTGTTGAAAGTTGTGTGTTTACTTCCTCGTTGGAATTAGTTTTATTTTTCATTATGGTTCGAGTGATGTACTTGTGTATTATTGTGTTCCAGACGTTTTTCAAAAGAATAATCATTGATTGACTAATTTTTCTATTGTTACAGTCCCAGTTCTTGAAAGTCAACCTTATGTCGGTTGAATTAATATTCTTTTGAACAATTAAGTTTAGCAAATCAATTTGCTATATATGATGATTGATTCTATCTCTCGTCTTGTTGCATTCAATTTATTGAGAGCCATTGATGAATAACGAAATTTCTATTTCTTTTTTTGAAGAAAGAGCTATTTTTCGTTCCTTACTTGAAAGTCCATTTTTATGCCCTTTGATTTCGTTTGATTTTGTTTTGCCACCTATCTTTAAAACATGAATTTCTCTTTCCTACCATGTCCAAATATATATTTATAGAATGAATGCATCATATGTCAGTTGTTTTTATTTTTACTTTTTTTGAAATAAACCATCGTTAATTGGATATTATATGCACCATATATACATTAATTATTTTTATTTTTTATTTTTTTAAAAACCACGTCATTAGTTATATTATATTAACCAAGATCGGATCCCGCGCTTCGCTTGGCAAGACTAAGTATCAAAATATTATATAAAAAAATGTTTAAGAAAATGTAAAAATAATTATTATGTAATATCTGATATGAACTCAAAATCGCTCTTTTTAGGTCCCTCAACAATTAATAAAAAAAAATACTTGCAAATACTCATGCAATGAAATGTGTTTTTAGGCTGAACTCTCACTTTTTACAAATGTTTCCGAATATAATCAATAGCTTTGGTCACAATTTTATTATTCTTATATCCATTAAAACCATTCTTAGGAAAAGCATCTGAAAGTTAATGACTCTAGTGGCTTCAATCTTCCATTTTGCTTTTCTAATTCCCTCTTTTTTTATGCACTATGGAACTTTTTGCGATTTATCACAAAGTACGCAGATGTGGAGTTGATGTCTATCGTCATCTTTGTAATGATTACCTAACTTATGTGCATAAAAAAGATGAGTTTGGAAGATTTTTTTTTACTATTAGCTAACTTATGTGCTTGTCAAGTTTGGTTCAATGATTCCCTCAATTCTTGCCATTTTAGCACTCGATTATCATGTTTGAATCAATGTGATTGAAATGTGTGTCTTGGAATTGGATGGTTTTTTTATAGGCAAGTAACCATATTGAGGGAGAAGAAGAAATCACCATTGTTCAGCTTTCAAGGCGACCAAATCTAACCACACTGCAAATACCCAAAAGGAACCTGGAAAATGCGGTGTCTACTTCCACTAGAATTGATGTTCCTCTGGTATCGAGTCCCAGTTCAGCAAAAGCAGGATTGCCCCCTAGACCAAGTTCGGCAAAGTTGTTGCCTCTTGTGAAAAACCTGCTTCCTCAACGGAGTCTTAAAGTGAAAAGTGTGTCGCAGGACGGTGAGAAGACAGTTCTTCTCATTCCAGAAACTCCATCTGTTGTTCCTGCGGACAAACCTTCCACTTCAAGATCATATTCTCTTAAAAAGGTTTTCTCATCTTCAGCAAAAAGTATGCATTCTTTACCTGTTACGCCAGTTGCAAACTTGGTTTCGGAGTCCATACCAGATAAGCATCTGGAAAATCAGCCTGATCCCTCGGTAAGTTAGCTACACTGATTGTTCTCTATTTTTTGTAATCTTTATGATGAGGAATAATCATTTTAGTGGCTTTGAAGAAATCATTCTCTCTTCTTGCTGTGTATGTCATATACTTTTAACGCTTTGGGCCAAACAGTGCTGATGAGTTTTTTTGTTACTACCAAGTTATTTAAACTTGCAAGACCAATAATAAAATTCTCATTTGACAGTCCAAAGTGCTGCTTAAATGGGTTGCAGTGGGAATTTTTACCAGTTGATGTGGATCCAGAGAGCTAGGTTGTCTGAAGTTGCATTTCTTGTCTTTGCGTCATTTTGATAGCTATGTTTCTTCCTGCTCACAATCGACACCACTTATGTGAATAGCAAAAGTTGTCTTCCTTTTTTATTGCTTTCCTTTATGCCAAAGGAATAAGGAGAAACCTCACAGACAACATTGTCACATCAATGTAATTATGTTTGTTCTAGGATTTGGTAAGACAATGATTAGCAGTAGTTGCAATTGATACAGTCCACATTGAAACATGAAATGCAAATAGTTGTTTCTCGTATGTTGCATTAGGATGCTGGAGTTGGTAGTAATAAACAATTATCCTTTTAGAAATCATTATTTGGGTACTCTTGTTATTGTTTAGAACTAGAATATTATTCATTCACCATAATAACATAAGTGCATTTTCTTTCTATTCTTAATCATTGGTCACAGATTTGCACTGTTGAGCATACTTTTTATAGGATGCAGTGCACTTTCATGGAAGAGGCTGTAGATTGTAAGCTACTTGTCACTTACCTTACCTCACATATATGTTTCTGGCTGTCAGATGTAGTCTCTTAAAATATAATGTCCTGAAAATGTTCTGTAACTTTTTTTCGGCAGATACGTTTTGTTCTACCAATAATGTTTTGCAGAATATATACTGTTTGATTCATGGGCTTTAGAAGTGCTTATTCTTGAGTTTGTCCCATTACAGAAAGCAGAAGTTCAGAAGCATATGAAACGCTCATTTTCAGTCCCAGTGAATGTTAGAATTAAAAGCTTAAGGCGAACAGAATCCACAGGAGCATTGATCCGGGTCATCTCAGTAACACCACGCACTGTAGCGCCTGATGCTGCTGCTTCAAAAGATGCTCCGGGTGCTGATAATGGTATGTGCTTATTATATTATTCTAATCTTGGAAGCACATGAAAATCGATATTAAAGTATCTGAAACTATCTATTGAACATGCAATAACGCCAATCCACTAGAATTTGATTTCTTCCCTCATGAATAAAACTGTTATGTTGTGTCTTTCTAAGTCTTTTTATTCTTTTCAGCAACTGAAGGTGCTAGTGAAGATATTCCGGAAGAAGATGCAGTTTGCAGAATCTGTTTGATTGAGCTTGGGGAAGGAGGTGAGACTCTTAAAATGGAATGTAGCTGTAAAGGTGATCTTGCACTTGCTCATCGAGATTGTGCAGTTAAATGGTTTAGCATAAAGGGTAACAAGACTTGTGATGTTTGCAAGCAAGATGTTCAAAACCTGCCTGTAACGTTGTTGAGAATACAGAATACTCAGAATGTTGCTAGAAATCCAGCAACAGTGGTGCAGCAAAGGGAGGTAGCTCGCTATAGGCAAGTGGTAGATCCTACTAATCATATGGTTCCTTACATTATTGCTGTTTTTTGCACAATTTGATCTGGAATTTTAAACAGATGATTAGGTTAGTAGGTAAAAGAATTAAAGAATTTTCTTCAGAGGACTGGTTTTTGTAATCAGACCCCCTTTAACAAGGTTCTCTTGGCTGCTGCAATCAAGTGAAATTATTGGGATTTGATGTTCAAATATCAAATTTAGTGTTTTTTTTTTTTT
Organism: Stephania cephalantha; assembly: GCA_039657325.1. NCBI lineage: Eukaryota > Viridiplantae > Streptophyta > Magnoliopsida > Ranunculales > Menispermaceae > Stephania > Stephania cephalantha. The sequence continues at coordinate 10,120,743 of CM077578.1, read as the reverse complement.
TTTTTTTTTTTTTTTTTTTTTATTCTATTGAAAGGAACCTTAGTTATTAGTAATGATTTATTCCATTTGTTCCGGAGTTAACTGGCTTTCATTTTTTCCCTTTTGCTTGTGTGGCAGGATCTGGCAGGATGTGCCGGTTCTTGTTATGGTCAGTATGCTTGCCTATTTCTGCTTTTTGGAGCAACTGCTGGTAAATAACTTTCTTTGCAGTTAAACAAATTTTAATTATTTCTTGCCGCTCATTTTTCTTGTCAGTTTAATAAAGTCTACTCTAAATCGCCCTAGTTGGTTTTTGTGTTGCTTCTTGAAAAATTATTGGACTATTCTTCTTGGTGCATCCATGCTTGATGAACATAATAGACGCCCCTTCAATAACTCCGAGTCCTATTATAAAGGTTGTAAACAGATTGATAATAAACTTGTATCATTAGTCTGGACTCTGGTACATTTGTATATTTGATTACTCCACTTGTCTCCAAATAAATAGGGTCTAAGAACAATAGTTTTCATCATAACTCTTTTTTTTTTTTTTTTTTTTTTTCAAATGTACAGAGCACGTCATCCTTCCTTACCTGCTCTAGTTCTAACTTCTAATGTTGATAATGTCATTTGTTTATTGGGTGACCTTCAGTTGACAATCTCACCATAAACAATGCTTTAAACTATTACCAATGTTACTGCAACAGCTGTCAAGTTCAATATAGATTTTGGTCTCGCCTACCCTATCATGCTCCATTTCTGCTCATTTCATGCTCACCTAGTTCATCGAGGATTGATCTTTGTTGGAGATGATAGAATAATCCCATATTGACTAGTTGAGGGAAAGTCAAAGGATTACAAGTTTGAATTTTGAAGCGGACCCTCTAAAGTGCCTTGGCATTTTGGACAGGAATCCACTCTCAAGCTAAACTCCACTCATAAACAACTACTCTCTCCACACTTCCAAGACTTCGACCGGACCTACAGACATAAAAAAAACTAATATAGTATCAGATATATAATGGCTTACCAGGCCATGAAAGATCCAAGGTACAAAGCTTGAAGGCCAAAATATTATGGATGCTTGATTTCTGAAAAATAAATGCTAACAAAAGCAAAGTTACAAGGCTAGACCCAAGTCGAAGTTCTGTGCTTTTTGAGGTTCAATGAAGTACAAGGTCAAGAAGAGAAGGCCTCTGAAACTCAAAAAAATAAATACAAACCCAAGCTTTAGCGAAGTGTAAAAAAAAGACAAATTGAAGATTAAAGGTGAGTCACAATCGGGCTACACCAGTTTAATTTGAGGGGCAGTGTTGGAGTTAAAAGAATGATCCCACATTGATTAGTTGGGAAGAAAGATAATTCATGGGTATTCCAAGTTATTTCTTAGGGATCAGCCAATCGTTGATGGATTCCTTAATACTTCTTTAGCCATTGTTTTATTTTCTTTGGTCCTTTTTTGACCCTTCCAAGAAGTATGCTACTTGTTCCATGTTGTGTTCTACGTCTCAAGTTTGACTCTTGAAACGGTTGAGAACAGTCAATTTAATGAATGAGAATCACTTGCTGTATACTATGCCAATGACAGTTGGAAGCAGTTGACTAGACTCTGCCATGGTTTATTGAGGGAAGTTCAACTTGGTAATTATGTCAAAATGAATTCTGTTTTTTGAGCAGATTTTTTTTTTTTTTTTTGTTAGTTAATATGTCGAAAATTGCAATAGTTTTTGTGCTCGATCGAGTGAAATTGAATTAGTAGATTGTTGGTTCACATAGCTCACTTCATGGAGCCTTTTTGAGTTTAGTATATAATCCACGCAATTTTAAAGAAAATGTCTTTTTAATTTTTTGATATTCCCTGAAAAATAGATTTGTAATGGATCAGGCCCTAGACAATGTCAATGGATCTTTCCCCAATGCTTTATAGAGAAAACTTCATTTACTTTGTTTCTTGGGCTCCTCCGAATTATCTCTTTTCAATAGTATTTATTCCAATTTGAGTCATGGAAGAGACTATGCTTCACCAATATCCTTGACTTAGTAAAGAATTTCCCTTAATATTTACTATGTTGATGTCAAAAAAATTGCATATTTTACTTTTCATCACCATTTATGTGGTCTACAAACAGACTGGTCATTCTGATGTGTCATCTAACCATTTCCATCGCTAGTCAGCTTCAATTTCCAAACAACCACATAGCCTAAGTCCAAAATTAATTGGGGTGGGTCACATGGATCAAACTTTTCCATTGTGCTCGATTTAGTGCAATTATGATAAGTAAGATGCTCATGCTAGTTGGAGTAGAAGAAGATGCAAAGTAGAAAAAAAAATAGTAGCAGTTGAAGCCGGATTGTAACTGAGTTTTTATAATACTTGAATATGCACTTTATTTTATATGATTTTTTTCATTGACGGTACTAGCATCATCATCTCAGTTATCATTTTTTAAATTCAATATTAATTTAGTGTTATTTCAATCACTTTCTTCAAGCTTTATTATATTCCTATTGCAGAAAACTGATTTGCTTCATCGAAAATGATTTGTTACCAAATTCTAATTGATAGGGCAGTTCTTGTGTCTTTAGATGTATCCTTTCCTGAATTTCTTAATGATACGATTCGGTCTGTTCATCCTCAAGCCATTCATATTGTCCATTTTGTTATCGGTTACAACTTGTAGGATTTCACAAAATTGTTTTAATATTGATCTCCATGCAGGTTTCTGAACTAGGTGCACGTGCTCTTGCCATATCCTTGCCCTTTTCATGTGTTTTGGGTCTCCTCTCATCCATGATAGCTTCAACAATGGGTGAGATGTCAGTTATAGAAAAAATAATGTTTTATTCATGCAATTATTTTGAAGTTTTACTTGTGTTTGTTGGTGCGTTCAATCAAGAAACATGTAAAAATCATTTCAAGTAAACCTGGGTATAGAATAATTTGAAGATCTCATTGAAAGACAATGTTGTTTTGGTTCTTTGTTTTTTTTTTTTTTTTTTTTTTTTCTGCCCTTGCAGGCTTGCGTTTTCCATCATCCATCCTGCAAATAGAATTTCAATTTCCTTCTTTGCCCACTTAATGTATTCTTTTTGTCGAATTCTTGTTAATTTGATGTATAAGCACGTGGTCAGCTAAGGTCAAAACATTTCCTACATAAATTGTAGATATGCCGAGCGATTTCTAGTTTTCCTCTCCTCTCCATTCTCATTTTATTCTTAGCCCTTGGAAAATGTATTAAGAGTAAAATGTCTTTGTTGGATTCTTGTAGGACCTTGCTATCAGTGACTCACTTTGGGCACCCGATAGGCGCACCGATCGTGTGGGTGCCATTCGATGCACCTCAAGATGCGTGTTGCGCGTGCATCGAGCGACGCCACTCGGTCGGTGCGCCTATCTCGGTGTCCAAAGTGGGTCATCCGAACATTTTCCTTTACGTATTTTTAGTAGTTTGTTGCTCATAGTGTATTTCTTTGTCCTTGCAATAAATAGTCCTATTAGGATACTTATGTTTCTTCTATGACTTTGCAACCCTAAACCTTTGATCTTCTCTCACAGCCTCACTCACGTACTTTTCCCTTTGTTTTGAGTTGCCTCCATCATTCTTCTTTTTTTGACATTTACCCAACACTCTTTACTTTCTCCGAAGTTTGAGATGTAAGTGGTCAAATCGAGTGAAGTAGGAGACAGAGGGGTTGATAGTTTTAATCGATGGTAGCTTTTGGGGGTTATTGAGAATTTGAGAGTTGCTCACTTTTGCACACATCTCTACACCGATCATGTGATCCCTTGATTTTGTATCGAGATTCACTTTTGCACACACATCTCATTCTCTACAACGCATTAAAATAGTTATTTTCTTTTGTTTTAAACACTGACCCACATTAAAAAAAAACGTCTCATAATTTAAATCTCTTATGTGAATGAACAATTGATAAAAAGGTTAGAATCAAATTAAGTGTATTTGTTATCACTAAAAAGTGATCTACCATACACAATATGCATGACTAGTGTCAATAAAATTGACTTAAAACCATTACATTGTGAATTTTGAAGGTATAAATGCATAATTGTGCTTGTTTTGACAGCCCATAGAATGAGTTTTTGTTTATTAACTATTTAAATAAAAAATTCTTAAAATTCTCTAAGTTAGCGAATTTTTACCAAAATTCTCCACGTCGAATTAAACTTCTCCGAATTAATTCCGATTATCAAGAGGTCGAATTATAAGGTGAAATTGAAGTTTCAATCCTTTGCCCGAATGCTAATGGGAAGTGCTTGAAACATATATATATATATATATATATATATGTATGTATGTATGTATGTATATATGTATGTATGTATGTATGTATGTATGTATGTATGTATGAATATATTTGGGCTCCAATGGCGAAACACAGTTCACATGACATAGGTATATATTTGGGCTCTAATATATGTAATGACTTGTCAACATAGATACTAAGGCTAAAGTAGGCCATTTGCTTGAGCAGCACAAATTTTCGCTGAAGTAGCATTGGCCAGCCTAATTGTCATTCTAATTCCAGTACCAGTGGTCCAGTGGTATTAGGAGAAGTCTTCACTCTGTGCCTCTACATGATACCGATTATACACAGTATTTTCCATTTTACTTTTAGAATCAGATTCTTTACTGCAGAATTTTAGTAGTATGTGACGTACTGTATTATTCAATGCTACCATGTGCTACATTACTTATGTTTATTGGGTGACCTTCAGTAACAATCTGACCGTAAACAATGCTTTAAATGGAAAATTCTTGAATTGAAGCCTGGAAATTTCTGTTAGATTAGGTAACCTTTTTTTTTTTTTTTTTGGACTTTGTACCTGTAAGCAACGTAGTATGAGAAGATTGTATTAATTAGCTGACTGAAAGCATGATAATTTTTAGATTTCTTTCGCATGCATATCTACTTAATGTAGAGGCTGGATATATGGAGCCAACTCCTAATTTGAGGTTTTGATATATCTCTTTATTATTACAATCAAAAATGTAATTTTTGTAATTCCCTACTCCCGAGAAAACAGATGTGGATTGCTGAATGAAATAGTTAAAGAGCACTGTTGAGAATGACTTCTTTTATGTTTGTATAATGCACCATCAGAAAGTCAGACTTTCGAGGGATATAGAGTTCAGCATACATATTCCCGAATGCTGATCTTTCCAGCTTTGGAATTTTGTTTGGAAACTTTTGACTTGTTCATAACAAACTAATATTGAATTGTTTCAGTGAGCAAGAGTTACATTTGGGCATATGCTTCCTTCCAGTTCGCGATTGTGATCCTCTTCGCTCATATCTTTTATGCTGTTGTAAGTAGGATTTTTCTATGCCAGTTTTTCTCAAACCTAAATATTTTTTCGTCTAAATCTGTTGTGAAATTGACGGAGAGCTTCCTTTTGTAATTCTTTTTAAAAATGTTACAGCTAAATGTAAATGCAATTCTTTCGGTTCTCCTTTCTTCATTCACTGGGTTTGGGATAGCAATCAGCACTAACTCTCTTCTTGTGGAGTACTTAAGATGGAGAACTAGTCAGAACTTGAGAGCTGCTCGTCAGCAAGGCAATATTGGCGGACGTAATCAGCAGCAGTATAGAGGGAATGCCAATTTTGATGCAACTAATAATGGGCAGCAAGTAAGCAGTAACAATTGGAATCCTTCATGAGGATCTCAGGATTCAAGGTACTTCGTTTGTTGTTTTGGTGTTCTAAATCTCACTTGATGCTTCCCCACCCGCTCAGCCATTTACTTCCATCGAGAGGTCAATAAGGAATTTATTTCTGTTAGAATATTTCTGTTTGTTTTAATTGCTTTAATTAGCAACCTAGTAATTCATCTGCTACTACTAGTGAGGCCAAGGAGTGGAGGACTCTTTGCTTCCTTTTCAACGGTATTAGACTCGACAAAAGTGTTCAAAATAGTCATGCAAGATGATTTAGTACATTCTTGATGGCCCCTATGGTCCTAAGTTTCCTCCAAACTCACTTAGCAGGAATACCCCTATTTATCAAAAAGTTAAGATGTGTATGTCTTAGGTTATCAAGAGATCTAATACTTTGTTTTGTTTTAGTGTACTCCGAAAAAGGCAGGGGTAGACCTCAATCTCTACTTGTGACTTTTAAGCGTGTTTTGTGTGAGATTGAGCGTAAATACACGTATCATATGATTCATATCTTATTTAGTTGTGAAATTGTGATATTGCTGATAGGTCATGGGACTGTTTGTTCAAGGTTTTCATAGTTTGTGATTACCATTGTGTGTGGGAGGAAGGACTTACAAAGTGAGGAAGTCATGATTCGTGTTTTCTTTGGCAGTAAGGGTTTTTGAGATATTGGCATTTTAGTTTCAACACCAAAGTATTCTACAACAATTTTGCATCAAGCTTTGAATAAATTTTGTTTTAGATTTTGATGAAAATTAGGAATTAATTCTAATCTTATTTTATCCTAATATCTTTTTTGTATCAGCTTAGTAGATCAACTTTGATCTTTTTAGATCTTATCTATGTAACTAGAAAATAAGATTTAGTTTTTTTTAGGCCTAAATAAGATTTAGTTAGATATTCTTCTTATAAATATCTAATACTAGAATAAATAAATTGAAATACAATTCCCTCTCAATTTAGTGTCTTTTGAAAGACTTTCAAATTCATTAACATTTTTCTTTATTTAAAAAAAAAATTCGACATGTGGTTCAGCTTAATCCCAATCCACTGCAAAAATGTTCTTTTTCATCTTTATAGACAATACTTTAGCTTCTTGACCATTATAGATGGTGCAAATATTGTTCTTGAACTGCAGAGAATTTCCTTTCTCTAATATTTGTCCAATTTGACTAAGATCAGGCACATGAATATCATGAATGAGCTTGTTTTCTTCCTCTCCCTCGACACGCTCTGCTCTCGACCTCTTTCCTGCCTCCTTACGATCGACACTCTTCCGGTAGAATAATTGATCATGTTAATAATATATGTATAGTGGAAACCTAAAAAATAAATCTTTACATATTTAGGTTTAATGTTAAATAAAACTTGTAAAAATCATATTTTTTTACTAAGTCTAAATGGGTCATACATATAAATACATGTTGTAAAGATATTGAAACCCGAGTTTTACCAAAATTTTATGAAACTTAATTTTGAGTTGCGATTAGAAAGTTATAGTCAAAACACACAATTAATTAAGGATGATAAAACTTATGTTTAATTATGAAATGTATTCGTAAAGATAAATTTTAATAAACTCTCAAACCTCATTTTTTATTGTTTCAAATCATATTTTTTATTGTTATAAATCATAAAATAATTAAGTGAAAGCTTGAGAGGAGGAAAAATAATCGAGAAGTGATCTAATATAATTTTTTTACTTAACAAAAAATTACAAAATTAACTCCCTTCTCATGGAATTTTGTTTGTATCATAATTTTTTTTATCCAATGTATCTTATTAATTTATATTGCAAATCATTATTATTATTAGTTTATTATTCGATTTTGGATTTTGCTAATATAGTTTTTTTATTTGACACAAACAAATTATTCTATGTGGCCCACTCAAGTTTGATATGGCTTGAGCTAAGTTGGGTCTAGGCGGATCAACTCAACCTTGTCTATGATAAATTTTTGAAGCCACTAACTCATTTTGAAGTAAATACCAAAATATTTTATGAGTTCTACAAGGCGCAACTTGATCCGATAATTGCAAATTTAAATGTGTTCATTAAATTTATCGGGCTTTAACACTCTTGGTCCTTGGATAGGGTTAGGTTTATATTAGCCTTACAACTCAAGCTTGACCCACGTTGGGTGGATCGAGCTAGTGAGTATAGGTCTAGGTAAAATTGGTCCCCCAACCAAATTTTCTAGTTTCGCCACTGAGTGCATCCACTATTGATGAGCCAAGAATTAGAGGTCTCTTGGTTGTGGAAACCAGAGACAGTAAAGGGATGCACCTCATGGACTTCGGTATCTGTTGTTTGTGCTAGTTTGAGGGTCTTTTTCCTTATACTTGCAAACTTTGTGACACGTCCGACCTGTTTGCTTGCAACTTCCTCAAATAGCATCAGGCCTCCACCAACAATATTTTTCAAGATACGTAGACTTCTTGTAGTACTTACAAGGAGGGTAACTTTTTTGGTTGGCATTCGCATGACTTTGACTGAGGTGTGAAGAAAATTGCACTTAATCGAGTACAATGGAAAAGTTTGATCCATGTAGCCGACCCCAGTTAATTTGGGACTGAGGCTATGTTGTTGTTGTTGTTGTTGTTGTTGTATTCGCATGACTTAGATTTGCCTTTCTCCTTCTCGTTTTTGAGTGTTGTACTCTCCTTTTGAGTTTGGAAAGTTTTTCTGTTGGACCTTCTTGCCTCGTAGCTTTTCTTTGCTTTTGAGCTTGAAATGCATTTAGCGACTCCGAAACTGATATTGTTGAAAAATCTTTTGAGTCTTCCAAAGAGGATATTTTGGATTCAAACCTTTCTGGGTAAGTCGCAATAACTTTATCAACTATTATGGATTCAGGGAAATCCTCACCAAATAATCTAATTTTGTTTACAATGAGAGAAATTCTATCAGAGTACTTGATGATGGTTTCATCTTATTGCATCCTCAGGCCTTCAAATTGCCTTCTCAAGCTTGGCAGTGGCATCTGAATGGTTTTTTGACGACCTTGACTGCTACGTCCCCTTTCCCAAATCAGGGCACCGCCTTGACTTTAATCTGTCTTTAAGCCCTAATCTTAGCCGGGTAGGACTTAACGACGTATTAGTCAACATTTACTACCTATTTGCCTTGTTACTCGTGTTCAAAATAAGTATTTCTCGTTGTCTCTTTATTGGTATTTTCAGAGTTAATTAGAACTTTTTAGTTATTAGCAGAACACTTACTTAAATGTAGAAGCAAATGTAAACACCTATATGTAGAAACCAGGTAAACATATCGCATGTATATAATAAAGGCGATGACCAAGTGCATACATGTATCAAGTCGGGGAAATAAGTCTCTCATCCCATCAAAATCCAAAACATATACAAAAGACACAAGTTGTAAATACAACAAAATAAACCTACAAAAGTAGTAGTAGCTCGATCGCAGAGGGCTCAGAGATAGTCGCCAATCTTCTCCTTCCCTGGTCTGCTACCGGACGGATATGCAATTTTCACCAAAGATGACAATTCAAAGTGAGTAAATCTTGAGACTACTTACTCACATTTCGAGTATTGGAAGACATGTAACTAAGTGCATGTAAGGCGATACGAAAATGCCACGAAGAAACATATGCAAGAAGTTACCACAAGAAACTAGTAAAGTGAGTGCGGGAAACAAAGACTAAATGTGTAATAGAAGTGATACTAAGCTCGAACATGTTTGGGGTGCCTAGGCTCAAGTCGGGGTGCCCTTCGCTCACAAGAAGATAACCAACCACTCACTAGTAGTGGCTCTTCGACCATTAGTAGGAACCCAACCCCACATTCATAGGGGAATCCTCCGATATATTCGCGAGGTTCTCGACCATATGTGAGCCCAAGTCGAAAGGGTATCCTCGATATACTCTCGGAATCCAACCTGTCTTCTTGGTTTGACTAGGAACTCGACCCCAAACATTTCCGATATGTGCTTGGTAAAAAGGCTCTACCTGGTCCCATCCCTTTCGGTCACAACATTACATAAGTCACACTCAACTAGAGTAAAATCCACTTGCTTATTATGATTTAATTTGAACCATGCAATAGGAGAAGACACAAAACAAAATAGGAGTTTCATGACAATAGGTAATTCCAAAAACATTCAACAGAACAATAGCATGCTATTTCAATACATGGAAGGAAGATAAACCAAGCAATGAGAGTCAAACTGAATCATAGCTTAACCAAAGCATCCAAAGTACAAGAACGAATTGAAAAATTTATTTATAAGGGCATACCATGACTTACAAGGGTAGAAGTAAACAGAAGGGCACAAACCATTGTATTTTAACACTCGAATAGTTCAAGGTTTCAAGCAACTGTAAAGTAGCAAGTTTGATGAGAAGAAATGGTAATATGTACTCTACAGGTTTCCTTACCTCAAACTACGCAACTTCCTAAGCTAATTTGGTCACCAACCGCCTCTAAACTCACGTCCCACACCTGTTATTACTGACTACCTAGGTTCTTGAGGTGTTTAGGGGTGTATTAGAGTGTATTGGAACTAATTAAGTTGGGTTAGGACAAGTATTGTGGTTAAGTCAATTCAAAAATGCTGAATTTTTTGCTCAACATTTTCAAATAAACTTTGAAAAAATCATAACTAATTCAGTTCTTAGCCGAATTTCAAAAAAAAAGGGGTAAGTTGAATATTTTTTCGCAAGGAATCCGAATTTGAATTCGTTTTTGAAATCGATGAGCCAAACGATCAGATTTCAAATTTACAGCATCACGAAGAATACTTTTTTGTCTCAAGAACACATGAAACTTCAAAAATTCATAACAAATTCATTTCTAAATGAAAAAAAATTTCGCTAGGAATTCGAATATGTAATTAGATTTTGCAACCGACTAACCCATTAGTTCAGAATTTGAATTTACAGTCGCATAAAAATCCCTAATTTGGCTCAAAAGCTCAAGAACTTCAAAAGTCCATAATAAATTCAATTCTTAACCAAATTTCAAAAATAAATAAAGTGAAGGATTTTTCACAAGGAATTCAAATTTGAAGCCCATTTTCAAAATTAACAACTCAATATTTCAAGAAATCAAAATTTACAGATTGATAGCAAAAAAATCCATTTTTTCTCAAAACCCCCAAAATGCAACTAGAAAAGTTGAAACAATTGAAGATTCTTTTCAAAATCATAGCATGGGGTAGTTATAGTTGAAATATGGAATTAAACTTCACTTAAACAAAGACCCCATCAATTCATAGCCAATTGATCAAAATTTCATGAAATGAAAGAGGAAGAAGTGAGTTACCTAGGCTAGACTCTTGCTTGGCTTGCATTCTTCAAAGATCTAGCTTATTTGCCTTCCTTGATCTCTAGTTTCTTCGATTTCCAGCAAGCCCAAGCTCTGAATTTTTCTTTCCTCCTCTCAAAATCACAAGTTATGCTTGTGGAGAAGACCCACTTACATATGCTCTCCACTCATGATCTATGTCACACATCTCTACTAAATTGTTCATCTTAGTACATATCAAGGTTTTCTATTTGTTCATCTCACTAATTTCCATGGCCATTTTATTCATATGTCAGCTAAGGCTTTCTTTTTATTTCTATCATTTAGCACTTAGCTAACAAGTAAATCAAATAAATGAGTTTAGTAAATCTAAGTCAATGTCTAAGATCAATTAAATAATACTCAATTAAGCCTTTAATTAATTTAGATACTCGTGTTCCCACGCCGCACACACCTCGATGCACTACATGCACTCGTGAAATTAGCGAATTAAGCTTTATAATTAGTGCAACTAAAAATTCGGGTATAGTGTACACATAATTACACTAGGCATCCATCACTCAAAAATTAAATAAATCTTGGCTTCCGTGTCGAGTGTCGGATCGTGTGTGTACGTGCTTTTAGGCATCATGTCATTGGTCGGTGACCCTGAATTATGGAAAAATTCACTATTAGCGATTTGGACCGTTACATCGAAATTCTTCCTTTAGCCTTTCCCATACTTCTTTTTCCATCTTGCAAGCCATGCTTCGGAAAAATGGAGTTTGACCACAATTCTGAATTACAGATTTGGCTTTGAATTTTTTTGCCTTATCTTCATTGTGAAGCTTGATTTGTGCATGAGTTGGATTTTCTGGAAGTGGTTCCTCTGGCCTATTTTTTGCCACGTTTCCTAAAGATCAAAAGCCTCCAAATATGATTGCGTTTTGACATACCATATTGGGTAGTTTTTGCTGGTGAAAGTTGGAGGGGATGTCAAGGAAATTCTATTGGTTGCCATTTTCAAATTTTTCAACAATGGCAGACCTAAAGAATGAACTGTGGGTTTGATACCGCTGTCAATAAATTTGAAAGTCTCAGAAAAACAGTAAATTGAGAGGGAATTGCATTTCAATTTATTTATTTTAGTGTTAGATATTTATAAGAAGAATATCAAACTAAATCATATTTTCTAGTTACAGAGATAAGATCTAAAAAGATCAAAGTTGATCTACTAAGCCGATATAAAAAAAGATATTAAAATAAAATAAGACTAATTCTTAATTTTCATCTAAATCTAAAGCAAGATTTATTCAAAGATTGATGCAAATTGTTGTAGAATCCTTTGGTGCTGAAACTAAAATGCCAATATCTCAATAAAGTTGGTGCTATTGGGGATGATAAAATGGTGGTTTTTTTTTAGGCCTTTTTTGAGGGAGTTATAAATTATAATCACTAGTTCTTACTGCTTTAGGGAGGTAGTCAAGTAGTGTGGAGCTTATGCTCGCCCATAGCTAATCACCAGCTTGTGCAAGCGGTTTGTCGGGTGGAGTGCTATTCCTATTTCGCTCTTTGTTACCTTGACTCGGCATGCGTCTCAGATGTGGGCATGTGTCTCAACAAGGGCAACAACAGTAAAGTAAATGTAATACTTGTTTGCACCTCTAACGCTCTTGGTTTTATTGTCGTGCAGGTAGGGCTTCTCTTTAATTTTTGACCTTGCCATTGTTGAGTGGCTATTTTTGGATGGAGGATTTCTGACCAGCAAACCAAATATGAAACTTTGAAAAAGAATCAGACCAAAGGGTTGCCGGAGAAGAAGAGAAAGGTTGGCTGAGCAATTCAAGATAAAAGTAAAATTACGTGAGTAGCCGCAAAGTGTGATCATATTATGTTAGCTCCTCTTTATTTCCTGAAGCTTAGATTTGCTGATACTTGGTGTGTTTTTGTCATATGGGTTGGTGTGATCTGTAGATAAATTTTTTGGGTTTAGCTTTGTATTCGGGTTTTGGGTTTTGGGTTTTGGTTTTGGGAGGAAAGAAAGAGAGAAAATATGTTCAATTGATAACTTTTACCTTGTAATTGTATTTCCTACTATTGTAGATTCATTTAATTTGTAAAACCATTTTGCATGATTTATCTTAATACATTTGATCTTGAAAGACCATTCGAAAAAAAAAAAGTGCCTTCGCTGGTAACCAGTTGAGATTTACATGAACTCTGATTCCCTATTGATACTACCTTCACTATTTTTTATTGGCGAAACTGAATAAATGAAGCTCAAACTTTTGTGGTTTTTGTAATGATATGGATGAACAATTGATCAAGATTTTGGATAACCACGTTCTCAAGCATGGCTTTGTCATTGAGTTGTAATATCAAACATTGCTCTTACTTGTATTCATATTCAATGTACTTACTATTCCATGTATTGTCAATGTTGCTTGTGAAGAGTTGTATAACATGTGATGTATGTGTTATTTGTAAACATTGTCTAAGTACATTTATCATCATCACCAAAGGGCCTATATAAAAGGTGCCAACCTCATTGTAAAAACACACCAAGTTGAATGAAAAACTTATCATTCCAACTATCTCATTTCTTCTCTTCTCCTTTGTAGTAGTATGTAGTAATAGAAGTTTTTAGGCTTCTATTTCCCTTCTCTAGTTCTTAGCAAGTTCCAACTCAATTTACAACACGTTATCAGCACGAGTTTACTCTTGCACAAAGGGGAGATCTTGAAGTTCAAGAAGGCTTGCTAAGGAAACAAAGCTAGGAAGGTATAACTTTTGTTAATTTAAATAAGTTCAATTTATTCCATGTTATCATGGTTGCTTTCTTTTATTACATGCATCACTTACATATGCATATTTTATTCATACACTATGCATTATAACGTCATCAACTGTGATAGTATGCTCTGTAGTTGCGTCTTGTACGATCTTCTACATTAGAAATCAAAAGTCAATATGTGACATAACTAGTTTTCTCGCTATACTACAAACGATTAGTTATGCTCTATTCTTGATTTTTATATTGCAAACAGTGCTATGAGTTTGGGTTGATAGTGGGTAAGCCTTGTCCTCGGTAAAGTTAAGACGGGTTACCTCGTTCGAGGAGGCATGATTTTAAGTAGATTTCGTATCGCCACCCAACCTGGAGGTTGTCCCACCAACTCATACAAGTAGTACATTTTGTATGTTAATAATCAAATTGTGAACATATATTTAATCGTATATTATTTATTTTATATAAAAGAGAAAAATTATTTACCTAATTTCTTGACATATTTTCAGATTATGGCAAACCTTCAAAAACTTGAATTTGTTGCCCTCGATATCACTGACAATAATTATTTATCATGGCAACTGGATGTCGAGATACATCTCCAAGCTAAAGACTTGGGAGAAACTATTATAGAAGGAAATGAAACATCAATGCAAAACCGTGCGAAAGCACTAATATTCATTCGCCATCATCTCCATGAAGGTTTGAAAAGTGAGTATCTCACTATAAAAGATCCTCTCACCTTGTGGTTAAACTTGAAAGAGCGATATGATCACCAAAAGACGGTGATATTTCCAAAAGCTCAAAACGACTGGCTGAATCTTAGGCTACAAGATTTCAAAACAGTCAGTGAGTATAACTCCACCATGTTTAATATTACCTCTCGTTTAAGGCCATGTGGAGAAAATATATCCGATAAGGCAATGATAGAAAAAACATTCAGTACTTTTCATGCCTCGAATCTGTTGTTGCAACAACAATATCGAGCGCGTCAATTTAAAAAGTACTCGAAATTAATTTCTTGTCTCATGGGGGCTGAACAAAATAATGAGCTTCTATTGAAGAACTACAACTCCCGTCCAACTGGTTCCGCTTCAATTAATGAAGCAAATATTGCATCTTATAATGACCATAAAAAGGGTCAAGGAAAGAAAAACCACGGACATGGAAAGGGGAAAGGATCAATCGACAAATATCGTGGCAAGCCCTATTCTAAATTTTGTGGCGATAAGTTCCAAAATAAATGGAATAGAAATGAAGTCGCTCAGAATAAGGGAAAGAATGTTGCTGAAAATGGGCATGCTTGTAATCGTGACCAACCATGCCACGAGTGTGGTTTGAACGGCCATTAGGCTCATGTATGCCGCACGTCTAAGCATTTCATTGATCTTTATCAAGCCTCCTTAAAGGAGAAAGACAACAATTGAGATGAACTTCACTGTCGGAGATGGCTCATCGGACATTAATTATATGGATGTCCCAAATTTTCACGATGATCCAAACACTAATCTCGATATCTTTAATGATCATATGTAATGTTTTTCAATAATTATATGCACTAGTTTTTGTTATGCTTTTTAGTTTATATGTACTAGTTTCTTATTATGAATAAAATATGTCTCCTTTTCTGTAACGACCTTAAAAATCTAACTCGCGTCACGTGCCATTTTAAGGTCGTACGTGGGACCCACTCGTCATGATTCGGATTTAATCGACACGAAATATGGCCAAGTTAAGGTTTAGACGTGGTGTTCCCGTGTTTCGGAGTGAAATTGTATTTTCGTCAAGTTTTGGCAAAAATAGGGTATTTTTCGGGGTTTAATTCGGACCCAAAATCGAGGAGATAATACTAATAAATTAAAAAAAAAGATCGGTTAAGAAGAGAGAGAGAGAGGAGAGAGGGAGAGAGTGAGAGAAAAAAGGGAGAAAAGGAGAGGAGAGAAGAGAGAGAGAGAGAAAGAGAGAGAGACGGCGAAGAGGGGGGAAACCACCGAGAAAGAGAGAGAGAGAGAGAGAGAGCGAAGAGAAGAGAGGAGTGACGCCAGGCGAGGAGGAGCGGCATCGGCGACGCAGTGCGGTGAACGAGTGAAGCAACGGCGCGGTGGCAAGTCGCCGGACCGATCAATCACCGACGAGACACAAAAATAATGGACAAGGAGGCGTGACTTCTACGAAGCTCGACGACGTGATGGATTGTTCGCGAAGAAGACGAAAGGCGTAGATTTTGGAGTTGAGACCTCCATTGAAGGCCATGGTGAGGTTCTAAACCACAATAATTTCAACTACAAGGCTAATTGATAAATCTTGTAGTCAATTCCGATATGGTTTACTCCAAGTGGTTTGGTTTTTATTTGAATGACTTAAGTAACTTAATTGAGAATAAATATGAGCCCTAAATGGTATAAATGGATACCAATGAGTTAGGAGACAATAGTCGGGTATCGAGCGTGTATCTCGAGGCGTGAGCGAGACATTTTGGAGAGACATTTGCGATTGTTTGAGGTAAGTAAACTCACGAGAAAGTCATCTTAGAATTTACTTAATTTTCTTGTAAATTATTTATTTCACATTACTTTTCGCCAGTTCAGCTTGCATGTTTACTCTATTCCCGTGTGTGTCTGTGTATGGTCGAAGGGACGGTGTGACCCCTTTCCGGCTCTCTCGTTGATGATGATCCGATTGTTGCTACGGTGTTGGTCATACCTTAGACTACGCATGAGATTTCTCTCAGTGAGTCGATGATCTCGAGAGCGAGTTGATGTGAGGCTCACCTCCGTCACAGATTTCCTCTCCTTTGAGGCGTTGGTCGGAAGGCGGAAGTCTACATTCCGACCAACAAAGATCCTCATTTCGACCGTGAAGAGGGGATGTGGATTTCCTCACCTCCAGGGCCTTCTCGGTTTAGTATTTACGTCTCAGGGCTCGACGGCTGTACACCACACTCGCGTTCCATATTCTTGATTATCTCACGACTTATATTCATGCTTTACATTCATGTTCATTTACTTTATATGCATGAATTGTAGCCGTTTTCTTGAATTTCTTGTGAATACTAACTGGATTTCTCTGAGATTTACTCACTGGAACTTGTCATTGTTTGTTGGTGGCAAGTTGCAGATCCTACAACGAGCCGATGGAAGGCGGTGATTGGTGACTACCTCTGATTTGGAGCGTCTCCACTAGCTTACTCGTAGGTGTTTGTATTTACATATACATACTTTTTGGGATCATTTTGGGATACCTTTTCACCTGATACATGTATATGACACCTATTATACATTTTGTCGCCTTAACTGATATACATGGTATCCTTTTGTTGGGTTTCTACCCCATAGGTTGTTAATTAATGTGTAACTTGTTTACATTAATTATATACATGTTATTAAGACTTCCGCTATTAAAAATAACTTGAAAAGAATTAAAATAAACAAATTAAGTTGTAAAACTTCTTAACTTAGCATATTTCGATAGAATATTAATCTTCTAAAACAACGAAATTTACTAAGTCGGATTACAAGACGAGTAGTTCGCGGGCCGTCATAGACAGGTGTGCAGGTGACGTAGCATGGCTTGGCGACGTGTCCGGCGACGTGGCGGTGCCCGATTTGCCTCGGAATTTGGGGTCGTCACAGTTGGTATCAGAGCCTAGGTTCAGGCGAACCTAGGGGAAAGTTTAATACAACCAAATAAAACTTAACAACGAACATTAGATGTGGAAACCCGAAGATCTTAACTTAGAACCTTAGTTGGGAAGCAAAGAAACTAGGACTTATATGTGTATATATTGAATGTAATACTTATGTACACGTATTACGACGCTGAAATGCGGAACGTTCGCGATTTGCAAATTCGACATGGATGGACGACCAGTTCTTCATACGGATGATGGGGGCCAGACGAGCGGCTCGACACCTGCCGACTCGGATGAGACCTTGCACGACACGGTCGCACTCCATAGTTTACAGCTTGAGGAGATTCTTCGATTGCTTCGAGCGCAGGCAGCGGCCACACCGGCCTCTGCCACACTCATCGCCGCCACTACTGTAGAGCAGACAGTTGTCGCCCCGACTGTTCCGGCGACTCTGCTCACGACCACTACTACCGAGATACTGCCAGCAGTCACTACACCATTGACTTTGTCGGTCGTGGCACCGACACTGATTCCACCCCAGGAGATGGAGATCCACGCAAGGATAGTAGAGTCCGATGAGAGGCCAGTTACCAGACTTAAGGATGTCCCAGTAGCACGAGAGTTTCCAGATGTTTTTCATGAGGATCTACCTGGATTACCCCCGCCCAGACAAGTAGAGTTTATGATTGAGTTAGTGTCAGTCACACAGCCTATAGCGAGCAGACCTTACCGTATGTCACGGCCAGAGCACGAGGAGTTGAGGGCTCAACTAGAGGATCTATCGAATAAGGGTTTCATACACCCGAGTATGTCACCCTGGGGAGCACCGGTCTTATTTGTGAGAAAGAAAGACGGTAGTATGAGGAAGTGTACTGACTACTAGAAAGTTAAATCGGTGACGATCGGGAATAGGTATCCCTTGCGCAGGATCGATGACCTATTCGACCAGTTGGCCGGTGCATAGTTCTTCTCCAAGATTGATCTGAGATCTGGATATCATCAGGTGCGGATCAGAGAGGAGGATGTACCTAAGACGACATTCATCACACATTACGGGTTATTTGAGTTCACTGTCATGCCGTTTGGGTTGACAAACGCGCCATCTGTGTTTATGGATTTGATGCATCAAGTCTTAAGACCATTTTTAGATCGATTCTTGATAGTCTTCATCGATGACATCTTGATTTACTCCAGGACTCATGAGGACCACGTCTTGATTTACTCCAGGACTCATGAGGACCACGAGAGGCATCTCAGAGAGACGTTGAAGACTTTGAGGGAGCACAGATTGTACGCCAAGTTCAGTAAGTGCGAGTTTTGACTTTCTGAGGTGAAATTCTTGGGACATGTGATCAGCGACCGAGGGATTTCAGTGGACCCAAGTAAGATTCACGCTATCATTGACTGGCCTACACTAGAGTGCGTGACAGACATCAGGAGCCTTTTAGGATTGGCAGGATATTATCGACACTTTGTACAGGGCTTCTCCAAGATTGCAGCGTCGATGACTAGATTGACCAAGAAGGATGTGATTTTCCATTGGTCTAGTGAATGCGAGGCAGCCTTCACAGAGTTGAAGAAGAAATTGACTTCTGCACCGTTGTTAGTGTTGCCCGAGCCGGGCAAGGAGTTGACTATTCATACGGATGCTTGTGGCACCAGATTGGGATGCGTACTGATACAGGGAGACATAGTGATAGCTTATTTATGGTGTCAGTTGAGGACCCATGAGAGGAACTATCCAGTGCACGACCTGGAGCTTGCAACGGTCGTATTCGCACTGAAGGTGGGGAGACACTACCTTTATGGTGAGAGGTTCACACTGTATACAAATCATAAGAGTTTGAAGTATCTTTTCACCCAAAAAGACCTGAATATGAGACAACGACGATGGTTCGAATTGCTGAAGGACTACGACTTCGCCATCGAGTATCAGCTTGGGAAGGCGAATGTCGTAGCATATGCCCTTAGCAGGAGAGGACCAGACAGTGAGACAGTAGTTTGCGAGATGACCCACGAGTTTGGTTTACACGAGGCGCCGGCGACTATGAATTTGTCAAAGGTTCCGATCTTTGCGAGGGCACATATTTACGGACATATGAGAGTACCGACAGTATCTATTCCGCGCGCTTTGGAGTGTCGAGAGAGGCGATGCGATGTATCAGAGGTTCAGGGACATGGCACAGAGTCCAGATTACCCAGATTGGCGCAAGTCCGTTGATGAGTGTTTGAGACACCGAGGTAGATTGTGGATTCCGGCAATGGCAGAGTTACGCGATGGTATTCTTCAGGAGGCTCACAGATCCAGGTACATAGTGCATCCCGGCAGGACCAAAATGTATCATGATATGCGACGGTTATTTTGGTGGCCAGGGATGAAAGCAGATGTCAGCCAGTATGTGAGGAGTTGTGTGGTGTGTCAGCAAGTTAAGGTTGAGCACAGGAGGCCTGGAGGACTATTGCAACCAGTACCTATCCCACGGTGAAAATGAGAACACATCACTATGGACTTTGTCAGTGGGTTGCCGACGACTTTGCGCAAGCACGATGCCATTTGGGTAGTCGTGGATCGACTGACAAAATCAGCGCACTTTACCCAATCTCCATGAAATATAGCTTTCCACAACTGAGCACGCTCTTCGAGCGAGAAATTATCAGACTGCACGGAGTGCCAATATCTATAGTGTCGACAGAGTCAGTCGGCTTACTTCGCAGCTTTGGCAGGCCATGCGAAGCAAGATATGGTACCAAATTGCAGTTCAGCACGACTTTTCATCCGCAGACTGACGGGCAGTCTGAGAGACTTATTCAAATTATTGAGGACATGCTCAGAGCCTGTGTGCTACAATTTGGAGGGTCATGAGAGGAATTTTGCCACTTCGTGAGTTAGCCTACAACAATAGCTATCGAGGCTAGTATTGGGATGCCACCATTCGAGGCGCTATACGGAGACCATGCAAATCACCAGCTTGTTTGGCAGAGCCCGATGACGTAGGCTAGTTGGGCTGAGATTGTTGTAGATCACACATAGAAAATTAGGCTGATTCGTCAGAGGTTACAGGCTGCTCAGGATAGACAAAAGAAGTACGCGAACAAGTACCGCGATGGTCTGAGTTATGAAGTTGATGATTAGGTCTACTTGAAGGTTTCTCCCTTGAAGGGCCACCAGAGATTTGGGATCAAGGGAAAGCTTGCACCGAGATTCATCGGGTTGTTTCAGATAGTCCGACGAGTTGGGGAGGTTGCTTATCAGTTGAGATAGCCGAGCCAGTTGGCAGGGGTGCATGATGTTTTTCAAATTTCTATGTTGAGGCTAGCAAGATCAGGACCGAGACCGATGGTTGATATGACTAGGATCGAGGTCAGATCGGATGTGACATACGAGGAGCACCCCATTGAGATAGTTGATCGCAAGTTAGAGACTCTCAGAAGGAAAAAAATACCACTTGTACTCGTTCGATGACGATCATCATAAGAACGAGGGTCTCACTAGGGAGAGAGAGTCTACCGTACGAGAGCGATACCCCCACTTGTTCCAAGGTAAAGATTTAATTAAATTTGAATTTCGAGGACGAAATTTTCTTTTAGTTGGGAAGATTGTAACTACCTTAAAAATCTAACTCGTGTCACGTGTCATTTTAAGGTCGTATGTGGGACCCACTCGTCGTGATCCGGATTTAATCGACGTGAAATATGGTCAAGTTAAGGTTTAGACGCGGTGTTCCCGTGTTTCGGAGTGAAATGGTATTTTCCTCAAGTTTTGGCAAAAATGGGGTGTTTTTCGGGGTTTAATTTTCGACACAAAAATCTTTGAGTAATTTTTTTAAAAAGAGATCGGTTAAAAAGAGAGAGAGAGAGAAAAAGGGGAGAAAGGGAGCGGAGAGAAGAGAGAGAGATAAAAAGAGAGAGACGACGAAAAGGGGGGAAACCGCAGAGAAAAAGATAGGAGAGAGAAAGAGAAAGAGAGAGAGAGAGACGACGAAGAGGGGGAGTCACGCCGGCGAGGAGGAGCGGCAGCGGCATCGGCAGCAGCGTGGTGAACAGCGTGGAGCAACGGCGCGGTGACGCGTTGCCGGACCAATCGATCCCCGACGAGACACAACAATAGTGGACAAGGAGCGAGGCGTGACTTCGACAAAGCTCGACGACGCGATGGATTGCTCGCGAAGAAGTCCAAAGGCGTAGATCTTGGAGTTAAGACCTCCATTGAAGGCCATGGTGATGTTCTAAACCACGATGATTTTAACTACAAGGCTAATTGATAAATCTTGTAGTCAATTTCGATATGGTTTACTCCAAGTGGCTTGGTTTTTATTTGAATGACTTAAGTAACTTAATTGAGAATAAATATGAGCCCTAAATAGTATAAATGGATATCAGGGACTTAGGAGACAATAGTCGGGTATTGAGCGCGTATCTCGAGGCGTGAGCGAGACATTTTGGAGAGACATTTGCGATTGTTTGAGGTAAGTAAACCCACGAGAAAGTCAGCTTATAATTTACTTATTTTTCTCGTAAATTATTTATTTCACATTACTTTTTGCTAGTTTAGCTTGCATGTTTACTCTATTCCAGCGTGTGTCTGTGTATGGTCGAAAGGACGGTGTGACCCCTTTCCGGCTCTCTCGTTGATGATGACTCGATTGTTGCTACGGTGTTGGTCATTCCTTAGACTCCGCTTGAAATTTCTCTCAGCGAGTCGCTGATCTTGAGAGCGAGTTGACGTGAGGCT
The DNA here is from genome assembly GCA_039657325.1 of Stephania cephalantha. NCBI lineage: Eukaryota > Viridiplantae > Streptophyta > Magnoliopsida > Ranunculales > Menispermaceae > Stephania > Stephania cephalantha. Next base: position 10,098,685 of record CM077578.1, on the reverse strand, counting down.
CACCTCCGTCACATATTTCCTCTCCTTTGAGGCGTTGGGCGGAAGTCTACCTTCCGACCAACAGAGATCCCCATTTCAACTATGAAGAGGGGGTGTGGATTTCCTCACCTCCAGGGCCTTCTCGGTTTAGTATTTACGTCTCAGGGCTCGACAGCTGTACACCACACTCGCGTTCCATATTCTTGATTATCTCACGACTTATATTCATGCTTTACATTCCTGTTCATTTACTTTGTATGCATGAATTGTAGCCGTTTTCTTGGATTTCTTGTGAATACTAACTGGATTTCTCTTGGATTTACTCACTGGAACTTGTCATTGTTTGTTGGTGGCAAGTTGCAGATCCTACGACAAGCCGGGGGAAGACAGTGATTGGCGACTACCTCTGATTCGGAGTGCCTCGACTAGCTTACTCGTAGGTGTTTGTATTTACGTATACATACTTTTTGGGATCATTTTGGGAGGCCTTTTCACCTGATACATGTATATTGACACCTATTATACATTTTGTCGCCTTAACTGATATACATGGTATCCTTTTGTTGGGTTTCCACCCCATAGGTTGTTAATTAATGCATAACTTGTTTACATTAATTATATACATGTTATTAAGACTTCCGCTATTAAAAATAACTTGAAAAGAATTAAAATAAACAAATTAAGTTGTAAAACTTCTTAACTTAGCATATTTCGATAGAATATTAATCTTCTAAAACAACGAAATTTACAAAGTCGGATTACAAGACGGATAGTTCGCGGGCCGTCATAGACAGGTGTGCAGGTGACGTAGCATGGCTTGGTGACGTGTCTGGCGACTTGGCGGTGCCCGCTTTGCTTCGAATTTGGGGCGTCACGTTTTCAAATTTGTCAAATATTATTTGTATATATGGATCATCAAATCATGTGTTCAAATCATGAATCAAATAAGAACGATATATGTCTTGCGATTGTGCTAGAACACACACAATCCTTAAAAATAGAGAATATTTCTCCGATTTGAACTTAGCTGAGGCTAATGTTCAAACAATATCTGACATCTCCAATTTTATTAATGGCTCTGAAAGAGCAAATATTATGTTGCCTTGGGGAACAACAATTCATGTTGACAATGTCTTATACTCAGAAAAATCCAGAAGGAATTTACTTATCTTTAAAGATATTCGAAAAAATGGATATCACATTGAAACCATGGACGAAAATAATAGAGAATTTCTCTATGTCACACTGGTTTCAAATGGGAAAAAAGAAGTATTAGAAAAATTCTCAGCTTTATCCTCTGGATTATATTTTACTCATATAAGACATGTTGAAACGAATGTCGTCTTAAATAAGAAAATTAATGATCCAAAGACATGCATTTCATGGCATGATCGACTTGGTCATCCAGGATTATCAATGATGCGAAGAATAATTGATAATTCGCATGGACATCATTTAGGGAAATTGATAGTTAAACCATCCCTAAGTAAAATTGTTGTGGAATCTCCAGTTTTCTTAGAACGCATTCAGGGGCTGAATATAATTCACCGTTATTTATGACGTGTTTCCAGACGTGGCTGACAACTTATACACTCGTGGGACCCGCAGTTAGGCTTGTGTGCGCCTGAAGCTAAGTAACTGGTTATTTTTGTATGCTGAAATGTTAATTTGTGATGTTTATATTGAAATAGTATAAATGACATCGCAATGTGTGTTAGTATATTACATTGGACGTGCGAGACCGTGTGGTAAGTAGTCGCATCGATATGCGTGTCGACGCGGGTACCGAGTAGTTTAACCGACTTAACACTAGGCCGGGGGAAATAATACACACAAAATGAATAAAATTGGTTCAATAACTAATATGGAATGTATATTTGGTCGTTAGGAACATGGTAGTACGTGTATGTCGCGGTTCGGGACGAGAAACCGGGCGTCGTAACACCCGAAAATGGACTTTTTAAGGTGAACAAGGATGAGTGTCCTAGCTGAGTCACAATTAGAGTCACTAGTGGTTGGAAATGAAGCAAATAAGGTCCATGTGATTGCCTTGAGATGTGTAAGTGAGTGGTGATGCAAAGTCGCCTATAAAAGTCAATTTTTGACTTCAAACCACCACCTTTTCTCTCTCCTCAACTTCTTATTCGAAATTGAGAGGAAGAAACCAGGGTTTTGGTGGATCAAACTGGTGATTCAAGGAGCTTGGAGGGTGAAAACACTAAAAGCAAGGTGAGAAACACACACACACACACCACATCTTTCTCTATCTTTGATCATAATTTTGGAGATGTTGGTGATGTTTTGGTGGATGTTGAGTTGTTGTTTAGATATGTTTCTAGTGGTTTGAAATGTTGTTGTTGGTGTTGTGGTTGTTGTTGGGTTAGTAGGGTGATAGAAAACCCAGAAATTTCAGCAGTTTTGTTGTCCAGAACACGATTAGCGCGCTAATCGCAGCATCTAGCGCGCTAATGACAATGAACGCGCTAGGCAGAAAATTAGCGCGCTAATGTTTGTCTGGGCGAAGAACATATATTGTCTAGGCATTTAACGCACTAATGTGCCCCCGTTTTGACATATTTTGTGTGAATTGACTTAAAACACATACAAATGACTCAATATCACTTATACATGGAAATAGGTCAGTGCGGGCGGTAATTTGTGATATCCGGGACTAGGCGGAGCCGGACCGGGAGTGAGTGACGGTACACGAAGTGCGGTGTGTAGTATCCCAACTAAAATTACTTGAGCGATATTACTTTTTGCTTTTGAATTCATTTTGTCTGTCAATACCCTATTCCTGGTATGTTGTAATGGACGAACGTTGAAGCCTTCCCTCCGTACCATTTTTGTGTGTACGTCCACTGGGCCATAGCACGTGTGTCATCTCAGTGAATAGGGCTACCCGAGAGTGTGACGGGCACGTGTGGGTGCGTCGTAGGTTCCACGTCGACCACCTAGCGGATCCAGACACTAGCTTTGCTTGAGTGCTACTCACCAAAGCAATAGTCTGTTGGGAGTTCGTAGTATGGCACTAGTCTGACCCTAGGGGCTAGGAACACACACTTTGAGCTTCCATTATTAGATATGCATGCGATGAGCACGGTTACTTTTGTATTTTAATTCCACATGTTTATTTAATAGTTTTGTTTCAATTCCAGATTTACTTTTCGTATTGCTCACTTAATTTCCTTGGGAATACTCACTCTGGACTCGTCATCTGTCTTTTTGTGATGGCTTGAGTGTAGATCCTAGTATGAGCCGGGGCAAGGGCAACCTACCTGAATACAGAGACGTAAAGCCAGGCTTGTACGTTTGTATATACATATTTTGTTTTATTTAGGGATTTGGGATTGTATGAGACACTAGGACTTTGTATTGTTGATGTTTTGATACATTGAGGTACATTTTTTATCGATAATGATATATGGGTTTTCCACACTAGGTATCAGAGTTGAATGCATGACTTAATGGCTTAGTAGATGAATTGACAGGATAAAATACTTCCGCTGTGTTTTATTTGGGCTTAATGATATTAGAGACAGATGATTTGAGGCCATTAACAATCTAAACAGTATAATTGCTGTTTATTGAGGTTAATAACGACTAAATAGTGGATGAGATGGCATGCGGGGCACAGCTGGCGCTGGTAGGCTAGGTTGTGGGCCTGCATCGGCCCCCGTGGCGGTTCATTTGGAAAATGGGTCGTTACATTTTGATATTAGAACAAGGTTAGTGAACCTTAGGGAGTTGAAAGTTACCTCTGATGCGATTACATTTGTGGTATAATTTGAGGATCAGTCTAATGAATAAATTTTAGATGTGGAAACCCAAAGGAATTGCTTAGAGTCCTAGTTGGGAAGAGAGGTAAGATGGGTAGAAATCAGGGATATAGTGTAACATTTTGGTTGTATTATATAAATATACGATACACGTATATCGGTGTAAAGGCTCATTGGGTGCACGTTTTTCGATGCAGATACCGATGGACAGACAACCATTAGATACCCATCAGCCTGTGGTCGGAGATACCGGTGATCCGACGAGATCGACCTTGACAATAGAGTCATTGGCGCGGAATATGGATGATCGGTTCGCGATGCTTATGGATATGTTGGGAGCTCGGGAGGTTACTGTTCCTCCTAGTACTGTTGTGTCTGCACCAACGACTATGCAGGCAGTCGTAGGGCCTACTTCACCGAAGTTCGGTGCGGCGCGATGCGAGAGACAGAGAGGGCTACACCAGCCGCGGACCAGTGGAGGTTGCGGTGGTGGTTACACCTGCTACGACCGAGCAGCCAGCAGTGGCGTCGACCTTTGGGAGTCAGATGACAGTGGAGGCTAAGAAGATGAGAGACTTTCTCAAGTTCTCTCTAGGATACTTTTATAGGGCTGGAGACTTAGAGGTTGCCGGGAGGTGGCTATTATCCCATGAGAGGCTACATGACTTGCTGTGGGTCGAGGAGATTGATCGGCCGCGGTTATCTAGTTTCTGTTTGAGAGCTGATGTTGCGATTTGGTGGACTACCTACATTGCGACTCATCCTGCCGTTACTACTTGGGCAGAGTTCCGGACGTTATTCATAGATGAGTACATACCGATGGAGGTCAGGGTCCATTTGAGGGAGGAATTTATGTCCCTAGTGAAGGGTGATATGTCGGTCACCGTCTACATGGAGAGGTTCCGTTATCTCCTTTTGTACTCCACATACATAGTTGGTACCGATCAACTGCAAATATACTATTTTGTCCGGGGTCTGGATGAGAGGATAGCGAGCACAGTGGTATCTAGTGGAGCTCGTACTCCGACTGAAGTCTACCACAGATGCATCGCACACAAGACATATATGGTTCAGAGGGCCAGTCGACGAGCAATTCAGGCTGCACTGCAAGGTCAGCAGAGTTAGCCGGCTTCAGGTTCTTGGTCTGATCAGAGGCCGAAAAGACAGAGGAGGGATCAGGACCGGTAGAGACAAAGCCAGAGGCCTCGTAGAGGAGAGTGGCAGTCTTGTCAAGGTAGCAGATGTGAGGACATAGATCGACGTGATGACCGTCGATAGTATATTCTACGTCTTCTGCACCCGTTGATTAGTCTAGGCAGTAGAGGCAGGACAGAGGTCCGAGAGGCTAGTCGAGGTCAGAGTCAGATATCGAGTCAGAGGAGTTCTGGCAGGTCAGAGACTCGCACATGCTACTGCATATTCTTGTCGGGGTGGGGCATATTGTGGCGGATTACACTAGACCAACACCAGTACCACCACAGACTGAGCAGTCCAGAGACATGGCCCAGACTGCAGCATATGGAGTCGCACAACCGGACCGGGAGGCGACCGGACATCTAATTGAGGGTACATTATATTTCTGTGGAATTCCTATGAATATTATGATTGATTCTGGTAGTGCGTTATCTTTTATTTACGGACCCATGGTAGGAAAGTTAGGGTTACTTGCACAAACTTTAGATACACATCTTGTTCTCAGCACGGCAGCTGAGGATAAGATTTACCCTAACCGAATTTTTCGGAATTGTGTTGTGGAGATCGAACGACATCAGCTACCGGCTAATTTGATAGTGTTGGAATACTTGGAGTTCGACGCAATGTTCGGGATGGACTGGTTATCATCTTATCACGCACAGATTGTATCAACAAGACTGTGACATTTGACAACGAAAGGATTCCAAGGTTTACATTTGCCGGAGTTGCGTCTGCATTACCTATCACTTGGGGCAGATTAGCTACGTCGTAGGAGATGGAGGCGTACACGGCTATGGTTGAGCCGAAACATAACACGGTGTTGAAGGTTGAAGATGTCCTTATTGTCTGTGAGTTTTCAGACGCGTTTCTAGATGATTTGACAGATTTGCCACCACCGAGAGCTGTGAAGTTCATCATTAAGCTTATCCCAGGGACTCAACCAATCTACAATGAGATCAGTATAGGATGTCGAAGATCGAGCACGAGGATTCACCCTAGCGTGTCGCCTTTCGGGAGCTCCGATTCTGTTTGGGAAGAATATGAATGGCTCGATGCAGATGTGTGTGGATTACCGGAAGCTGAATCAGGTGACGATTCGGAGTCGTTACCCATTTTTGAGGATCGACGATCTATTCGATCAATTTGCTAGGGCCAAGTTCTTCTCGAAGATCGACTTGCGATCAGGATACCATCAGTTGAAGATTCAAGAAGAGGATGTGTAGAAGACCGCGTTTAGTACGTGTTATGGTCTGTTTGAGTTCACGGTCATGCCGTTTGGGCTGACTAACGCACCGGCAATATTCATGGATTTGATGCACAAGGTGCTGAGGCCATACCTTGATCGATACGTCATTTTGTTCATTGACGACATTCTGATATACAGTTAGACTCGTGTGGAGCACGAGAGGCATCTCATAGATGTTTTGACGACGCTGAGAGAGCACAGACTGTATGCCAAATTCAGCATGTGTGCCTTTTGGTTGAGTGAAGTGAAGTTCTTGGACCATGTCATCAGTGGTCAGGGTATATCAGTTGATGGTGATAAGATTCGGGCGATTATTGACTGGAAGACACCCTAGTCTGTATCAGACATCCGGAGTTTTTTGTGTTTGGCAGCATACTGCAGGCGCATTGTGCAAGACTACTCGATGATTGTAACGCCGTTGAAGAGGCTGACCAAGAAGGATTTTAGATTTGAATGGTCACAGAATGCGAGGATGCTTTCTCGGGAGCCGAAGAGGAAATTGACTTCGACGCCGCTTTGGCTTTACCGGTGGCAGGTAAAGGTTTTTCCGTCTATATTGATGCATCTGGCACTGGGTTGGGTGGCGTGTTGATGCAGAATGGACACCCAGTGGCCTATTTATCTTGACGGTTGAGACCTCACGAGGTGAACTATCCAGTGCACGACTTGGAGCATGCAGCGGTCGTGTTTGCACCGAAGGCCTGAAAACATTATTTGTATGGTGAGAGGTTCGTGTTGTACACAGGTCACCAGAGTTTGAGGTATCTGTTCACTCAGATGGAGCTGAACATGCGACGACTGGTGTGCATCCTCGTGAATGCTGTCCCTGAGCTCTGATACCCCTGGTATCCACAATCGACCCCTGTGTCTCAAGCACCCGTTTGACCCCTCATACCACTCAGTGCACCCTGGATCCCGAGCCAAACTACTGATCCGCAAATATCGGTCATCAGCTCTTTGCAACTCAACCACCCGCTCTAGAGTCACTGTAGGAACTCGCATCTGACAGGAAAGTTGTAGCTTAGCAATAACATCTGTCAAACACAACACCGACGCTGCCTCAAGCAACCCGTGCTCATGTGTCATATGCCGCAGTACTGTCTGACTCTCGATCCCGCTTCTGCTCAGCGCATCAGCTATGATATTCGCCTTACCCGAATGATACTCAATGCCTAGCCCTTAGGGTTAGACTAGTGCCATACTTCGAACTCCCAACAAACTACTGCCGACGAGTAGCACTCAAGTAAGGCTAGTGTCTGGATCCGCTTGGCGGTCGGCGTGGAACCTACGACGCACCCACACGTGCCCGTCACACACTCGGGTAGCACTATTCATCGAGATGGCACACATGCTATGGCCTAGTGGACGTACACACAGAAATGGCACGAAGGGAGAACCTCAACGTCCGTCCATTACAACATACCAGGAATAGGGTATTGAAAGACATAAAATGAATTCAAAAGCAAAAAGTAATACTGCTCAAGTAATTTCAGTTGGGATACTACACACTTCACACCGCACTCCTTGTACTGTCACTCACCCCCGGTCCGGCTCCGCCTAGTCCCGGATATCCCAAATTACTGCCCGCACTGACCTATTTCCATGTATAAGTGATATTGAGTCATTTGTATGTGTTTTAAGTCAATTCACACAAATTATGTCAAAATAGGGGTACATTAGCGCGCTAGGTCTGGACATTAATGCGCTAAATGCCCAGACAGTTATACGTTCTTCGCCCAGACGAACATTATCGCGCTAATTTTCTGGCCTAACGCGCTAATTATCATTAGCGCGCTAAATGTTGTGATTAGCGCGTTAATCGCGTTGTGTACATCAAAACTGTTGAAATTTATGGGTTTTCTACCACCCTACCAACCCAACAACAGCCACAACACCAACAACAATACTTCAAACCACTAGAAACCTATCTAAACAACAACTCAACATCCACCAAAACATCACCAACATCTCCAAAATTATGATCAAAACATAGAGAAAGATGTGGTGTGTGTGTGTGTGTTTCTCACCTTGCTTTTAGTGTTTTCACCCTCCAAGCTCCTTGAATCACCAGTTTGATCCACCAAAACCCTGGTTTCTTCCTCTCAATTTTGGATAAGAAGTTGAGGAGAGAGAAAATGTGGTGGTTTGAAGTCAAAAATTGACTTTTATAGGTGACTTTGCATCACCACTCACTTACACATCTCAAGGCAATCACATGGACCTTATTTGCTTCATTTCCAACCACTAGTGACTTTAATTGTGACTCAGCTAGGACACTCATCCTTGTTCACCTTAAAAAGTCCATTTTTGGGTGTTCTGACGCCCGGTTTCTCGTCCCGAACCGCGACATACGCGTACTACCATGTTCTTAACCACCAAATATACATTCCATAATAGTTATTGAACCAATTTTATTCATTTTGTGTGTATTATTTCCCCAGGCCTAGTGTTAAGTCGGTTAAACTACCCGTATCCCCGTCGACACGCATATCGATGCGACTACTTACCACACGGTCTCACACGTCCAATGTAATATACTAACACACATTGCGATGCTATTTACACTATTTCAATATAAAAATTGCAAATTAACAATTCAACACACAAAAATAACCAGTTACTTAGCTTCAGGCGCGCAGAAGCCTAACTGCGGGTCCCACGAGTGTTTGAGCTGTCAGCCACATTTGCAAACACGTCATAAATAATGGCAAATTATATTTAGGCGATTCTGACAGTTCTTCCCAACTAGGTGAAATTTTGTCCTGAAATTTAAATTAAACCGCGAATACTTACCTAAGCAAATAAATGGGGATACCGTCGTCGCATAGTAGACTCGAAGCTCCCGGTGAGTCCCTCGATTTCATGATGTCTTTGTCATCGACTAAAACCTTCGGGATCTCCTTATTGCGCAAAATCTGAGTCCTCCTATCCGTGATTTCCACAGTCTGCTCTTCATATGACACGTCTGGTAGCACCTCAATCTGACGTACATTAACCATAGGCCTCGGTCCCGACCTAGCTAGCCTCAACATGGAAATGTGGAACACCAGATGTACCCCTGCCAACTGCGGTGGCAACTCCAGATGGTAAGCCACTCTGCAGACGCGTTCCTCAACTCTGAACGACCCAATGAACCTTGGTGCCAGTGTCCCCTTAATGCCAAACCTCCGATGACCTTTCAAGGGCGAAACTTTCAAATACATCAAGTCCCCAACCTCGTAGCCCAGACCCTCAAGGTACTTGTTCGCATATTTATTATGCCTATCTGCGCCGCTTGAAGCCATTGCCTGATATGTCTTACCTTCTCGGTATGGTCAACAACAACCTCAGGTCATATAGCCGCTGTATCTTTCGGTGCCGCCTAACATGCTGGTGACCTGCGGGCCTTACCATAAAGTGCCTTAAACGGTGGCATCCCGATACTCGTCTGATAGTTGTTGTTGTAGGCAAACTCACACAAAGGTAAGTACTCTTCCCACGATCCACCAAACTGTAGTATACACGCCATGAGCATATCCTCGAGAATCTGAATTAGTCGCTCTAACTGCCCGTCGGTCTACGGATGGTATGCAGTGCTGAACTGTAAACGCATGCCAAACTGCTCTTGCATTCTCTCCCAAAGTCTCGATGTAAACCTCGGATCTCTGTCATAAACAATGGAGACCGGTACACCATGCAATCTGACAATCTCTCTCTCTAAGATAGTGCTCAGCTGTGTAACCGAATATCGCATGGTGATCGGTATAAAATGTGTCGACTTCGTCAACCTGTCAATAACCACTCATATCGCATCGTGTCTCCTCTTCGTCTGAGGTGGGCCACTGACGAAGTCCATGGTCACATGTTCCCATTTCCACTGAGGAATGGGCAGAGGCTGTAGTAACCCAGTCGGTCTCCTGTGCCATACTTCATCCACTGAGTATGACTATGACAACACTATTCATCCTCATTGTGGACCATTTAGATATTTCATGGTTTTGATAGATGCTTCAACTAAGTGGTCACATGTTTGTTTGCTTTCGACCCGTAATGTTGCATTTGCTAAACTTTTATCACAAATCATTAAGTTAAGAGCACAATTCCTTAACAACCCAATCAAGACCAACCGTTCTTGATAATGCTAAAGAGTTTCAATCTTAAGCATTTAAAAATTATTGCATCTCTATAGGAATGACCATTGAACATTCTGTTCCACATGTGTATACCCAGAATGGTGTGGCGGAATCTCTGATTAAACGCATTCAATTAATTTTTTGGCCTTTAATCATGAGAACTAAGTTACCAACTTCAGTTTGGGGACATGCAGTCCTTCACGCAGCATCTATCATTCTTTATAGGCCTCCTGCATACCATGAACATTCCCCCATGCAACTCATTTTAGGTCAACAACCAAATATTTCGCATTTGAAATTTTTTGGTTGTGCAGTGTATGTTCCTATACCATATCCTAATAGAACTAAGATGGGTCCACAACGAAAACTTGAGATTTATGTTGGATTTAACTTATCGTCCATTATAAGATACATTGAGCCCCTAACAGGGGATTTATTTACTGCATGTTTTGCTGATTGTCACTTTGATGAAGCAATTTTCCCACCGTTAGGGGGAGACAAGAAGCCAATTCAAAAGGAATGACGCGAAATTGCTTGGAATGCATCAACTTTATCACATTATGATCCATGCACAAATCAGTCTGAACTTGAAGTTCAAAAGATCATTCATTTGCAAAAAAAATTCAAATCAATTACCCGATGCATTTACTGACGCAAAACGAGTGACAAAATCAAATATTCCAGCTGTAAATGTTCCTGCAAGAATTGATGTCTCTGTGCAACAAAATGCAAAAAAACCAACGAAACGCTTAAAGCGCGGAAGACCAGTTGGTTCAAATGATACAATTCCTGGAAAGAGGAAAACGGGAGTAAAAACAACTGCGAATCAAAATACTCTCGAGAAAGCACAAAAATCCTTTGATAAAGATTTCCCAGAACAAGTTGATTCTGACGAGGAATAAGTGCCTCCAGAAAAGAGGGAAAAAATAAAAATAATGAGATCTCAATTAATTATTTAAACTCTGGTAAGATTTGGGATAGAAATAATTGTTCCTGATGATATATTTGCTTTCAATGTGTCCTTTTAAATATGTGAAAATGATGGTGATCCAGAACCACAATCGGTTGACGAATGTCGAAAAATACGATTGACGAAAATGGCAAGAAGCTATCCAAGCAGAGCTAGACTCGTTAAAGAAACGAGAGGTTTTTGGACCAATTGTTCAAACGCCATATGACGTAAAGCCTGTTAGATATAAATTGGTATTTGTACGAAAGAGAAACGAAAAAAAACGAGATTAAAAGGTACAAAGCAAGACTTGTAGCTCAAGGTTTCTCACAAAGACATGACATTGATTATGAGGAAACATATTCTCCTGTTATAGATGCAATCACATCTCGATTCTTGATAAGCCTTGCGGTTTCTGTGAAAGGCTTGATATGCATCTAATGGATGTCGTTACAACATATCTGTAAGGATCCCTAGATAGTGAGATATATATGAGAATCCCTGAAGGATTTTAAATATCCGAAGAAATAAAATCAAAACCTCATAAATGCATTCTATAAAATTACGAAGGTCTTTGTACGGATTGAAACAATCCGGACGAATGTGGTACAAACGCCTCAGTGATTATTTACTTAAAAGAATGATATGCAAATAATCCACTTTGCTCATGTGTCTTTATTAAAAGATCATCAACATGATTCATGATTATTGATGTATATGTTGATGATTTAAATATAGTGAGAAACCACGACGACATCGTTAGAACATCCGAATACTTGAAAAAGGAATTCGAGATGAAATAACTTGGAAAAACAAGACTATGTCTTGGTTTGCAAATTGAACATTTTCCAAGTGGAGTACTTGTTCATCAATCAAATTATATTGAAAAAATATTAAAAAGATTTTATATGGATAAGGCACATCCATTGAGCTTTCCAATGGTTGTCGATCACTTGAAGTGGATAAAGATTCATTTCGACCTCGGAAAGTGATGAAGAGCTACTTGGTCCTGGAGGTACCATATTTAAGTGCAATTGATGCACTTATGTATCTTGCAAATTGTACAAGACCTGACATTGCTTTTGCTGTCAACCTTGTAAAATACAGCTCTTTACCAACTCGAAGACATTGGAATGGTGTCAAACATGTTTTTCGATATCTTCGAGGAACAAGTGACATGGGTTTATTTTACTCGAGGGGAGTAAAATTGAATATCCAAGGTTATGCTGATGCTATATTTTTATTTGATCCCCACAAGACTCGTTCTCAAATGGGATATGTATTCACCTGTGGTTAATACTGCTGTATCATGGAAGTCAATAAAATAAACTATGATTGCTACTTCTTCCAATCAATTCAAAGTACTTGCAATTTATGAAGCAAGTCGTGAATGTGTATGGTTGAGAAACATGATTGAACATATTCAAGAATCATGCAGATTACCTTCAATAAAAGATTCTCCAACCATATTATATGAAGATAATGCAGCATGTATCGCACAATTAAGTGAAAGATTCATAAAAAGGGACAAAACAAAAATAATTTCACCAAAATTCTTTTATGCACATGAGATTCAGAAGAATGATGAAATTGATGTTAAGCGAATCCGATCGAGTGATAATCTTGATGTTTTATTCACAAAAGCCTTACCAACTACGACATTTAAGAGGCTTACATATGGTATTGGCTTGCGTAAACTTAAGGACATTGCATGAAAAGAAACAGAACAAGTTTCACCCATGTTCACATGAGGGAGAGTTTTTGATTAGTGTATTGCACTTTTTTTCCCTTAGCCATGGTTTTATCCAATTGAGTTTTCCTAGCAAGGTTTTTAATGAGGCAATCCTAACAATATTCACTCATCGTAAGATTTATAAGAACATTGTAGTTTTTTTCTTTTACTATATTTTTCCTACAGGGTTTTTCCTAGTAGAAGTTTTGACGATGCACATTCTCTCAGCAATTGTCATCTAAGGGGGAGTGTTATGATATGGATGAACAATTGACCAAGATTTTGGATAACCACATTGTCAAGCATGGCTTTGTCATTGAGTTGTAATATCAAACATTGTTCTTACTTGTATTCATATCCAATGTACTTACTATTCCATGTATTGCCAATGTTGCTTGTGAAGAGTTGTATGACATGTGATGTATGTGTTACTTGTAAATATTGTCTAAGTACATTTATCATCATCACCAAAGGGTCTATATAAAGAGTGTCAACCTCATTGTAAAAACACACCAAGTTGAATGAAAAACTTCTCATTCCAACTATCTCATTTCTTCTCTTCTCCTTTGTAGTAGTAGAAGTTCTTAGGCTTCTATTTTCTTTCTCTAGTTTTTAGCAAGTTCCAACTCAATTTACAACAGGTTTTTAGATTTGGCCCTGAGTTATTATTTGGTTGTTTGAGCCCTTAGACATTTATTTTGTTGAACATTTTTATGTATCGTGTAATTCAAAATTTATCAATTCATATTTTATAGAATACTACTAATTAGTAAACCCAATACCTTGAATTGAACTTTTTTTTCGAGAAGCAAATCAACATGTAATTAAAGAAGAAGAATTTGATTTGGGAGGTGCTGAATCAAGTAAGAGAGAATTGGGCTAGATGCAAGTCTAAATCGAGCTTCCCAGGAGGTACATTGAGAGGACCTAATTGTGCAGCAAAATAAAATGTCATGGGATCAAATCAATTAAATAATAGTCTGGTTATGGGGGCCAAAGGCTACAAAGTTTGAGGGCTATATTCTTTTATACAGATTGAAGTAAATTATTCTATATGAGACACACCTCACCCTACAAGAAATATGTTTTGAAAAGTTAGAAAATCCGAACCTAGGCAGCCTCCTCCATCTACCTTTTGTCGGAATCTATAAGATGTACGCCGGCATAGAGTCAAAACTCCCTGCCGAACACGCCATAAGGTTTATGTTTACAAGCCCCTTTTTCAAAGCTAATAATGTTACCACCATTTAATGTTTCATGAAGCCACTGCTTTCAACGTACTGATTTTTTTTTCATCTCATGACTTGGCAAGGCCATTCTGTGTACAATGTTTATAAATTACATGTTCATAAATTACATGTACATTGAACAAAAGTGAGTGAATTTGTTAACTTATCCTTACCAAGCTCAGGAGAATTCAGTGTCTTATCTAGTCTTCAAAACTTCGCGAACGATTACTACTTGTCGAAGGTACTTTTGGCGAAAGCATCAGATTGCAGATTTTGTTGACTACTACTGATGGGCCATTCCCATATAAGTTCATATGGTTTGGCTGAATCTCCACCTCTAAAATGCTGCTTCTGATTTAACTTATGCATTTTATCCTTCCTGAAAACTGCAATTTGTGAAGCAAACCCTGGTTCTTGGTCACCGGATCCCCCAACGCCACTGAACTCTACACTGTAATTATGTCGAGAGGCAAGGGCAGTAGCCCAGCAATGGAACTGCTCTCGGGTCCATTCGAACTTGTGATCATGATTGCGAAATCTGCATGGAAGCAACTGGTTTTTATCCTCGCCTTCCTCGGTTTGGTTTGGTTGGTTGGGTAAAGTAGTTCTCTGGAGTATAGGGTTGTATTCATAGTTTGGTGTGGAGACAATAAGAATGCTTGGACAGAAGGAGCCGAGTACTACATTGCCAAACAAGTGTGCCTGATACTCTTCCATGTGCTCTATTACCTGCAATTTTTCCAAGTAAATCGAAATAGATATCAAACTTAAAGCTTTATATAAAGGAAGAAAAATATAGTAAATATTTCTAATATGCTCTCAACTACGAAAACGTGGAAGCAACGGAACCTTGCATACCGCAAACAAGATTTCTCAACTTGCTGTGAATCTGTGATATTATGTTCAAGGATGACAATGAATCTCAATAAGAATAGATGCACATTGAGTACAAGACAACGTACTACTGTGAGCTTAGTTTATCTAGGATCCTACAGTATTGGCAGATGCAACTAAACTCGGCAAATACTTTTCTGGAGATGCAGAAATGTCGAAGACTCTGGTATGCCATTGCACAGAGTCAAGATGGTTGGCAAAATGAAAGAAAATGACAATCAGATGATTGGGCTGCAGAACAAACAACAACACAAAGCCTGCAGGCTAAAGAAAAAGTAATTTACAAGGTAATTCATTGGCTGCCAAGTACCGATTTCGCAACCAGTAACATGTTTGTCTCTTGGCACTGAATAGTTGGTCAAAAGATAAGGTCAGACTAGGAGTGCATGGGAACCCCTTGCACTTACCAAAACCCTGCCTTTGCCAAGTTGACTAAATTCATTGGCGCAGGTGAGGCTCTTTGTGTACCAAAACTTGGACTAAAAGTGGTTGAGGCGGACCAAAAATCCAACCCGGATTACAACTCTATGCGACCCAACCCCTCTCAAGATTGTTTCCTCTCTCACACAAGAAAAAGAAAAAATAAATAAAAGTATCTCACGTGTGGACTTTTGAGAAGTTCCAAAATGCAAAAAAATTGAACTGCAGCTTTAAAGTGATATAGCACATACAATGGAAGTTGTGCATGCTAACATGAAAGCAGTGTGTCAAACATAATCTGTGCATGCGCTCTGTGTGTGTGCGTGTGTATATATATATAGACCTCATAATTTATTTTTATTTTTTTCTTTTTCACAAGTATAGCTTGGTATCAACTTTTAACTTCGAGGTTGCATGTCTAGTGAGTGACCATTGAAACAAGAGCTCAACCACAACCTCATAAAATGATGTCTTGTTCGGTTCATCTCTTCGGAAAGACAAGAAAGAAAAAGGTAAAGATGCTTCTATGCAAGTGCATGAATTGATCTGTGTTACTTATTAAACAATTAGATGATAACTGGTTGGAAACAGCCACGACAATTAGGGAAAGTGGGGAGAAAAGGTGCCAGTTCATACCTCCAGACAAGTGCCAATATCAACTCTGAATAGACGGTGGTCAAAACCTAAGATGGAGCCATCATAAAGCTGGGCTGATTTGATACTTGTACTTGGTGGAACATGACCAGAAAGCGCTTAGTTTCGAATGAAGAACCTGTGGCAAGGAAAAAGCTCGTTACATACCCAACCTTATTCTATGTAATACTATAACTATTCAAGCATCAATAGGCTCGGTTTCATATTGAGAAAATGGAGAGAAGATAACTCTTAACAGAGTTAAAAAAAAAAAAAACAAATTCTCTTTCAAATGAATAGATAGAAAATGCTATCCCTAAATTAAAAGATTCGACTTGATACAAGCTACTACCCGATAGTCAGAACTATCCAGATTCTCAGCTATCAACAAACATGATGTAAAGAGTTTAGCGTTCAACCTTGGCTGCACGACTGAGACTCTTCTTAGAAATGTCCACACCAACCATCTTTTGAAGTGCAGTTGGATAATCCATGAGAGACTCCAACAGACTGCCTGACCCACACCCAAAGTCAACCTGAGATTGTAAGAGTGAAGCTATAATAATTATTTACGAGGTGGAATCTGAAATCCAAAATCATTATGGTAGATGAGATAAGAATGAACACGAAATCAGCAAATAATTACCAAGTTAGTAGCACCAGACTCGTTAATGTGTTTCAAGGCGTATTCCACCCGTTGCTTTGAAAGAGAAGGGCTAAACAGAGCCTCTTCCATTCTATCCTCCAACGGTTCCGTTACCCGCAGCAAAGTTATGGAGAATTCTAAGCAGCAGTTTTCTGCAGAACAAAGCAATGTCACAACAGTATGCACAGGCAACCAAAAAATAATTAGAGAAAACAAAATTGAAAAAGGCAGCTAGTTAAGGACAACAGAAAAGGTAAATAGCTAACAGTCATCATCTTGTCCATAACTAACTTTTCATTCCAATATGTAATAACTTTTTCATATACTTGATAAACATGCAAAATTGATGAAAGAAAAAAAAAAAATATTGGGAAGTGTTAAATTCTAAACTGACACACCAATACAAAAATCTGAATTAGGAAGGTACCTTCAATGTTTCGTCAAACTGACTAAATATATTATCCACTTTGCTGATTTTTTAAAATAGCAGTATTGCTGGTTTTTGAATCAGTTATACTGCCGCTTCTCCTGTCTTCTACCGCTGTTTTTAAGCCAGTGAATGGCTATAGTCACTGAACCAATGAATGCCACAGGTCAAAATCAGCAGTCCCTACTTTTTTGCCCTTTTTATTTTTTTACACAACCAGTTCTTTTCCTTTAATATATGTATGTCCTTTTGTCAAAAGTAACCACAAGTTAATGTGTATTTTACATACTACAGCATATTTGTGCTGTCTGTAAGTTAATTTTGTTATGAGAAAATTATCCAATGAATTTCAAGGAAAAGGTCGCCATGATAAAGATCAAGACCGCCATGGAATACAATCTTCACGCTTCAACCATCAAGTTGATTTTGATGTAAATTATAAACATTTCTCAATCATCCGCTGGAGCACTCTAGTATAATTCAAGCACAAAACACTCTTTTGCATTTTCATATCAATCATTATAACTTTTTATTCAGCGGGGGAAAGAGCTAGTTGCATCTTTAGAATGATTATAATCTATCTCTATATCGTATCAAAGCACCATTCTATACATACATGTGCAACGACATATTGGAAGCAATAAATAGTAAGAATGTATAGAACAGAGTCTGAGAGTCATATACAAGTCAAAGGAATCATCAAGTTAGAGGTTGCCATAGGTCTTTGGCTATGATCAACTGAAACAAGTTTTGATATAACAGCTTATATATCACATACCAAAAAGATGAAACAATTCAATTTTTATAATGACAAAACACCAGATCATTCATAGAATCAATTATTTCTTATTATATAGAAACATAAAAAGTAATAGAAGGCCACAAAAAAATGAATGGCGAGAAAACTCACTTGAAGATAAAGGTGGAAGAGATTCAGCAATATCACCATTTGCAGCCAAAATAAAGTGTGGATGAGGTAGAACAGTGAAGAAATGAGCAGATTGGTTTAAAGACATCTGATTTACACATGCTTCAAGTTGAGGAATCACTGCACCAACTCCTATCTCAAATTCAAACTCATCACTCCTTTCAAGGGTTTCTTTCAAGAATTCCCCTTCCCTAATTATCAAGACATAATAGCTTATGCACACTAGAGAACCATTAGACGGACAGACATTGGATTCTGGACCTTCAATGGCCAAAGAATACAGTCCGTCCTGCTGCTTTTGCTTTAGTTGATCCATACATACAGATTCCGTAAAATTGCATTTCTGGAGAACAGCCGAGTCTGGAACAGCTTGAATAGATAAAAATAATGCAAACTCTTTCAAGAGATTGGAGTAATTAACATGAATTCCAAGAATATCTTCCGCATTGGAAGACTTATCAAATCTCTTTTCTTTTTGTTTCAAGTTTTTGCTCAACCATGAAAGAGCCTTTAAAGCAGCATTCTGGAGGGCATCACTCTGCTTCCTATAAGTTTCTTCTGATGAGCACTCCATAATCAAGTCCCCGTTCCTCGATGATATCTTCACTTCACATCTGAATGCACTTTCAACACTCTGTACATCATGTCCATTTGTGTCACTGGCTGCATGGCCATTTGTATATTCTGCAATTTTGTCTGGTTTTGATGACTTCAACTTTTTGCATGTCTCTGACATTTTTGGAGAATTCGTTTGACCATCCATGCAAACTGTAGACAACTTAGGTTCAGATAACCAATTCTGCCGGCAGAATGCACATAGAAGATCTCTTGGAAAAGAACCCCTCCAGTTGGAACGTGTGAAAGTAACAGGCAAGTCGGCAGCAAGGATTGCCTCTCTAGATAACTTGTAACCTCCATCTGGTAGCCTACCAATAAGCATCCTGTAGCAATGTCATTTAGAAAAGAGGACAAAAGATTTTTATTCCATGATAAAAACACTTAATCATGATTAAAAATTCTAGAATTTATAATGAACAAAATTCCTAAAAGGCTACATGATTTGGAACCCAAAATCTTGCTTACATTCCATAAAGAAACCTAGTAAACAAAAACCAACTAGAGATTATATACAAGCTTAAAGGTTTTCTTTTCTTCCCAAAAAAGCAAAGAAAAAAAAAAACATATAAGGTGCAGCAACAAAAGCTTCAAGGTGGACAATGTCATTGAAAAACTAGTTGATTCAGGTTCTACAAATTCATTGTCCTGTACTATCATCAATAGTATGCCCCTGGATGACAATCCTTCTTGTCTAATAAGCTATTTTCAGTTCTATAGTGCCTAACTCTGAACCAAGAATTCACATGTAGATTTGGAAAAGGAGATGGAAGCATATCACGAATATTTAGAAACAAAATCCTTCGAGACGGAAGAATCAAAAGCATATGATTTGGCTGCACTGTTTGAGATGTTTCTTCCTCTTACTTTCCTCCTAAGATATTATTTATGGATAACAGAAGATCCAAAGAGAGATCACCATCTTATGATGCGAACCATGAAAATGGCAGTATAAGAATACTAGGCACAGTACATAAAAAGTAATAATATCTTGGCACAAAAATCGGACCACAAGTACAAAGTTAGAAGGTAGCTTGCCTTCAAAACCCAATCGTTAAGTAAGGACTGGAGAGAAAAGTCAGCTCTAGTGATCGGACAGTAAATGAGCGAGAAGGTTGTTTTTCAATAAATAATAGCTCTTGTAGGGATAGTAGGCTAATCTTCCCCAAGAGTTCACATCTTGAGGAATTTTGGTGCCTTGATGCCAGTTTTTCACCACATAGAGTGGCAGTATTTTTGGGTTGTTCACCCGTTAGAGCGTTTGATTGAGCTTGTTTCAGAATGACCAATTCCATAAAAAACTTACTAGATAGCTGTGAAAAAAATATAAAGTTACTACATATGATGGGAATATGTATAGCCTACAAATCAATATAGGATGCTTGCTGCACATAACACCATTGTGAAGGAACATATTTCTATTCTCTTCACAAATCTTGTAGAAAGTTTTGAGAGTTAAGACTTAAGAGGTGCACTACATTTGGATACTATTATGCGGTGCATACATGGTGGGTTAAGTGCCTCAACAAAAAACAAAATAGCCACAAGAGCACACCTGTAATAGGTACCAAAAGAAATATCCTCATGAAAAAGGTCAAGAGACTTCCAGGTAAACCCAATGGTTGCCATGATTGCATCTCCATGAATGATTTGGCCTGAAAAGTAGCACGCCCTTCCATTTAGATTTGGCTGCAGTTCAACAGCTTCTTTCACTTGTGGAACATCAGATGTCATGATCAAATTAAGTGGTGCCTTTGGAGCACAGAAGTACAGCCTCATCTCAGAAGATGCTTTACCAACAACTCTGCATAAAGCGTCAAGAAGAATTTAGAATATGCACCTTTGTAAACTTAAAGATGAAATCTCAAGATAAAACAAAAGACCATATCGTCCTTTCCAGTATACAACTCACTAACAAGGAAGTGTGGTCCGAATTTCAATCTGCAACCAGAAAGCATTCCACACACATCCGAGAAAAAATTAACCAAACTTGATTTAGCGCCAATGCCCATATACTGTTTTCAAGCAGCCAACGCATATGACATCACAATGATATGGTCAGGATCACTTTGTTTTTTTCAGGATAACTTACTAGATGCCATAAAAAGAGTACGTCCTAAGTAAGATTAAGAGTTTCCTTCTATACTCAAACTGACACCACAGTATCAATACTAATTTTTCAAGGCATATCTCTTGTAGGGTGGGGCGCGTCTACTGTGGAATAGACAGGAGTAATCCTGCACACCACAATATCAAACAAAGAAAAAAGAGTTTCCTCCTAAACTATGACATGACTAATAGTTATAGATGCACTCATTGCACAAGTAAAACATCATTTTGAACAAAATACTCAAACTGACAGTTTTTTTCCATCTTTTACTCACCTAGAGACCAATAGTTGGGATGTATCCATTGCACCAAGTTTATGTGCAATGATATCCATGTAATACTCGCTAGAAGAAATATTAAGAGAGATTGGTTTAACAGGTTTCTCCATTGAGCAGGGAATATAAAGGGCTTTAATCAAAATGCCTTCAGCGGAACCTGTGTATCGTTCCAGCAATCCTTGTATTGCTTCCAGAGAATGGGGCATCTGCCTCCATAGCGAAAGCCTTCCTTCAGAAATGGAAACTGAGCCGGATAATCCAGCCGCTCGCATAATAAGTGATACGTTTAATTGAATATCACATTCTGACTTGCTATCGATTGACTTGCACAAATTATTAAGCTTTGAATCACATGCTGCAAGGATAGAAACAGGAATTGAACGTTGGCAGGGATCTTTTTTCCCTATTGCTTCTTTGAAGTGCCCAGTCAGTGGATGAGATGATGAGAGAAACTATACCAATGAAAACGAGACAATATTGTAAGACTATAAGTCAGTAAAAATATAAGAGAAAAAATCAAATATATATAAATGTATATGCATCTACAATGAAAACTGAAGCGAAGCATACAAAAGTTTCATCAGCTACTTATTCATATTGTCTAAACATAGGTACCAGGAAAAAGGATGAAAACTGAAGTGAAGCATACAAAAGTTTCATCAGCTACTTATTCATATTGTCTAAACATACGTACCAGGAAGAAGGATGCTTTTTCAAGGGATTAGGCAGGACAAGTGAATACTATTAAGTGCAATGATTCTGAAGAAACATTGACAGAGCTTAGAGAGTGGCATAATGACAAATCATCCTCCCGTTGGAGAGCAATGTGTACATCCAATAACACCAAATAAACAGTCATAAGTATCTGATGGGGACCGAGACAATTGAAAGGAAAGAGGGGGTCGCCTCTGTGTGTTTTATTGATGATCAGAGAAAAAAAAGATTACACACGCAGAGAGCCCAGAATTCCTAATTGAGAAAGAGTGACTCACTCTTCTCCCCAAGACCAAAAGGTCTTTCCCCACATTACACAATTAGTAAAAGATACCCCAGAAGTGAACAGCCTCACCTCTTATAGTCCTACTCTACCCACTAAAGGCTCTCTTGCGCTAGACAATATGTGGCGTATGCCAAGACCCTTCTAGACTCTCCTATGGGACCACTTAACTAATTCTGTCCAGCCTGTCCTTGTGCTGATCCTGTGTCTCTCATGTGCTTCCTCTGGTACACTTTCAGTATGGGCTTGGAATGGGGCTTGGTTCCCACCTCTTGGGCCTTTGGGTTGCTATCAGTACTCCCCCCCTGAACTATCACCTTGTCCTCAAGGTGGAAGGCAGGAAAAGACTTCTTGATGTGCTTGACAAGTTCCCAAGAAGCATCGGATGGTGGCAGCGAAGTCCATTTGATGAGAACCTCGGGTCCAGCCGCAGAATGGCGATACGACAAAATCCTCTCTGGTTCAACCATCGTCACCACCGAGTCTGGCGAAAAAGGAGGAAGGTCCACACTCACCTATGCGCCACCCACAGCTCGTTTCAGTTGAGAGACATGAAAAACCGGATGGAGATTGGAAGAGGTAGGCAAATCCGATTTATACGCCACCGCCCCCACTTTACTAAGAATCTTATAGGGGCCAAAAAATTCGGGCTAAGCTTGGAATAGGAACTCCGAGAAAGAGATAACTGTCGATACGGGCGTAACTTTAGGAAGACTAAATCTCCTACCACAAACGCAATGTCACATCGCTTAAGGTCTGCCGACTGTTTCATCCGATTTTGAGCTGTTAGCAGCTGGTCACGCAACTCCTTCAGCACTTGATCCCTAGTTTGCAGCAACCAGTCCCACATCGGACAGTGACGAGACAGAGGAGGTACCATGGCGAACCGAGAGGGGGCGGGGGGGGTCTCTACCATAAACCACTTTAAAAGGAGAACAATTCAGAGACGTATGGTAGGAAGTATTATACCAATACTCGGCCCAATGAAGCCAATCGGACCACTCCTTGGGTCGTTGAGAGATAAAACAGCGAAGGTAAGTCTCTACACAGCGGTTGACAACTTCGGTCTAGCGTCACTCGAGGGTGATACGCGATCTTTGCGGTTGAGTTGAGTGTTTTGTAACCTGAATAACTCGCACCAAAAATGGCTGATGAAGACCTTATCACGGTCCGAAACAATGCTCCGAGGAAACCCATGTAGCTTCACGACACCTTTAATGAAGAGTTATGCCACAGTTTTTGCAGAAAATGGGTGTTTGAGAGGAAGGAAGTGACTAAATTTGCTGAGTCGATCTACCACCACCAATATAGCATTAAACCCCCGTGAGGTAGGTAAGCCTTCCACGAAATCCATGGAGATATCCTCCCAAATAGCGACTGGAATGGGCAAGGGTTGAAGGAGGCCACCGGGAACTACTGACTCATATTTGCTACGTTGACATACCTCGCAGGCCGAGACGAATGCTTTGATGTCCTGCTTCATCCCATGCCAATATAATTCTGCGGTGATGCGCTTATAGGTCTTCAAGAAGCCCCCATGTCCGCCAACTGGGCTTGAATGAAACTCCTTTAGAATACTCTGTTTCAAGGAAGAAGATGATGAAATCACAATGCGGCCCTTGTAGCGTAACTGCCCTTGGAAAACAGACCAATGCTCTCTCGTTCGTAGGATCGGCAGAGATGGCACGAAGTATGGGACCCAGGAAGGGATCATCTTCAACCTCTTTGGCAAGCACCGAATTGTCAGCAAAAGATACGATTGAAATTGAATGCATTTCAACTGTGGAAGGATATCTAGACAGTGCATCAGCCACCACATTCGAATGTCCCGGCCGGTAATGAATATCAAAATGAAAGCCCAACAACTTGATCAAGCAGCGTTGATATTCAGGAGCTATTTCGCGCTGTTCTAACAAGAATTTGAGACTCTTCTGGTCAGTTTTCACCAAGAACCGTCGCCCCAGAAGGTAATGCCTCCATTTTTGCACAGCTAACACAATCGCCATCAACTCTCGTTCATAGGCTGATTTGTTGCGAGCTCTAGGGGATAATGCTTGGCTAAAAAATGCAATAGGCCTCTCCGATTGTGATAGTACAGCTCCCACCCCGACCCCTGAAGCATCTGTTTCCACCACAAAAGTCTCCTCGAAATTAGGGAAGGCGAGAGTAAGGACGTCCTTCATGGTTTGTTTGAGTGTTGAGAAGGCTAGAGAAGCTTCATCATTCCATTCAAAAGCATCCTTGCGTAGCAGTTGGGTCGGTGGGGCATTTGCAATCTTCCCATAGTCGCGCACAAAGCCACGATAGTATCCAGTAAGTCCCAAAAAACGCGTAACTCCTTAGGGGAAGCCGGGAGTGGCCAGAACTCCATTGCTCTCACCTTCTCCTCATCAACCATGACTCCTTGACTAGAAATAACGTGTCCCAAATAGTCCAACCGAGATCTAGCAAAACAACATTTTTTTAAGTTGACAAACAACGAGTTAGGACTGGAGGATAGAGAGGACCTGCGAGAGGTGGTTGCAGTGGTCGCTCAAGGTCTTGCTATAGACCAAAATATCGTCAAAAAAACCAAAACTGATTTGCGTAAGACCCATTTGAAGATTGAATTCATCAACGATTGGAAGGTGGCAGGAGCATTTGACAATCCGAACGGCATGACTAAAAATTCGTAATGTCCCTCGTGTGTGCGAAATGCTTTTTTGTGGATGTCCTCAGCTTTGACCCTGATTTGGTGATAGCCCGAACGCAGATCGAGCTCGGAGAAGACTGCTGCCCCGTGAGTTCATCGAGCAGTTCATCAATGTTGGGGATAGGGAAGCGATCAGGTATCGTATTTTTGTTTAGAGCCCGATAGTCCACGCGAAATCTCCAACTACCGTCTTTTTTCTTCACTAAGATAATCGAACTAGAGAAAGGGCTATTACTTGGCTGAATTATCCCGGATGCAAGCATTTCTGAGACCATCTTCTCGATTTCCGCTTTCTGAATATGTGGATATCGGTATGGCCTTACACGGACGGGATCTGAGCCTTCCTTAAGTGTAATTGAGTGATCACAAGAGCGAGGAGGAGGTAAAGTTTGGAAGAGGATTGAACAACCGGTGAAGGAAACCAAAATCGGCGAATACAAGGCTCAACTGCCATCTGTTCCATTGGTGTGACCGGAACTAACACATTGCAGCATTCGATTAAGAAACAACCTAGAACATCGTCGATTGATCGTTGGACTGCCTTGCACGACACCATTGCCCGATGAAGTGTCGGATCACCACGTATCACCACTGGTTTGCCTTCCACCTCAAAGTACATTGTAAGATTCGGCCAATCGATGGTAGTGACCCCAAGAGATTTCAGCCAAGTCATTCCCAAAATCAAATCCGTGTTCCTCATGCCAATAGGATAGAAATCCACTGCCAATGACAGACCCTTAAATGTTAATTCGACGTTGCGGCACACCCCGGAACCTGAGAGTCGTGCACCGCCCCCTACAAAAACCCCATATTCCGCGATCAAGGAGATTGGAAGAGAAAGGGACTCAACCAACGCAGGTGCAATAAAATTGTGTGAAGCTCCACAATCTATCAAAATTACAACGTCTCGGCCACTTCGAACTCCTCGTACCTTAATCGTGCGAGGGTCAGAACTCCTTCCAAGGCATGGTGAGAGTTCCAAGACACGAGCACTCCCCTTGTTCCCCAGGGCTCTCGAGGTGACTCACCGAACTCATCGCTAGTGTCATCGTTCACCAACATCACGTTCGGCGCCTTGGGTCGACAACGATGTGAGGCATGCCATTTCTCATCGCGGCGGTAGCGAGCCCTAGCTTCCGTCGAGCTTTGTGCCTCCGTCTCGGTCGCTCTTGAACTTCGGAGGGGATACCTAGGGCGTGGCTGCGGTAGACGAACTAGGGCTTGAAGATCCCGAAGTGGGGTGGACTTGGTAGTAGAACTTACGAAGAAGAGGCGGCTTTTGTTGGGGGAAATTGTGGGCTTTTGGTGGGCCCCGGAAATCGTGTGTGATACCCGTGTGGGTGGGCGGCCTTCATATTTATTGTGGTGGCCCAAATTGGATGTGTTATTGGGCCCAGATTCAGACACCCCTCCCAACCCATCTCCTTCACCGAACTTCTTCTCTATTTGTTCTGCCCTTTCCACCACCGCCTGCAACGTCGCCGGGGATCCACGAGCATCTCCACGCGAATGCGATCCTTAAGTCCGTTAATGAACACCGCGATCTTGAACGGCTCCGGTAACCCTTTCGTGTACAATGATAAGAGTTCGAACCTCTTTCGATACTCGCCGACTGTTGTTTCTTGCTTGATAGCGAAGAACTGCTGATGAAGATATAACGGGTTAGCCTCTGTAAATCGTCGGCATAGCTAGGCACGAAGCTCCGTCCAACTATCGAACGGCGTCTCCAATTCCTCATTCTGTAACCAAATCTGGGCAGCTCCCACGAGACAAATCGGGCGACACGGAGCTTTGACACCTCCGTCATCTCATGTAAGGCGAAATAATGTTCGGCTTGGTTTAGCCAGACCAGTAGATCGTCCCCGTCACATGTTGGCATCTTGATCTTCCTTACTTCTGGGCCAGGTCTGTATGGAACTCCTCTCCGATCCAGTCTTCCCTCCATCAGAGACTCCATTTGCACCCCTGGATCGGGTGGATCTGAACTCTTAGCGCCGCTAGTCTCTCCCATCTGGTGAGACTCGCCCCCACTGGCCATCTGCTGGTGAAGCAGCACCTCCATCTTCTGGGACAAGGCGTGAAACTGTGATTCCATGGTGGATCGCTGTGCATCGACATCCGATCTGAGTTCTCCCATGGATATCTATGTTTTCTTCATCTCCGCCTCCAACACGTCGACCCGAGAGTCCACCTTGGGAGCCATAGCTGAAGTGCTGAAATGCTCTGATACCAATGATGGGGACCGAGACAATTGAAAGGAAAGAGGGGGTCGCCTCTGTGTGTTTTATTGATGATCAGAGAAAAAAAAGATTACACACGCAGAGAACCCAAAATTCCTAATTGAGAAAGAGTGACTCACTCTTCTCCCCAAGACCAAAAGGTATTTCCCCACATTACACAATTAGTAAAAGATACCCCAGAAGTGAACAGCCTCTCCTCTTATAGTCTACTCTACCCACTAAAGGCTCTCTTGCGCTAGACAATATGTGGTGTATGCCAAGACCCTTCTAGACTCTCCTATGGGACCACTTAACTAATTTTGTCCAGCCTGTCCTTGTGCTTGATCCCGTGTCTCTCATGTGCTTCCTCTGGTACACTTTCGGTATGGGCTTGGAATGGGGCTTGGTTCCCACCTCTTGGGCCTTTGGGTTGCTATCAGTATCCAACCTGACACTGCTTTTATTTCGGTGTAACATTTATATTGATACGAATTTAAGAATAAAGTAAATGTACTTGAAAATAATAGATAAATAAATTAGGAAACTTCCTTTAAAAATATTGTCAAAAAAAAAAGTAAAAAATCTGCCCCTCATAGCAACACATACTTTGATTATTTTAACTAGAATTCCACATGGGAGCAACAACCCCAATAATAAGGGGGGCCTACTAGTTTTCCATTCTAAAAAAAAAAAAAATCCTCTTATTTAAACATACAAATTAAAACTTATACTACATGAAGATGAACCCAGACAACATGTAGATCTTAGATACAAATCTTTAGTTTAGCACCCACGAGAAACCTCAACAAACCTTTCAAGTGGCATTGAATTAAATAAAAAGGTCTGTGAATAACACTATTAGAATATGCAACATGCGATAGTAAACAAAAGATAAACCATAAAAGCCCATAAAAAATTCTTAGTTGCATTCGAGAGGTTAGAGAAATATCTAAAATGCTTTAAAACGTTTTTATTCTGAATAGAACAATAAATTATGAAGCGAAGCCCTTGAGACTACTACTAATTGCATCAAAGTAATAAGATTGTTAAAAGTTCGACTTCAAAGGAGGGGAAGAACTGTGAAATTGCTTTCCTTCTTTCTTTCATTTTGAAAAGTGGGTGTCAAGTGTCTACATCTGTTTACATCCTAAAACTTGTTAGCTTCGACACATGCTCGCTATATTACTAAAATTGCTTTCCTAGCATACAGACATAAGATCAATGAAGGTACCCATTTTAATTAGTAGCACAATGGAATTTGTGATAATAAAAGTCATCAACTCCATCTCAGTATATTTGAATAATGGCGAAGTGCTAACCTCATTCGAGAACAAGAAAGAGACGCGTGCAACTAATTCATCCCATGCTTGTTCTATGGTAAAATTACTTGCGATCAATTCAATACCTAGTGCAAGAAGGAAAAACAGCAACACTTTAATTATATCCTAGTTAGAACAAAATTATTCAACTATGGAACTTTCGTAACAAAACATGCTTGAGATCAAAATGAATAAAGAAAATTGCTCCCACTTTAGGCTACTTCAATTGTCTTTCACCGCCAAACCAAGGTGGTTTTGGATTGCAATAATTAATTAACTAATTAACTATTAAAAAGCCAAACAAATAAATGGGTCAAGAAAGCAAGGTTTAAAAAATCGACAAACTTCGCCGAAGTTCGGGCAAAGTTTACTTCGACAAAGTTTGTCGATGTTGAGGCGAGCGAAGCGAAGTTCAGAGGCAGTTGAAAAATTGCAAAAATTCGACTCAACTTCGGCTAACTTCGACCGAACTTCGAAAACATCGATGGAAGTTCATAAAACATGAAGTAAAATTGTTATGTTTCGTGGAAGTTGAGCAAACTTCAATTGAAACTTCAACTATGCTAGAAATATACTTAAAATTCGGAATATCCTCCGCTGACATGAGTTTTATACATTATTGTTGTATGATTAAGTATATTTCTAGCATCTCTACGAAGAAACTTGAGTTTTCTAGCATTTAAAATTAAATTCCATAAACTTCCATACACCGTCGAATTTTTGTCAAACTTCCATCGTCGAAGTTAACTTCCTCGAATTAATTTCAAATTTTAAGTGAGCGAAGTCATAGGCCAAGTCGAAGTTTCGAACCTTGCAAGAAAGATATCTAAGCTCATCAATACATCTGCTTAATGCCATGACAAATGTTGAAATGAAATGCATCCATGAGGATCTAACTCTAACTCAATTAGTATTGTAATCTATATTGTAGTACATTCCGGTTAAACTCAAGGATTCTACTGATAAATAAAATCCTCCTCAAGAACGCAACCATAGCTCGTAAATTCTTAAACAAAAAAAAAAAAAAAAAACAAATTAATGGCACATTCACACAAAAAAAAAAATAAAAATAAAATAAATCTAAGAATTCCCATTAGCAGTTTCCAATTTATAAATAGAAAATCATCCTAAATGTTGCAGCGTCTCCAAAGGAATGCTACTAGCTCACTTTCTATTGTGCAATATCTCAGTACACATTAGCATTGTAAAGGGAATGAGCAAAAGCAGGAAAAATAATGGATGCTCCTCCAAGAAATCAAATATTCATTCTACTACATGCTATTTAACTTCATCAGTATCCCAAGAAGTAAAAGACACAACAACAACAACAACAACAACAACGTAGCCTCAGTCCTAAATTAATTGTGGTCGGCAACCAAGAAGTAAAAGACAAAAAACGATAAAACTAGCAACGGAAAAGAAAGATAAGCAAAAACAGACCTTCTCCAGAGCAAGCTTTGCAGCAGATTGTTCTGCGTCCTTTTTCCTTTTGAAAGGTTCTGACATAACAGAAAATTCTGGAAGCTGCAATCTGCAACGAAACAGACAGGGGACATGCTGTTGGATGGACAGCCCTGGGCATCCATTTTGTACAGGTTCTTTCACTTCTTCAGTCTGATAGAGAGCCTTATCGCCATATTTCTGGTATATTATAGTCTTTGGAGTAGCTACTGGCTTCTTCACTACAGATTCCATTGGTCCATAAACCATATAATGAAGCCAAACATATAAATAAGTAAATTAAGTAAAGAACGAATCTCCGACTGCGTCTCCTGTTCAATAATGATTTACCATGTCAAAAGCAGGAGAAATAAGTATCGATAAGTTTCCAGCCAAATTCATCAAGTAATGGCATTCAACCAATTAAAATGAATTTAGACAACACAAAACACGGTTTTTAATGGCTATAGCTTCATTTAACACCACAACAAAATTTCGAGTTGCTATATAGTTCTCCTTAAGCAACTGTACCAACAGGGATCACATTATCTAACAGTCTTTTAATAACATAGTCCAAAGGGAAAAGGAAAAAAAAAGTGATATTTCCAATGGGTATGTCATTATGTGGTTGCCTTTTTTTGAGATGACATTATCTGGTTGCAGTTGCAGGCATATAAGAAAGTTTTAACAACAATAAGACAGAAAGAAAAAGAAAAGAAGACTTGTTTCACTTTAAAAGCATAATGGGTTGATTGAAGTTTGGCATTCCATTTCAGCACTAAATAGAAGATCTACTTCAAATAAGCAATCTAAGTTTCTGATAGAACTCTTGAATTCTATTTCTCAATTAGTAAACAAAACAAGAAGAACCCATAGAGATCGTCTCTCTCAACCCAAACTCACAAGAGTTCACCCAATCACAATCAAGACAAGAAGATAGCCTTCCATAGCTCTCAATATGTATTTATACCACCCAAAGTACTTATTCTCTTAACACAACACAACTCACATGTACACTTGTTCCCGCTCAAATGATGTAACATACTGTGCTCACACTTGAGATGGTGGTGATGTGGTCCCACTGTCCAATTCATTGCATTAGCATGAGCAAGGTCTTATCATAGTTTCCCTTGAAAAACTCTTTTTCTAGTAAAGACTATAGACAAGTTCCTGGATGCATTCACATGGTAGAGACAATGGTTTAAAAGAAACAAAAAACAAAAAAAAAAAACAAAAAAACAAAACAAAAAACAAAACAAAACAGAAGAGATTAAATATTTATGCTTGAGGATTATGTTTTTATAAGAAACCAGCTTAATTACAACACCCTTGACTCCAACATGAGTCAAACGACTCAAACCCCCAACCTTTCCTTTGGCAATTGATGCATCATCCATCACACTAGAGATGATATGGTTAATTATTGAGGAGATGATATGATATGGTTAATTTCTGCACACTAATTATAGCATTTCCCCCTTATAGTGTCAAGGCAATCCTTTTTGAGTAAACCACTTTCACAGGATAAGAATTTAAAAAATCGAACATAATTGTAGTTGTTCATCAATAACTAAACCGAGCCACTTAAAACTTCAGGTAGTTTTTGCTTCCTTTCCTGGATTTAACATGCTGTCTCATGTTTGTTTCTGTTCAATTTTTTCATTAGCCTCTTGCCACTATCCCTATTTCGCCCTACTAGGAAGGAACTTGCATCAAGGAACTAGATGAACATAACGGGTAGCAATGTAGGCACTAGTGCAAGAATGTGTGTAGACACTGAACTAGTATATTTTCCAATTTTTGAGGGTATTCCGTATGAGGACTCTATACGGCGGTTAGAAAACTCGATATAATAGAAACTGAAGAAACTCTAAGGTATAGAGGGGACCTAAGATAACTTGGGATGCATTGATTAGGAAGGATTTAAAGAATTTTGAAGCACACCATCAAGTGCATTAAATCAAGTTAAGTGGAAAAGCTTGATCCATATAATCAACCCTAACGAATTTGGAAGTAAGGCTTTGTCGGGCATATGAGGAATTGGTTTCAAGGTAAGAATATCATTACATTCTCCAATTCCCGCATTAAGTTTTACTCTCACATGTCCTATCTTATTTTGCTTCTACTAAGAGCATCTCCAACCCAATAAGCAATCTCAAGATTCTCAACAGACCTAAAAAAATAGAACAGGAACAATAAAGAACTGATCTAATCATGCATTGTTCCATTTTCTTTTAAAGGGTGACTAAGGACCCAAATTTGAGAAGATTGATTGATCAAAGAAAAAAAACAAAAATAGGAAAATAAAAAAGAAAGTAAAAACTCAACCAAAAAAAAAAAAAAATAGTAAAACTATGAAGAACCCGTTATCCAATCAGGAAAAAAACAATTGAAAGATGTTTAAGACAACCCAAAACATAATCAACTGCAAACAAGAGGCCATTCTCCAACCACCCATTATCATTCTTGAACAGAAACAACCAAAACAACACAAAAGGAATCTCCTTTTTAGGTTTTTCTTCACCATGAACAACTATACCCAAAAACCCATATTCAAGAAATTGAAAAAACAGGAAAAAAAGGACCCCTTTTTGATTGCCATTGTTGCAACAAAAAACCACCTTTCTTCACCCAATACGATGAGAAAACATAAACAATACCTATATGGTCTTCAAGACTCCAAGAACAGCCGAGATGGTTCACAGAGCGGAAGCTAGCTTGAGATTTTTGGTGTCTCTGTGTGTGTCTCTATGTGTCTGGGAGTGTCTGTGTGTGTTGTGGGTTTGTTTTGTTTCCTTTTCACGCCATTCGTAGAGACTGAGGGACGAGTGGGGAATACGAAAAGGAAAGTTTCCACTTTTCTTCTTGAGTGCCGCTAAGGGCACCCCACCAATTCATGAAGGCACCCGGTTGTTGATGGCACAAAGTCATTTACCAAGGGCACCCAAAATTGAGGCCCGAAATCCCCAAAATACCCATCGTTCAAAACAGAGGCACCCCACCACCCCACCACCGTCATCTTGAACGAGCAAACAATACTTTCTTGAACGAACGAGCAAGCAATCCCGAAAGTCATTTGTCTTCGTTCCTCGTTGTAGGCGGAATATCGAGTTTGAAGGCTCTGGGTTTTGTTCGATTTCGTTTCCACATTAGGGCTCGGTTCAAGTTTTTCGTTCACACACTCAAGTCGTGAAATCGATCGTTTGAAGGTACGTTGATAGTCTAATTAAGTTGCATTTGGTAGAGTAGTTGTTATGTTTGTGTAGCGATGCATTCAATGGTTCTTTGATTGGAAAGTCGTGGTTCTCGGCTACACAGGCCAGAGATGTTATTTACAGTCTCGGCCAAGCATGGCCGAGACAGAGGGGAAGTTTTTGGGAACTCGTGGTTCTCGGCCACTAGTACTTAGAATAGTTTATACAGTCTCGACAACGAATGGCCGAGAGTAATTGTGTTATCTCGGTCACCACATCACGAGAGTAACCATAAGTGTATAGTTTATGTCCTGTCGGTGAAGTACAACCGAGAATGTAGCATTGCTCTCGGTTGCCCCATTACCTAGACTATTATTGTTATCTCGGTCATGCGCCACCGACATTCTTATGGTTTTCTCAAAAGTGCATGACCGAGACTATAGAAATGGAAGATTTTGTTCTTTTTTTTTTTTTGAATTAGCGTAACGATGCGTTTCATCTCGGTCACCACATCACGATAGTAAGTCGAAGTGTATAGTTTATGTCATGTCGGTGATGTACAACCGAGAACGTAGCATTTCTCTCGGTTGTCCATTACGAGACTTTTATTCTTATCTCGGTTATGCGTCACCGATATTCTAAGGTTTTTCTCAAACACATGACCGAGACTATAGAAATGGAATATTTTGTTCATTTTTTTTAATTGTACTTTTGTTTATGCTCCAGGCTCTTACATGTTGTAGTCTTTTCGGGTATGGCTCGTTCGAAAACTCCGGTGACTATGGAGGAGGTTGGTGTTGAGGTGTCGAGGGTAGCCGTGGGCGAGCGGCGGAGACCCCGATTTGCATCTTATCGGAAAGAAAGAGAGAAAGAAGGAGAATGTAGATGTTAAGGGAAAGGCTAAGATTGCTTTGGAAATCGTGCAAGAAATTTACAATTCCACGATGAGGGTTCCAACATCGACACGCGGCGACGAAAATATCTTGTAGTTGCAGAGGCGAAGAGGAGGCTCATGCATCGAGTCTAGTAGTATTGACTCATCGGCACGGCGAACACCACGGAAACGATCGTAATGTGGGTGGGAGTACTAGTGGTGGAGGTGGCCATAATGAAGGAGAGTCACAAGGGCATGTAGAAATGCGTGCTCCTTTCCCCGGTGGTCCTTTAGACGGTTCTTTGTTGAAGAGCTTTAAGGATCATGTCGCATTAGCGATTTGGAGCAATGAGGTATATAAAGTTTCATTGAATGGAGTACTTAAAAACTTAAGGTTTTCACTAAGCGATGAGATGTTTTTGTTGTTGCGGGGAGCGTCCGGTGCTCAAGTGTATCAATCACGGAGCTCGGATCCAAGAATGAGACTTATAGTCGTGCCACCACGACAGAGGGCCTTGAGAGGATTATTCACTGATGCAGGATGAATACGTCGATAAACTGTTCATACCGCAAGGCTAACAAGGAGGTTATCTCTGCCTTTGTGGAGCGGTGGCAGCCGGAGACGAACACATTTCACTTACCATTAGGTGAAATGTCGATCTCATTGGAGGATGTGAGCATTCTCCTGAAGATTCATGTGACGGGCAAAGTGGTGGCACTTGAGAACTTTGCGAGGTACACGGAGGAATCTCGCTCGGATGCTATTAAGCTGGTGTCGAAACTACTTGGGGTTAGCATTGAAGATGCTAAGGAGGAAGTGAACATCAGCAAGGGGCTCACAGTGCGAAAATGTTGGTTGAAGAGTCGATGGTGCCCCAAAGTGGTTCGAGGAACACAACTTATCATCTGTAGAATGCAAAGCCCGAGCGTACTTGTTGTACCTACTTTCTTGCACCATGTTTGCGGATAAGAGTGGATCTCGGGTATCTATCGCGTTGTTGAAGCTTCTAGAAGATTTGGACGACGTGGGAAAGTACGCATGGGGTGCAGCTGCATTGGCCTACTTGTAGCGACATTTGGGGTCTCACGCCACCGGATTACAAGTTTCTCAGATTGCCGGCTACCTCACATTACTTGAGGTTTATTATAAAATTGACTTACATTGTTTAGGGTATAATTATTATTAATTTTTGCATTTTCGGACTATTGTCGGTGTCGCGTAACGTTTTCATTAATTCTGGTTTAGATTACATAGCCATTTTTGGAACAGGTAAGTGTCTCGGTCATTCAGAGCCGAGACCTTTAGAACATTCTCGGAATCAAACAACCGACACATTCCAAGCACTATCGGATATGTCCCGCCGAGAACTTCCAATGACCCTGAAATTAGGTAATGTGTCGGTCATTCATGAACGAAACTAAATGCATAGTTTCGGTTAATAACAACCGAGAATAAACCAGTCGGGTCGTGCACGGGTCAACGAGTCGTTTCTGTGCAGTATCAGACTACATAGCGAACAAATTCTCTCGGTAGGGACATACCGAGAAGGCACGCTTGGTTTCAGTTATTATATTTCATACTTATGAGTGGGTGACGGAGAG
Organism: Stephania cephalantha; assembly: GCA_039657325.1. Classification (NCBI taxonomy): domain Eukaryota; kingdom Viridiplantae; phylum Streptophyta; class Magnoliopsida; order Ranunculales; family Menispermaceae; genus Stephania; species Stephania cephalantha. The sequence goes on along the minus strand of CM077578.1, from coordinate 10,063,178 downwards.
GCTTTGCTTAGAGAGGTTATTTTTGAACTATTTGAAACCATAACATAACAATAAAACGTGCTGACAATGTTCTCAGTTAAACCTCAACGTTTACAATGAAAAACCATAACATATCAATAAAACCACTTTACAATGTTTACAATTAAGAACATTTACAACACACTCATACTTAGATACATGTTTTATACTACGGAGAATCTAAATCTACCACGGAAAGCGTACGTTCTTCAGAAGTTACAACTGGCACGATATCTCGAATTACGAATCCATCTCGCCAACCTTTTGCGCACTCCTCAACATACCTTTCCCACGATGGATATAATGATGGCAGCGATGCATTCCCAATGGATATTCCTTTCATTAATCATTGCAATGATGACTCGACTATGGAACGATGACGGTGGAACACTCCGTAGAGGAAGGAATGTCGAGCAACTACCATGCGAGAGGTTTACTAGTATGACATTAAAGGCCGTTGATATTAACAATCTCATGTCTGGAAGTGTCAACCATTCATCAAAAGAGACACCAACATGATTATCTCTCCAATGCACAACAGTCTTGACCTTCTCGTAACTCGTTCCAAGCACTTCCCGCCAAAGGTTTTCATACCCGATTATCTTATCAAACACCCTTGTACCCAGACCGATCCACATGATTCTCTAGTATCATACTCAACTTTCGCCGAGTACACATGAATGTCCTCGAGAGGGATGGGTGAACCGAAAATTTATGAAAGTTTAGCTCGTGGGCGCAAGGAAGACCATGCGTGGTACGTATCTCACAACCACAATGAGTAGAGTTGTGTCCAACATCCTCTCCACGTTCCAATTCATCTCTAATTAACTTAAGCGCCCTTTGAGAGACATAACCAAATAATCGGCGATAAAACCCATCAAAATATTCATGTTGCACCACATTCATATTGAGCTCAAATGATGCCTTGATGTTGTTATGTTGGATCCTAAGAAGACCATCAACCACTCTCCGTAAAGTCTCAAAATTAGCCCGATGTTGCCAAGGTGTAGCATCAAAGTGGAATGCGCAGACTCAACCCTATGTGTCGTTGTTTCCCCAAAGTGCATAATTCGATTTGTCCATGCCGGTACAAATTTCTCCTTGTAGATATTCACCCATGTGTTATCCAAGTAATCAGTAAGACTCTTCACATGACCGAACTCACAACGCAAGTCATTCATCATAAGTTCTAATAAGGCCTCCGACTTAGCATACAACACACTCGTCCACCTATCCATGAAACGAGCGAATCCTTCATTATCCCCAAACATCTTCTTAGTCTTGGCCAATACTACTTTGTTGATGTGCCAAGAGCAAAGAAGGTGAGACGATGATTGAAATACTTCTTCGATGACACTAATATGGCCTAACTCCCGTCCGTAACAAACACGTCGGGTTTAGGCCACCCCTCCAATATAGATCTCAAGTTCTCAAGTGCCCAAACATAATTTGCATGAGTCTCCGATGATATGAAAGCAACCCAACGGAGAGCATCAAATGCGTAGAAGTGATGCCAACAATCTCCAATAACGGCATTCGATACCTATTTGTTTTGTAAGTGCAATCCATCAAAATTACCGATGAGAAACTCCTTAGCAACTTGATTGAATCAGGATGTGACCAAAATAAATCGGTGACGACATTCGTATCGGGATGCTTCCTATGCCACGACATCCACTTATTCTTCTCCAATATGTGCAATAGTTGTTGCATTTGAGTCCTCCCACCCGCATCCTCAATTCGGAATTTTTGTCGTGCATTATATATTGTCCGCATTGTCGATACATTTTTAACATCCGTTTGTTTTAACGTATTGAGGATATCTCTTGGCTTCACATTACCCTTAGTCATCTGCACCACAACCACCTGCTCACCCTTATCCAATCTTCCTGCAAATGAGTGGCCGTCCAAGTTTTTGGCGGGGTCGTGATTGTGCCTCCCACATATGACAGTGACATACCACAAAGAATCAACATTTTCCTTGATGTTAATAAGGAAAGGTCATCCACATTTCTTTGTATCAGTTCGAGTCCGCCCCGTTTCCTCTTCTTCTTCAGTTCTTGGTTTCAAAGCAATTTTTGTCGCTTTACCCTTCCCTACTCTTTGCGACATTCCCCTATATGTACCGGACCTTTGGCAAGCAAGTTTGACCCTTCCCCTGCGCTTAATCCCTCCAGCATCAGAGTGCTTCGTTACTAACACAAACTTGTTCTCACGACCAATCATTTGAAGCCATGAAATAGCCGATACTCTAGATGGGAATGGCCTACAAGGAGTAAACGCATCCTTGTAGTCTGGAAATAAAGTTGAAATCGGCATTACCTGCAATGCATACATTGTAACATTACGACTCAACCAAAATGCACAGCAAATTCACCAAAAAACCCAAAAAAAAAACAAATTTTCGGTAGTACAGGTCCGCGAGTCTGAACCAATTCTCGTTCAATGGCAATCGAGATTTACGTGATAGTTTTGGTAGTTTTAACCGAGACTATATCATTAGTTTCGGTCACAAACATGACCGTGACTTACTCATAAGTCTCGGTGGCTCTTGACCGAGACTTATGTATAAGTTTCGGTCTGCGAGCCGAAACAATCGCGCCCGTGCAACTTCGAGTTAAAACATGAAAAACCGAGAAAAAAAAAACACAATAAATTTCACCAAATACCTCTTCTTGTTCCTCTTCTTGCACCATCGCAGTACATTCGTCCATTTTATAGTGGAAACAAGTTCGGATTGGTCGAATTTACCAAACCCTACATTGACAAACCGGATCATCAATTTCACTGTGTAGATAAAAAAATAGTTCGTTCAAAGCTTCATATGGTTGTAAAACAATGTTACCTCGCTATCGGATGATGTGAAGACGCAAGAATCGATACACGCCCGTCAAACAAAATTGTGGCTTTAGGTTTCACTTGGGATCCAATGTGGTGGGGTGCCCCAAAAATTGATTTGAAAATGAGTTGCGAGATTGGAGAGAGTATATATGAAGGGGCAATAGAGTCATTTACATCAAAATGTAATTTAGAAGGGAGAATGACAAAAAAAACTGGGTGCCTTCATGAATTGGTGGGGTGCCCATAGCGGCCCTCTTCTTCTTTCATTCTCCTATTTGAAGTGACTCTGAAAGAGGGGGTGCACACTTAATCATGGATCCGGTCCAATCCGGACCAATCATCATTAATTGGATCATTTTTTTGATTCCTTGGATTAGACCAGATGAAAAAATCACTAAACCATTGGAAGCTGGGATCGGATTGCGAATCCTACATTAAAAATCTGCGGATCCAATCCGTTTATCACATCAACACATATACATACATGATCATATATACTATAGTATCTCAAATAACATTAACTCAAATTATCAAGTAGAAATTGTCGTATCTCAAATATCTTTGTACTTGTCTTTAACTCTTTAATTACACTTCATACATTTTTTTGTAGGTTGTATGTTGCAACGTGTACATTTTTTGTGCTTTTGTAAGGGTGCATGGTGCGGATTTGTGGATAACATATTTATTTATGTAGGAACTTGCATTTTAAAGGTTATTGTGATGACAAGTTTGTGAAAAATATGCTATATATAAATTTGTAGGATGTATGTTATAAATTTGTCATTCACGATATGTATGATTTTTGTGATTCATTTGATAAAGTTTAATTTCATGGATTTTTGGATAGGAAAACGTCAATCCGCGGAACTTGATCCACTCTAGTCCGCGTTTTGCAAATTAGATTGAGTTGGATTGATGAAATATTTAGATTGGACTGGACTGTAATTTTTCAATCCGCAATAATTGGATTGGGTTGCGGATTGACCCTGATCGGATTGGATCCAATCCGTGTGCACCCCATACTAAAAAGCAAAGGAAAGATGTGGCACCAGTTGCTATTCTTTTGATGTCTCAAATAATTAAAAAGAAATTAGCGTCCTTTAATAGGAACAATTAATTACTACTCATAACAGTTAAAGATTTTCTCTTATTTTACTTCACTCAATTACCATAATTGATTCACCATTTTTAGTTACGGAAAATGATGAATTAATATATAAGGATATATAAATGGTTTTATACAATTTAATTATGTATGGTATACTTCCTTAATTTGTTATATTATATATAGAAAGACTAAAATCATTTCAGATACATATGAAGTAACAATCTTGAGAGATCATATGTTTCATGCGGGTAATCTCTTATGAAGTGAGATAAGCTAATAATAATTAAATCAAATGCTTTTAATGTTTCTATATATGACCATTATTTGTGTGTATATTTAATTAATTGATTCAATTAAAAGAATCTCTTATGTCACTTGCATTTAATTTTGACGTAATTAAATATTATAATTTTATGTGAAACTATTTTACACTCCATATCTATGTGGTGAAAATTATGGTAGATATGATTGAGTTAAAAAGTGTCCTGGTCCATTTGCTAAACTCCTTGAATGACATGGTAATAATGCTCAATACATAATACCCAATATATACCTCAGCAATATGATGTAGCTAAACGGTGCAATCAAACATTAATGAAAATGATTAGGGATATGCTAAGTAATTTTGCATTGCCTAAATGATTGTGGATGAAGACCCTAGAGAATGTTGTCTATTTATTAAATAGGGTTCATAACAAGTCAATTTTTAAAACTTCTTTTGAATTTTAGGCTTTGTTTGATTACAAGGAAAATGTTTCGTAGGAAAAAAAAACATTTTCTTAAGAAAGTTTTCCTCGGTAAATGTTCAAAGGAAAATTTTCCTATATGTGTTTGATGAACATGTAAGAATTTTTTCTCTCAAAACTTACCAACAACAAGTTTTGAAATAAATATGAAAACTTATCATATATATATTAAATATATTGGTTTTTACATTTAAAATATAAATTTAATGGGTTTTAATATGGAAACTCACATTTTCTCAATGGAAAACTCAATTTGCCCACCATAATAGGTGGAAAAATATATGGGTCTTCACATGGAAAATTGACAATTGCGAGAAAATTTACCGCAAGAATACTTTGGCTATCAAATGCATGACTGCCATTTTCCTATTGAATTTGACATTTTCTTTGGAATATTTTCTTTTTCCGTCCAATCAAACTGGACCTTAGACTAGAAGGAAACCTACGTTAAGACATTTACATGTTTGAGGTTTCTAACAGAGGCTATAATGTATGATCCATAAGAAAATAGAATGAGTTCTAAAATGATTAGTGGTTACTTGCCCTACGAAATTGAAAGGCTATAAAATTTAATGTCCTAACCATTGCATAAAAATTATTGAAACTGAAAATGACAGGGTCATTGTAAATGGTGAAATAAGTGGATGTGAAAATCTACAAAAAGTGAAAATAAAGAATTAAATTGCATAACATGGCCCATCACCTATATATTTTAATGAAATAGTAGGTTCTTCTATTAGTGTTTCTCATGAAGTGAATATTGAGATCACTATAAATACACTCATTCATGATTAATAAGGATTAACATTACAAAAATCTCGAATAGTGAGGAGATTTGTTATTAATTTTTGATAATTTTATAGTGTACCTAATTATGATGTCGGGACATATATTAAAGATCTAATTTCTTATGATAAAGTCATTAAAGTGATGAGTTTACAAAATTGATTGATGTCATGAAAGATGAGTTGAAATCAATGGCTCGAAATAAAGTCTAGAATCTTGTTCAATTGCCTCAAAATTTTAAACCCATTGGATGTAAATGAGTTACCACGACTAAATGATATAAAGCTAGATTTGTAGTTAATGATTTTACTTGGAAAGAAGACATTGATTACATGGAGACATTTTCTTATGTATCTAAGGACTCTTTTGAACTCCATCTATGTAGAACACTATGTGCGCTACATAGCCGGTCCCAAGTCCAGATAAAAGAGGATGACTCTGACATCCATTTTTCATATCAAAAAATGGACGAGTAAGGCCCCAAACTCATTTTTCATACCTGAAAAATGGGTGACAGAGGCCCCAAGCCCATTTTCCATTCTTGAAAAATGGAGGAGGGTTGTGATAGGTTGACAGCCAGCGTAAAACTTGTCACTATTCATGAAATGGACCAAACATATATAAACACTGGGGCGTTCCTACCTAGCGATGTGTTGCATTGGAGCCCAGGTGTAGCAAGAAACGAGCAAGGGTGTGTTTCGCATCGCCGCTTGGGTATGGAGAAAAATGAGTAAAGGGTTTCCATACATAAGACGTGTGTGGCCAAATAAGCTAGTTTAAAATAAACATGAAAGCAAAAACAAAATCATAGATACAGAGACTAGATCTTTTAGGCAAAATAGAAATAGAAAAGGAAAACAAACACAAAGGGAGAAAAATTCGTTTAGGAACACTTATAGAGAAGTTAATAGAACTAGTAGATACTATGATTAGAAGGAGAGTCAATATTGCTTGCCTCCAATAGACAAAATGGGCAGAAGAAAAGAGTAGAGAAATAGGAAACACATGGTTTAAATTGTGGTACACTAGTATAGATAGAAAATGCAATGGAGTAGGAATTCTTATGGATAATGATTATAAGGATAAGGTTGTAGAGGTTAAGAGTATAGGGGATAGATTGATTCTAGTTAAATTAATTATTGCAGACAAAAAGATTAACATACTTAGCACCTATGTACCACAAGTAGGATTAAACAAAAGCATCAAACTCGAATTTTAGGATTATATGGATGAATTTACGCAAGGTATACCATTAGATGAAAATATTTTTATTGGAGGAGATTTAAATGGGCATGCGGGAGCAAGTAATGATGGCTTTGAGAGAGTTCATGGAGGTTTTGGTTACCAGTAATAGAAATGAAGAAGGAGAGTCAATCTTAGAATTTGCTTCAGGATACGATCTTGTTTTAGCAAATGCTAGTTGTACATGATTACTTTTAGCAGTGGTTATAACAATAGTTAAATAGATTTTTTTTAACAAAAAACAGATAGAAAATTATGTAAAGACTGTAAAGAAATACATGGTGAATTGCTTAATACCCAACATAAGTTAGTATTACCTGATATTAAGCTAAAACGACGACTTAATAGGAATAAAAGAGACAACGACCCTAGAATAAAATGGTTGAACCTAAAAATAGAAAACAAGTAGAGTTTAGAGAAAAACTATTAAAGGAAAATGTTTGGAATCTTGATTTAGATGCTAATACGAGGTGGCTAGAAATGAGTAGTTACATAAGGAGAGTATGATCAAGCATATTAGGTATATATAAAGGCTTGGGACCACCAAAGAAAGAAACTTGGTGGTGGAACGAGGATGTCCAATGAGCAATTAAGACTTAAAAAGAGATGTATAAGAAAATACCTAAGTGTCAACATGAAGATGTGTACAGTCAATATAGAGAAGCTAGAAAACAAGCTAAAAAAGTAATTTGTCAAGCTAAAACAAATTTCATGGAAGATCTATATACAAAGTTAGGTAATAGCGATGACGATAAATATATTTATAGGCTAGCCAAATTAAGAGATAAAAAGAAACAAAACCTAAGTTCTGTAAGATGAATTAAGGACAAAAATCACAATGTTTTAACGTGCGAGGATGATATTAAGGAGAGATGGAGAAGTTACTTCGATAGTTTATTTAATGATGGCCAAGTTGATATTATAGTAGATGAAAACCCACACCAAGAAAGAAATGTAAACTATATATGCAATATTAAAATTCTAGAAGTTAAAGAGGCATTGAAAATGATGAAAATAGAGAAAGAATATGACCCAGATGAAATACCTATAGAGGTTTGGAAATACTTAGGAGAATTTGGTTGGTTTGGGTAACAAAACCTTTCAACAAAATTTTAAAATCAAAATGGGTGCCAATAGATTGGAGAAGAAACACAATTGTGCCAATCTTCAAAATCAAAGAGACATTCAAAGTTGCTCGAACTACTGAGGAATTAAGCTTATAAGTCACACTATGAAACTTTGGAAAAAGATAATTGACAATAGGCTAAGGAGAGAAACAACAATATCAGAGAACCAATTTGGCTTCATGCTTGGAGGCGATTTTCCTTGTAAGAAGATTGTTGAAAAAATATAGAGAAAAGAAAAAAAGATCTTCATATGATATTTGTATATTTAAAAAAAGCATATGATATGATTCATAAAGATGTTCTTTAGTGGATTCTATAAAGAAAATAAGTGCATGTTAGATACATAGACACTATTAAGGATATGTATGATGGAGTAGTAACGAGTATAAAGACATTTAGAGGAGCTACAAAAGAATTTCCCATTACGATAGGGCTACATCAAGGATCGGCTTTAAGCCCATATCTATTTACTTTAGTTATGGATAAACTAACTAGGCATAGTCAAGATGATATACCATGGTGTATGTTATTTGCAGATGATATTATTTTAGTGGATAAAATAAAAGATGGAGTGAATAGAAAATTAGAACTCTAGAGGAATACATTAGAATCTAAAGGAATTAAGTTGAGTAGGACGAAGATCGAATATATGCACTGTGAGTTTAGAAATAATAAACATTGAGATGATGAAGTGGTAAAATTAGGGGAAGTAGAAGTTCCTAAGGTGAACCACTTTAGATACCTATGATTAATCATACAAAATGACGGTAACATTGAGAACGTTATCACACATATAATTCTAGCTGAATGAAAGAAATGAAGGAGTGCAACAGGGGTGATTTGTGATCAAAATGTTCCTACTAAGTTAATTTTTTTTATAGGATTACAATTAGGCCAGCTATGCTCTATGGAAGTGAATGTTGGGCGGTAAAGTAAAAATAATTACAAAAAATGAACATAGAAGAAATGAGAATGCTTAGGTGGATGTGTGGTAAAATTAGTAAAGATAGAATAAGAAATATAAAAATTTAAAAACAAGTAGGAGTAACATCAATTGATATAAAGATTAGGGAAGGGCGGTTGCGGTGGTTTAGTCACTTACAAAGATGGCCTATAAATGCCCCCACTAAGAAACTTGACTTAATGGAAACTGTAGAAATTCGATGAGGTAGCGGTAGACCAAAGTTAACATGGGATGCATTAATTAGGAGGGATTTGAATGGTGTGGAAAGCTCACCATCAATTGCACTTAATCGAGCATAATGGAAAAATTGATCCATGTAGCCGACCCCAATTAATTTGGGACTGAGGCTATGTTGTTGTTGTATCTAAGGACTCTTTTAGAATCGTAATAACATTTGTCACTTATTTGATTTAAAATTACACTAAATGACTGCAAAGACTGATTTTTGAGTGGGAATTTAGATGAAGAAGTATATATGAATTAATCTAAAGAAACTCATATGTAGTAGAAGAAATAAACAACTAGTCTGCAAACTTAAGAAGTCAATATATGAATAAAAACAACTTTCTGTCAATGATATATTAAGTTAACGATATCATATCATCCTTCAAACTTAAGAAAAATGTTATCAATTGATGTATGTATATATATATATAGGTTAGTGGAGTAAGTTCATATTATGATTTTATGCATGATATTTTGCTTAACGGTGATCTCATTTTGCTTTTATGAGATCAAATAGTTTCTTTTTTTGAACTTTGAATTGAATGATATACCATATAAGATGTCACGGCCTAAATTCTTAATCTTAGTTTATTCCATAATCAGAATCATCGTCCCATGACGTGGAACCCGCATCGAGATACGTGCACCGATTGATGCATGTGGCAGAGGTATATTTTAGTTTTTTGTGATGTATTCCTAGTGTATTGTATATATATTTAGGCTTATTAAGTCACTTCTACTTGTATAGAGATATCGAGACATGAGCAAGGACGCGCCTCGAGATGTGTGTCGGCATGGGACCGGGGTACAGAGTGATATAGTTAGTCCTAAGTTAGTTAAATGTTATTAGAATAACTAATCTAATGTGTCTATAGTTGAATTTACATAAATGTGACCTAAGTTAGAAAAATAAAACAATGAGCATTGATATCCCACTGGATGCGTGTTGTCACCATCACTATGTAACTTAAGTCAATGTGTGTGTTAGCATGGATGGTTTAGTAGATTGTAAGACCAAGTTGTGAGGTATTAGATTTTCTTAGGGATGCTTGTTTACATAAGATCAAGGGCCATTAATTAGTCTCACCACTATATAAAGGAGAGTAGAGAGATTTTCATACAAAACATCTTTGTTTGCATGCAAAGGAAAGAAGAGAGATTTGGAGAGATTACTAAACAAATTGATGTAGGAATTTAGAGACTTTGGGGCTGATTAATCAATTAACAGGAGCTCTGCAACTAGGTAATCTAACCTTTATCTTCATTTTTGTTAAAATTCAACAAATTATTAAGTTTCGGGTTAAATACAAAAGTGGTTTTGAATTCTGGTTAGTTGGGAGTTTTGCAAATTTAATTTGGATCAAATTGAAGTGCACAAGGGGTTGTAGTCACAGGAATTTAAAAATAGACCCAACAAAGTGTAGCCAAGCTTGATGCCATGGCGGCGTCGTGCCCTTTGTACACACGGCGCCAGGCCACAACATTAAATTTAATTGGGGAAAATAAGGGAAAGATGACACGGCGTTGTCATGGTTGAAATCACATCCAAGAGGGGGGTGAATTGGGTGTACAGAGAGGTTATCGCCATTTAAAACATTTCAATGGATGATGATGCTCTATGCACACACAATCAACAATTATATATGCAATGCAATGTAATGCAATGGTGAAGGAGGTAGAATAGATGGAAAAGAGACACAAAATTTATAGTGGTTCGACCCAACCGATCTACATCCACTACTTAACTTCTTTGGTTAGGGTCTTCAAACCCTCACTTAAATTAATGATAAGTGTTACAACCTAAGCCTACAATCCTAGAATGCCTAATCACAAATTAAGACTTCCCACCTACCACAACTAGGGTTTATGCCTAGCCTCAATTAGGTCTTCTCATGATTTTGATCCTACTAAGTCTTACAATCAGTCACTTACAAGAAATTGATGAATACAATGAAAATCGACTTTACAAAGTAAAACAACAATAAGTTCAATTACTAGCAAGCCTCCTAACAACTTTAATGCATGCAAGTATGAATATGAATAAGATATGAAAATATATCACTGATGTTGCATCAATCTCAAACAAGAAACCAATTAAACCAAATCGATGAGAATAAATACGATTTCAAATCTAATGAATAAGTAGTTTGATAAAAATCAAGTTTAAGGCCTAACTCTTATTCAAATTAGTCATAGGGTTTATAAAACCATGTTTAAGTGCAAAACTTAAGACAAATGTGTTCAAGAACACAACAAATGATTTCCACACACTAAGCATAACAAAAGATGTAGTTTAAGTACAAAAGAGCTAGGAAATCAAATCAGTTTTGGAGAAGCGGTTGCAAGTCTTAGAACACCTCAGTTACACCAGTTTTGAGGATGATTATGTAGCCTCAAAAGATTCCAAGTGGTTGAACATAAAAATCAAGACTATTTTTTGTGAAAACTTAGACACAAGTGAGTTTTGGAGCTTGAGAGGACAAATGAATGTTCTAATGGCCTCTTCGGTTTACAAATCCAACTATCCTTAGTTCATGGGATTAACTTATACAAAGGATTGTGACTTGGATTAACTACTTAGTCCCAAGTTGGTTACTTGTTCGGTTGGGTGTCTTAACATTGGGATAACATGTTTTTCGTGATGGTGAAATGACCAACTTACCCCTTCCTCTATACACCCAAATCAACACTTCGCCATCGATTGCGCCTGCACGAAATTCCCAATTGCATCAAGTAAGCGAGCGCTGTGAGCAATATCCTTATACAAAGACCTCATGTACTCATAGAAATCTAGCCACCCACCATTACTCTTACTTCCTCTCGAGCTAGCAATTTCGATCTCTCTTGACGACAGTGTCAAAGATGACGATGAGTGCAAAGCTCTTACTCTTGCTCCACCACCAATTCTCTCAATTAATCAAACAATAGTGATTCTTGAAGGATTTGCTCTTGTTATGTTGAGTGAAATTGATACATCGGAATCAAAGCTAGAATACCCATACACAGAATCAATTGTTTTTAGTGAAATTTTGAGAAAACAGAGCACGGATCCGTTCAATCTTTGCGTTCTTGGCCATTGTAGTTAAGTTTTCAAAAAAAAAAGAAAAAGAAAAAACACCGAACACTTGAAAAGAATAGATTAATGAAATTGGTTATTCCCAAATTGAATTCTTGTTTCTCACGAAGGAGGAGATTATGGACAAGTACCACTGCAAGTACATCCTCAACAGCTCCCCCGACCCTCTTTTCCACATCTGCTATAGCGGCCTTGTATTCTCCAACCTCGTCGTGCTTCCCGAAGAACGCCGCCACCTCAAGCACAAGATGCACGAACAAGCCGCTAGCCATGACAAAGAAGAATGATGTAGGCGAAGAAGGACTCGTAGGCCAAGAACAAGGATCTTTTGTGTGTATTGAGTTAAGTGAGGGGTATTTTTGTCACAAGCAGACTCCACCATCTGGACTAACTAAGGATTCCAAAAAGGATGGTTTAGTTTAGTCACCTGTATTAGGTATTAAATAGTCCCATGGATTAGTTAATCCGCCAAGCGAACACCGGATTAGCCAGTCCAGTTTGGCTAATCAAACTTAAGACCATGAAGCGAACAGGCCATAAGTGGTTTGTTAATAGTTTCCAAACCTATTTAACAGTTTATGATTGTTTTCTTGATCCAATGGCTCGAAATCAATCATTGATTCAAACTAAAGTAAAAGGTGTAAGCTTTTTAAAAAAGTTGTCAAGAGGCTAGTTAGTGCGCCAGGTGACATCAGTAGCGTGCTAACTGTAGGTAGCATGCTAATGAGTCCCATTAGCGCACTAACTAGCAGAGATCAGAGATTAAATAACTTTCGGTCTCAAGTTAGCAACTCCCTAACACACATACGACTCAACTAAACCTCTAGGAACACATTGAACATGTTTAATATGAGTCATTGGACATGTTTGGATACCCGGATGATTTCACAAATCCCGAAATTGGAAATCCCGATTTCATGAAACATGTAAGGGCTTTTTGCAAATATTTTGCTTACTTTTCAAAAACCATTCAAATTAAGTTCGATGCATTCAAAACCAATCACAACAGTTTTTAAAATCCAATGCATATGTAAAGCTCGTTTTCACAATGTGAAACCATTTCAAGTTATGAAACTTAGATAGTACTAAAATCGAAACTTGAAACTTTGAAAAAACGTGGAAAACATGATATGCATGAATCTAATGCATTTGGCTTGCATTATTGGACTTATATACCTTACATGATTTGAACAAATTGTAGTGTGAGCTTTCCGGTCCTTGTTTCCTTGTATGAGTCGAATCTTGAATTTCACCAACTACATTTGACTTGAGCTTGTGAGAACTCAATCTTCCTTTTAAACTTGTCATTCCTAACCAAATTTGGTATTATGAAAACACTTAGCAAACTTGTTAAAATCCTTTCATTTTATTTGTTGCCATCAAAATCTCGGGTGGAGTATAAGTGACTAACCACTTAGTCCAACAATATCTCCCTTCTTGATGATAACAAACAATGTGAACTTGACAACCAAAGGATATATATTGAGTGCATATCAAATCATATCAAGTTCGTAATCTCAAGTTCAAACCATGAACTTCTCTCTCTTTTAATTACATCAAAAAGTGGGTACAAAACTCCCCCTCACAACATGCATAGATAAAAGTACAAACAAGGAGAATGAAAGCAATCCATCCATAAGTAAAATAATATAACAGAGGATAATATAACTCAGAGAAACGCAAAACAAACATCCATGTTATTAAGTACTAAATGAAGATGAGTAACAAAGTTGTGGCACATGCAAAAGAAACCAAAAGTACGTGACTAAACATGTATGGATGTACATAAAAAGTGACTAAAATAGTTGAGCCTAACGCTCCTCATATCAAATCTACTCCTAGCCTATCCTCCTAATGAGACAAAGTCCGACGGGCAAAACCAGAAGCACGGTTGTCTCTCGTTGGCCTAGCTGGCAGTAGATGTCCCTCTATACGATGAAGACGATCACCCTGATGATCAAGACGAGTGTCGATAGCAGTGAAAATTCCACGTAATGTACTCGTACATGTGGCTCAACTGAGCAGAGATGCAGGCCAAGGAAGGAGACATAGCCGGTGGAGGAGCGACGCCAAAATACGATGGATAATGCGGAGGCTGTTGCTGCTGCAGTTGCTGCTAATGTTGCGGAGGTGGTGGAGCCTTATAGGTCGGGGGTTCCTATTGAACCTCATTATCGTCTCTATCACCATGTAGAAATAGGAAGCTATAGTCCAAGTAGTCGCGTTCGTCAAAGTCCACCGGAGGATCAGACTCATGACGGGACTCGTAGCCCTCGTAATGCTCACCCTCATGAATGTCCTCCTCGTGTATCTACTTCCGCTCAGTGCGAATATAACGACACTTCATAGCCTTTAGACTGGCCATGCCAACATGGTCAATGTCGGATAGTGGGAAACCCCCTAGACGGAGATCCACCTGTGCTGCCTCAAGAAAAGTGGTAATGATGTGAGCATAAGGGAAATTAAGACCAAATTCTGAAGTATACATCATATAGGCGATCATAATGTGTGACAGATTGATGGGCACCTCTCGTATGAGAACCCCGAGGACATATAGGTCAAGAAGGGTGACGTAGTTCTTACTACTTCCATGTGATAGGATGACGTTTTGAAGGATTTTGTGCAAAAGATGAGGTACAAGTTTGAAGTCAGTATCAGTGACTCTGGATGGATACACGGTGATCTCCCTATCAAACTGTCTATAGGAGTTAAGAACTTCAAGCCATTCAAATGGCTACTCATGAATCTTACACCCGAGAGTAGTAGTGGGGTGTGAAAAAGAATGTGAAGGAGCTCAACTAGAATTTCGAAATAATTATGCTGATGCAACCGCCAACCATCAACCGAATGATGTACTCATTGGTAATGGCAAGGTTTGAGTGGAAGATCCGAACCAAGGGCGCGTTATAGGTATCTTTAAACTCGCAAAATAATACCCACCCAAACTTGGCAAAAACATCACGTATTGGGAGGTGTGCTTCGTCGAAGAATTCAAAATCGACAATGGCGGGCTTTAGGATCTTGGTGTCTGTTAGCCGTGAGCTAACCACTTCAAGAAAGGGGTTGGAGCTCGAAGCACCATCATGCTTGAATTTGGAACGACCCTCATTACGAAAAGGATTGGCAAGGAGGGTGGTCGAAATGTTGCTAACATGATGACTAGATGACCTAGTCTCGCGACGAGTGATGGATTGGGAGGCGGTCAAGGACAAGGCCGATGACTCAAAGTCGCTACCGGATAACGATTCAATGACTCAACGAGTGGGGGACAACGAGTAGATGACCCAGGAGCGGTACGGGCAATGGAACATTGAGTGCGTTGGGTAGACATGAGTATATGGACAAAAATGAAATCTAGGGCACAAAAATGGACTAGGATGACAAAATGGTGTGAAAACCTAGAATAATGAAGAAATGCAATGAAAATGAGCAAATAAGGAAGGAAAACAACCTAGAGGACCTTGGAAACCCAATGGAGACCGATTGGGGAAGTTGGAGACTTAGTTGGAGGCAAAGGAGATGAAAAGGTGGAGATTTCGTTAATGTAGACGAATTTATAATGACTGACCCGAGCGATGTTAGGGCGCTAGGTGTGGGAGTTAATGAGAGGAAAAACTATCATAGGAACAATTTCCTTAGTGCGCCAAGTGGAATGGTTAGCACGCTAATAGGTGGACCTTGTGTGCTACCAGGGTGACCTAGCGCGCTAGCCAGACAGACCTAACGCGCTACCTAGATGGACTTAACGTATTAATTGCTTTTTAAAATTTTTCGTCAAAAGATTTGGATTTTCAAAGGACAACTCAGATTCATCTCATACTCCATGGACACCTTATTAACAACATATAAAAGGTTTAAATGAGCTAAATCATGTTTAAGAGGTTGGATTCATGAATCATGCCTATCACCGAATCTTAGAAAATTGGTCTCTAGAAAATGGCTTAGTGAAAATATCAGCTAGTTGGTCCTCAGTTGACACGTGAATCAGTTTAACATCACCCTTTTGCACATGATCTCGAAGGAAATGGTGCCTAATCTCAATGTGTTTGGTACTGAAGTGTAACACCAGATTTTTCGATATGATGATTGCACTAGTGTTATCACAATAAATTTCAGCACAACCAACTTGGATTTGATAATCCTCAATTTGTTGCTTCATTTACAATACTTGAGCACAACAACTTCTGACAGCCATATATTCGGCTTCGGCGATGGACAAAGTAACGGAGTTTTGCTTTTTGCTAAACCATGATATTAATGAATTTCCTAGCAAGTGACAAAACTCTGAAGTGCTCTTCCTATCAACTAGACTCCCTACTTAGTCGAAATCAACGAAGCTTCTAAGTTCGAAACTTTGGCTTTGTTGGACTACAATCCCAAGTCTTGTTCACCACTTAAGTAACGATATATACGCTTGACACATTTTAAATATGATTCATTGGGCTCAGATTGAAATCTAGCACATAGAAACTCATTAAACATAATATCGGGTCTACTCGTGGTCAAGTAAAGGAGACTATCTATCATGCCACGATATAGCTTAGTATATAGGCTTTCGTAATTACTCTTTGTCCATTTTGACGGTGTAAATTCTAGGAGTGTTACTCGCTTTCAAATTTTCAAATTTTAATTTCTTAAGCTTGTCCGTCACATACTTCAGTTGATTGATGAAAATCCTGTGCTTGGATTGTTTGATTTGCAAACCCAAGAAGTATGTTAGTTCATCCATCATGCTCATTTCAAATTCATTGGTCATCAAAGATGAAAATTTATCACATAAGTTTATACTAGATGAACCAAATATGGTATCATCAACATAAGTTTGAACAATGAGCATATCATGTTTTTTTGATTAAAATGAATAATATGGGATCTAATGTTCCTTTCTTGAAACCTATTTCAAGAAGAAATGCACTTAGCCTATCATACCAAGCTCTAGGAGCTTATCGCAATCCATACAAGGCCTTTTGAAGATGATAACCTTCACTTTGATAAGCATGGTCTTCAAAACTCGGTGGTTGTTCTACATATACCTCTTCATTGATGAAGCCATTCAAAAAGACACTTTTAACATCCATTTGGTATAATAGAAAATCATTGTAGCAAGCATAAACAAGCAACATTTGAATTGATCCTAGTCTTGCTACCGATGTAAATGTTTCCTCATAATGAATGCCTTCCTCTTAATTATAGCCTTGTGCAACAATCTCTCCCTTTTCATTCTTTTTATTCCTAAAGACCCATTTGGTGCCTATAATAGTGCGATATTTAAGTCTAGGCACTAGTGTCCATGCCTTGTTTCTTACAAAGTGTCATAGTTCCTGTTGCATGACCATGATCCAAAGTTCATCTCCTAAGGCATCATCTATCTTAGTGGGCCCTCATCTAGTTTAGTGAAGATCTAGTGATTATGTCTTTATTTGGATCACCTATGATTTGTTGAGAAGGATGTCCTAAAAGAAGTCTTGAGTTCTTAGGTGCACTAGGTTTGATTTTCGTTCTCACTTCTGCTTCTTTACTATTAGATGTTTGAGCTTGAATGATACCATAATCATCATCAAGTCTAATTTTCTCCAATGTGTGCAACATTTGCACTTTAGGACCTATCTCATCAAACTTGATATGGATGGACTTTTCTATGGTCTTGGTTGATCTATTGAACACCCTATATGCCTTACTATGCATGGAATATCCTAGAAAAATGCATACATTTGATTTTGGGTAAAATTTGTCCAAATGATCCTTATCATTTAAAACATAGCAAGTACAACCAAACACCTTAAAGTAACTAATATTAGGGTTCGGTCTTTTCCATAGTTCATAAGGACCTTTTTTCACTTGTTTTTGGACATTCAACCCATTCAAAACATAGCATGCCGTGTTAATGGCTTCAGCCCAAAAGTGCTTAGCTTTGTTATACTTGTTAAGCATAGTCCTACATATTTCTTGGAGGATCCTATTTTTCCTTTCAACTACTCTATTTTGTTGTGGTGTTTTAGGAGAGGATAATTGGTGTGTATACCTTTGTCTAGCACAAAAGTCCTTTAAGTTCCCATTAACAAACTCACCACCCCTTTCACTCCTAATGATAGTAATTTTGTAACCTTTCTCATTTTTAACTAATGTGCAAAATTTGATAAACACCTCAATGACCTCATGCTTATGTGCTAGAAAGCGCACCCATGTATATCTAGTGAAATCATCAACAATAAAGAAGCGATATGATTTGCCCCATAGACTTTGTATTTGGGTAGGTTCAAACAAATCCATGTGGATTAGTTAAATCCATGTGGATTAGTTCTAAGTCTTTAGTTACATCACTAGCTACTTTCGTTTTGAATGATGATTTCACTTGTTTGCCAAGAATACAAGGTTCGCATTCTTTGTCTTTCTTATATGTGCATTTAGGGAAACCCTTCACTAAATCATGTTTGGTCAACTTCGACAAATTTTCCATACTAGAATTTCCTAGTCTACGGTGCCACAACCATGTATCACATTCATTTTGAACACTTAAACAAGAAACATTTTGCATTTGTATCTCATCAAAGTTAATAGCATAAAGATTCTTATCTATATATTTAATGAACAAGATTTCACGCTTCTCATTCCTAACAATGCATTTTGATGATTCAAACATGACATGAAAACCTTTATGTTTCAAACCATCAACAAGGTAAACATTTGAGATGGATAGAGAATCGTTATCCACGGTACCAAGGTCTATGACATTTCTATTGTTGTCATCTCCAAATGTGACATTTCCACCATCATGCCACTTTAGCTCAATGAATTGAGTTGTATCCCCAGTCATGTGTCTTGAGCATCCGTTATCCATGTACCATGGGGTGCTCTTCCTCGCACCCTACATAATGTGAAAAACACTAGATTTTGGTACCCAAAAACCTTCGGGTCCAATAAAGTTAGTATCATAAATTTCCTTAGCTACCCATGCTAGTCTACCAGTGTTGGGCTTTGACAAGTCACATTTCCCAATCGCATGAGACCTATTACACTTAGAACATATACGAGCATCGTCTAACAATTTCTTATAGCTCAATAAATTTGCTCCATAGCCTATGCCTCTTTTGTTGAGTGCACATCGTTGTCTCCCAACATCATATCAAACATGCCACTACCATTGGTGAACTTGGTCACCATATTAGTCAAGTCCTCTATTTCCTTGACTAAGGCGTCTATCTCCTTTAAAACTTCACTAAAGTCACTTTGGAGGTCATTAATGATCTCATTTTGTGACTCAATCTCACAAATTGCTATGGTCAAGTTATTTTTTTGTTGTTTGCTCTTCTTGACCTCTTTTCCAACTCTTTCCTAAGCTCATCAAGACTAGGAAAATCATCCAAATCATCAATAACAAAAAAAAATTAAAGCATTGAAATTTACCTCACTTTATGCTATGAGACAAATTATAGCCTTCTCATTTTTCGATTCGAAGTCGGAGCTTGATGAAGATGAGTCATCCCATGTTGCTTTGAAGCTCTTCTTGCCTTTCCTTTTGTCCAAAATCTTATTGGACTTGCAATCGGCCTTGGATGTGGCCGGTTTGCCACATCCAAAGAAAATGGTCTCATTTGATTTTCTTCCTTTGCTTCCACCTTTGAAATTCTTCTTGTACTTGTCACACTTGTACATTGCCTTGTTAAGATTTTTTGAAAGCATGGTTACTTCATCCTCAAGATCATTTTTGTCACTATATTTTTCATCTTCAATGATCTTAACTGATGGAGGCGGTGAGGTATTTGCCTTCAAAGCAATTGCCTTCCTTGAGTTCTTTGTTCCACCACCAAGTGCTTCCAATATTTCTCGGTTGTTTAGCTCAGACTTATGGACTGTCAACTCTCCACATAGTGCATCAAATGTGTAATCTATAAGATTTTGCACCGATTGGATGTCATACTTCTTTGCATCCCATTCCTTAGGTAAGCCTCTAGGGAACTTGTACGTCGAAGTCTATTGATCATAGTTCTTTCCAAGATTTTTAATCTCATTCAGCAGCTTAGTGAATCGAGTGATAGCAGTAGCTATATCTTCATCGAAGCCAACCCAAAAAGTTTCATAGTGCTCCTCAAGAATCCTCAATTCGGTTTTCTTCACTTGAATTGTACCCTCATAGTGTACTTCAAGCTTATCTCAAACTTCATTGGCCATTTGACATGCACTAACCCAGTTGAACTTGTTCTCACTTAGTGCACAAAACAAGTGATTCATAGCTTGATCATTTGAGAGCCAATTTTTGTCTCCCTCGACGGTGTAGTTCTTTGTGAGCTTGTCTGGTGGAGTGTGGCCATTTTGGATTGAATCCCATAAATGCCTACTTTATGCTCTTATGTAGAACTTCATCCTCACTTTTCAATGAACATAGTTTGTTCCATCAAAGTACGGAGGCCTACTCGATGAGTTGTTTTCCTTAAGGCGAGCCAGATCTAGAGTTTGCATCCTTGTACAAAAACACTTAAAAATACGTTAATTACACTTTGAGCAATAACCCTCTGTGATATCAATTGAAATCACACTCAAGAGGAGGGTAAATTGGGTTTACCAAGTGGTTATCACCTTTTAAAACCTTTCAATGGATGATGATGCTCTATGCACGCATAATTAACAATTATAGATGCAATCCATTGGTGAATGAGGTAGAAAAGAAGGAAAAGAGACACAAGATTTATAGTTGTTAGATCCAACCGATCTACATTCACTACCTAACCTCCCCAGTTAGGATTTTCAAACCCCACTTGCATTAATGATAAGTGTTACAACCTAAGCATACAAGCCTAGAATGCCTAATCACAAATTATGACTTCCCACCTAGCCTTAACTAGGGTTTATGCCTAGCCTCAACTAGGCCTACCCTTGACTTAGATCCCACTAAGTCTTACAATCAGCCACTTACAAGAAATTGATGAATACAATGAAATTCGACTTTACAAAGTAAACCAACAATAAGTTCAATTACTAGCAAGCCTCCTAGCAAGCCTCCTAGAGCCTAACAACTTTAATGCATGCAAGTATGAATATGAATGAGATATGGAAATATATCATTGATATTGCACAAGTCTCAAACAAGAAACCGATTAAACCAAATTGATGAGAATATATACGGTTCAAATCCAATAAACAAGTAATTTGATAAAAATCAAGTTTAAGGCCTAACTCTTGGTCAAATCAGCTTTAAGGTTTATAAAACCAATTTTACCTACGAAACCCAAGACAAATGTGTTCAAGAACACAATAAATGATTTCCACACACCAAGCACAACAAAAGATGTAGTTTAAGCACAAAAGAGCTAGGAATTCAAACTTTCTTACAACCCTAAATGAAAGAGAATCAAATCAGTTTTGGGGAAGCGGTTGCAAGCCTTAGAACACCTTAGTTACACTAGTTTTGAGGATGATTCAGTAGCCTCAAAAGATTCCACGTAATTGAACATAAAAATCAAGACTATTTTTTGTAAAAACTTGGAGACAAGTGAGTTTTTGAGCTTGAGAGGATAAAAGAATATTCTAAGTGGTTTGTTAATGGTTTCCAAACCTATCTAACAGTTTATGATGATTTTCTTGATCGAAGGGCCCAAAACCAATCATCGATTCAAACTAAAGCAAAAGAATTAGTTTTTTTAAAAAAGCTGTTAGGATGCTGGTTGGCGCTAGGTGATATTAATAGTGTGCTAACTGCAGGTAGCGTTTTAATGAGTCCCATTAGCGCGCTAATGAGTTCCATTAGTGTGCTAACCAGCATGGACCAGAGAGTAAATAAGTTCTAGACTCAAGTTAGCAACTCCCTAACACATCTACGACTCAACTAAACCTCTTGGAATGCATTGAACATGTTTAGTATGAGTCATTGGACCCGTTTGGATTGCCCGGATGATTTCACAAATCTAGAAAACCAGAAATTCCAATTTCATGAAACATGTAAGGGTTTTTATGCAAATATTTTGCTTACTTTTCAAAAACCATTCAAATTGAGTTTGGTGCATTCAAAACCAATCACAACAGTTTTCTAATCTAATGCAAAAGCTTGTTTTCACAATGTGAAACCATTTCTAGTTATGAATCTAATGTATTTGGCTTGCATAATTGGACTTACATACCTTACATGATTTGTACAAATTGTAGTGTGAGCTTTCCGGTCTTTGTTTCCTTGTGCGAGCCGAATATTGAATTTCACCGACTACATTTGACTTGAGCTTGTGATTCCTAGCCAATTTTGGTATTTTGAAAACACTTAGCAAACTTGTTAGAATCTTTTCATTTTGTTTGTTGCCATCAAAATCCCAGGTGGATTATAAGTGACAAACTACTTAGTCTAATAGTGGCGTCATATATCTGCACACACGATGCCACCACAGCCCCATGCCCACTGCCCAAGGGTGATGCCGTGATGGCGCCATAACCTTGTACACACGACGCCACCTCAACACCAAACCCTGAAAAAATTTATAAAAAATTCTAAATAAAGTTTAAGGATTTTTCTAATCAACTTAAACCAATTTCGATAGTATAAACAAGTCCTAAAACACCTTAATTAACCTCAGGGACTTAGAGGAGAATTTTGAAAGTCCAGCTACATGTTTTGAGGTGTCGGGAGGGCGGACTAGCCTAAGAACTTTGCGTGAATTGTAAGTAAAATGATTGAGATATTTCTCTCCATTTTATTTCTATTTATGTTCTTATTTATAGTCTTTTGGACTGCTATACCTGTTGTACTCTTGGTGCCATCACTTTTGCTCCATATCCCATTATATGAGTGTTGTTATCATGGCATTATTGGTGTTGAACAATATGCATAGGCTCATATTTTTATGTGATGCCATTCTTTGTTGTTGTCGATATTAATCACAGTGAAATAACATGCTATTAGGTAGATCAATTGTGGTAGTGTGAATCCATTCATTCGTGCTTTACTTAAGCAAATCAAGCCTTGGAATCCTGAGCCAAATCTTTTCTTGACAAATGAAAGTAGTTCTTGTAGACATGAGCGGTACATGGGTTCACTGAATTCAGGGGATGTCGACACTCATCACTAACTTGTGCGGCACACAGGGTATGAGACCTGGGTAGTAGATAAGTATGTATTTGTAAAGGGCATTTGTAAGAGTGCTTACGCCCCTAAATAGTGGGACAATGTTGATGTAATGTAACTCACGATCGATCGAGGCCTATATCATTACTGCTTAGCCAAGTGTCAGTCTCACTTTTTGTTTAACCGAAGTGTTTTATAGCATATTCCTTTTTCAACATTATTTCGCTAATATTATGCTTTCATATACTTACTTTTATGTTTAGAAATGTGATTAAATGTCTCTCAGTCTTACTTTCTACATTACTGTACTCACCGTCATTTTTATGACGGTGGGTGCAGATCCATCGAGTAGCAGGCCGGGCAAGGAGAAGATAGACGACTACCTCTGAGCCATTGAAGTGTTGCTACTTCAAATTTTGTAAGTTTTTGATATTTTGTGTATAACTTACTTTTTGTCTTTTACTTACTCTTGGGTTGTATATATTTGGGTTGAGTGATAGTTCCCCGACCAGACACATGTTATTATATTGTCATCGCCGTTCAGTTATCTACATAAATGTGATCATTGTTTCCCAATTTTTGCAAATTTAGGATTTGAATAATTTGATTCCGTTAAACTTTTAAGACTTCCGTTGAATAACCTATTAGTTGTAAACCTTTTAATTAACTTTGAATTAATAACAATAATGAGAATTGTATAATGCTTATTTTGAACATGAATAACGAGGAGAATAGAAAAAAAGACTGACGAATATGTTGTTAAGTTCTATGTAGCTAAGATTAGGGCTTAATGATGAGATTAGGCCAAGCGGTGCCCTAGATTAAGGAATGGGCTGTCACACCAAATTTTAGTTTCACTGTTGGTGCGTGTGTTAGGTTGTTACCAAAGTAATTATTGCATGAACCACTGCCGAGCTGCAAATAAGGTATTACGATATTTACAATGGACATAAAATTACATAATTTAAGACAAGTTTTTCTTTTCACTAATGGAGAAATCTCTTTAAGTGCTAAGAAAACAATTATGACTACTTCTATGACACGTGTCAAGCGTGCCTAATAGTTTCCCATTGTGACAGCCCCCAGTTCCCCACAAGCTGGGCCCCGTCCGGCCTAGACCCCACGTACACCCCCGAGTCAACCTCTATGAAGTCAACGTAAGCCTAGTTAGCCTTCTAATCCATCAATATAAGTTAATTCATAATTCTAAGTTGAGTTAGTAGTATTTTTCAAGTTTTTGCAAGTTAGCGAAAGCAATTAATATGTTTAATAACTTAATAATAAAGTAAAAGAGTTGGACGACCTATATGTGGAACCCTGTAAATATATGTAATCATGTATATCTTGTGTCAAGTGTAATAGACAAGCAAAATGATATAAAATTCGTGGGTATCTCTCAACCCAAACAAGTATCCCAACTGTGATAAAACAACATATATAAGTAATACAAAAAGTCAAAAACCTACAAAAGTGAGTAAGGGAGGGCCTCTCCAATGTCCTCAGAGTAGATAGCCAAGTATCAGCGTCTTGCCCTTGCTCGACTATGGATTTTCACTCAGTCAAACACAATAATTCAAAAAAAACTAGTAGGATTTAAACAATAATTAAAAAAACAAAACAGTCTAAAAGTCATGCGGATAGAAAGAAAACTATAAGGAAAAGCATGATAATAAGACTGTAAATGAGAAATGAGTGTCAAAAGAAACAATTTGAGAGGCACCCAAGTAGTCCAAGAACACTAAATGCGGGTGCCACAGGGTCGGGGTTGTAGAGTCATGGCAGCGCCAATCAAACTCTGGTCTTAAGACGCAGCAGTCCCTGCTGTACCTAGACCGTCGCGAAGAAGGGATATCGATGGTGCCCCACATAAAACACATCTCATTCTGACAAATAATCCAATGACTCGAGGTCATGGCCCCGGTTGCAAGCCGACGACCACTCCATCAAAGACACCCTTATGACTCACTTAGCCCTCGAACACTCATATAAGGGAGGGAATTCCAAGAAAGGGACACGATACAATATCAATAAAATATAAGCTCAAATGAACTACTGTGCATTTCCTAGCTGGTTTTACTTACCTCAATATCGCAGAAATACGCTCTCACGGCTCCGACATGTCTCCAAATGAATCCTCGATACCCAACACCAATAATATCACTTTAAGTCCTTGGTGTTAATTAGATCGATATTGGGTATGTTAGAAAACTATAATTCAATTTACACTCAAATCACATTAAAAATTTAACTTTAAACCCCTAACAAAATTATGAAAAATCATAAATATTCTACGCACTTGGACTTCTTTATTCATGTTGTCGTCGCCCGAATATTTTAAAAAACACCTTACATATACTTTATTTATTTTTTCATTTTTTATATTTAGGCGGTAGCTTATTTCTTTTTGTATATTGATGTCTAGTGGGGTTATAGTAAACAATCTTATAACTTGTAGCTCATACCAATTGACCTTTACATATGTTACTATTAATTAGTAGGCTATCTTTGCATATCACACACATAGATAAGTCATGTGACTCTTTGCAATAGATATTAGTCACTAGTTAATCCGTTGTTTGCTTGGAGGATTAACTAGGCTTAGTAAGAGGCATGGTAGTGGATTAAACAATTTTTGATTATAATCCATTGTAAGTGAAAGAGGAGATTACCACTTTACCCCTCACATTAATGTGAACCAAACAGGCCATGAAAGATTTATAATTTTAACGAATTACAATTAATGGTGGATGGAGTGCACAATGAGTGCAAGCTTGGATTTTAAATATAATCATTCCAATAATTATCTCACTTATCTAATGAGTCTATAGAAATTAAAATGGCATCCCAAATTGGAAATATATCCACTCCTAAAAAATATCATATTGCACGCATGGAGATCACATTTATTCTCATTTACATATGAATATATGTTTGATTACACGCACACACACGTACATATGTATTTCCTTTTTATTACACTTACATATATATAAACATATAAGTATATATATATATGTATTTTATATAAATATACGTTTTTTATATATTAAGGGTAGCAACTTTGCTGCCATAAGTGGCAGCTTAGAGCCCTCTAATTCGGCCATTAAGCTCCTCTAAAATCCTCATTTTTTTTTGTCCACAATGAAACCCCCAAATATGAACTCACTTTTTACTCTATAAAATTTCACAAAGAACCTACTACAATCTATAGCCACAATCAAGTGAAGGATTTACAAGAGGTTGAAGAGAAATATGAGTTACCTAGTTTTCTTAGCTTCTCTTAGTGTTGCACCTACTTTACAAAAGCTACAAGATCAACCCCAACACTCAAGAACCTCAAGTTTTCTTCTCCTCTCTCACCGTCACTTATTCACTTCACACAAAGAAGAGAAGATTAAACTACAAGTGAGTGGTCTACATTATTCCAAGTGGCCTTATTACCACCACTCATTGGCTTCCATGACTTGGATAAACAAATATTTAGTCATTTATTTAGAAAATTTAAGCTTTATCTTCTCCAACATTACATTATAAGATCTTGACACCTAATAATTCATTATTTAATTTCATATTTCTCATTCATAAATTGACTCATAAGTCCTCTTAATTTATCACATCACAATCTCACCCCTACGTCACCCCAATCACTTAACTTAGTCCCTACCTTAATTTGGTCATTAGTCCATAATTGAGTTATTAAATATTTGTCTAAGGTTTTCGAGCCTCGCCAAACTGATCTCATTCATGCACGCACATTTCGAGAAAACTCTCACCCGTATAAACCATCGATCGAAATAAAATATTTAAATCATGTACATTTATTTTAGTTAGGTGATACATGCATCACTAAAAAATAAAATACCTCGATGTCGACTCCCGATTGTTGACCGAGTGTGCCACGTCATGACAAGTCCATGTCACAGTCCTAAAATGCCATGTGGCATGGGTGAGAATTTTAGGGTTGTTATAGTCTTCCCAACTAATAAGAGTTTCGTCCTCGAAATTAAAATTACTTGAAGTAAGACTTACCTGAATCAAAATAGGCCACGGAAATGCTCGTGCACGTAGGACTCTAATTCCCAAGTCAGCTCCTCATCCCCGTGATGCTGCCATTTAATAATAACTGATGAAATTTCCTTACTCCTCAATATCTCCTCCTTACGGTCCAATATATGAATATGTTGCTCCTCAATAGTGATATCCTCCCTCAGGTTTATCTGGCTCAAATACACCATCGGTCGCTTGTCTCCTCTTGACCTATCCAGTCGAAGCATCGAAATGTAAGACAATGGGTGGATTCCGACTAATTGTGGCTATAGTAACTCATATGCGACCTTTCCAACTTTCCTCTTGATCCTAAAATGACCAATGAATTATGAAATTCGAGAATTTCATAAACTTGATTAGGTAGTTTAATTAAGTAATTTTCGATTTTATTTAGATTTTAAGTATTCGAGGTGGGACCCACTCATTATGGACCAGAGATCATAAGTTATATTTTATTTTTGTGTGTTGTGTGCTTAGTGTGTGTATTATATGGTAGTTTGTTGTGAAGTCGGGGGTGCTGAGGTATATCCTCAGTTTTTCATACTCGGGGTTGCAAGTGTGTCTGAAGTGCACTAGTGATAATTAATTATTAGTTGCTTGAAAACTAATTCACTAAGTATTAATCCTCACATGAAGATTTTGCTTCGATTTGCATGCAAGTCGGGATCAGTGTCACAGTCGAGGTTTATTCCGGTTTGATTTAGTACTGTATAACGTATTTATTATTGAAATAGTTTTTAATTTTTACTGCATTTACTATATGTCTTATATCGTTATTCGATGATATTCGATATACAGTGGTGTTTATCAGGTGTAAGAGGAGACGCTGTTGGCTCTAGTTAAGTCCAGCGAGATTAACGCGGCTTAATTAGGGTTTCAGGACGGGTATCGCCCTAATCGAGTTATGATATGCTACAACTTGGTATCAGAGCCCAAGGTTTATCACTTTCGAATTAATCGGTAACTCTGATACAGTTTGGTATCAAAGACTAAGTTTAAGGGCTTTGTTACGTTTACTAACTCTGATATAGTTTGGTATCAGAGACTGGTTAGAGCCTACTTCAAATATTAAGGTAATCAACTTTGATACAGCGTGGTATTAAAAATCACTTCAGAGAATAACCTTATTACTTGGAAATAATTGATAACTCGGATACAGTTGGGTATCAAAGTTTAAGGTTATTGCTTCTGATATATCTTGGTACCATACCCTAAGTTTACTAACTCTGAGAGTTGTCTCAAGTTACAAAAAAGCTTAGGATGTAATAAATGGTTTTATCATGATTTTAGAGGGGGAAGGGGATAGCTAAAAGATAAAATACTAAGTTATGTTATTTATTGTATTATATTATATTTACATGGTAGATATAAGAGTCATGTCTTTTCTGAACGATAATAAGATGGTTGAAGTCCATCGATTTCTCATGATATGAGAAAACATTGAAGGTTAGAGTTCAAGAGAACCTTAACCTTGAGGAGTTCGAAAAAGGAAAGACATAAGGAAAATTCTCAAAGATAAAATTAAACTTTTCTCCTATTAACTATTGTCAATGGTCTTTGTTCTTGCTGATACTTAATTAAGTTGTTATTGTGTTTCAATAATAACAAGAATAGAATCTATGAAGACTTAGAAGATGCACAAACATTACCGTACAAAATCACAAATTGTGACGTCAAATTGGTTCAAGCCAGATTTTGCAAGTGCCAGTACTAAGTTTCAAAGGTAAATTACTTTTATGAGTGTTGAATATTAACAACAAATCGAAGGATTTGACCGGGAGTAAAACAATATGAGATTGTCATATATTCAACAGAAAGGTAAAAGAGAAAAGTAAACTTGAAATAATTGAATATTACAAATGATTGATCCAATGATCTCTAGTATCGTTGTGTAATTTATTCAGTTAACTCAAATATGAGATTAATGTAAATTGACATTAGATACAAGGACGCCTTAGAGGAAAGTTGAAGTATAGTTTGACTACAATGTTTGCTTGATGATACCTAAATTGTGGAATAAGTTAGAGGTTCATCCTAAAACTTCTTATTTAGGTAGGAATATCCGTGGACACAATAAAGCAAAATTGCAACTTATACTTATATCTGTATATATAGTTCAAGAATTGTGAGAAGAACTATTGGGATTGATAATCTCAAGATAACTATTTGGTAATTGTACCAAATATGGAAGTCATTACTTGTAAATAAGAGGAAAGGTTTCTTGAGAATCTTTTAGTCATTCTTAAATATTATTGATAATATTAGAAAAATCATTAAAAGAAGATCTAAAGGTATAAAGACCAGTGGATTGGTATCAATAGTGAAATTTCAAACTATGGAAGTTGGAAAAGTGAAATTGTTAGAGTGATAGAAATAAAAGGTGAGATTGATACCTTGGATTTCCAAAATTTTAGCAATTCACTCTGAAACATCACTCATTAAGGTGATTGTGTGATAATGCCTTGAATAGAAAAATGACAGAGGTTGTAGTTTCGATAAAAGTTGTTCAATAATATCTCTTGAATGGGATATGCAATGATGAACAATTGAAGTCCTGCGCAGGCACATCATTAGCTAAGCTGTCTTGATTGGTAACTACCGGTCTATTTTTTGGAGCTCATGTTGAAGCTGAGCCAATAATGATTGATTGAGTGATGAATTATTGGAGAAATTGATCTAGTAAGTCAAGGTTTGACTATTAGTTATTAGTATTCTTTATGGATAATCTCAGATCAGAATATTGAGCATGTAAAGAAAGTTATTGGAACTTGAATAAAAAAGTGAGGTAAGAATATTATGAAAATTTCATGAATTTCCTTAAAAGATTCATTCAAGCGAAATCCAAAATCATAATGATAAGAATGAGTTGTTGGTGACCTGAAATGAAAATTGACAGTGTCAATTTTATAAAGAATAATGAGATATATCAGCAAGTGGAAGCTGAGTGATATTAACTTGAAGGGTTATATTATTCTTGCCCTATATGAATCAAATTTCATGCTCATGAATTTATGATGGATTAACCAAAGTTGTAATGATAACTGAAGGTTATTGATGTTGTAATTGTAGGATGGATAAAGTATGTAAATTTCTTACCAGTATTGTGGTTTAGTTCAAGTGGAAGAGTAAGCGATATATGTGTGTAAAAAAAGTTTAGAGTATGGAGAACCAGGATTATTATTTCAGTGAGGAACTAAAAGTTTCCTTCCTAGTGGGAAAGAAATGTATAATAGCTGGAGGGACCTTTCTCAATCTTAACACAATATATCTGAAGCTAATCTTAGTTCCAGAGAATATAATTTTTGAGCTTGTGACTTGGAAGGAGATAGTTACTAGAAGAAATAAGTTACTGTGTGAGTTCTCTGGTATTGATATTATTAGGCTATGTATGATGTTAAGGTGTTTTCCTTAAAAATTTGTATACTTTACTTCATCGTCAATTGATGTGGGATGAGAAGTAAATATACGAGTTAGTTTGAGCCTGGGTAATTTAGAACTACATAGAAAGGTATTAATAGACTATCAGTGTGCAATTACAACTCAGATAAATAGAAAGAATGTGTCGACAAAGCAAATGTGGTTGAGGATGCTTTAAGTAGGAGAAGAACATGCATAGAGAATGTAGCTACTGCAGAGTTTCTCAGTTTAGACTTTTTGAGGAAGTATCTATGATGATGATTTGTGTAAGTTTAGATGACACATCATCAATTGAGAAAGCTAGTTTCAGAGCTACTAGAATGTTCTTCTAAGATTAAATTCAAGCTAAACCAAAGATGATTCAGTTACTGATTAGTGGACAGGAAAGCTAATCAGCATTATATAGTGCGTTTGAGATTAGCGACTAGTGTAAATCATTCTGATTGGTT
Source organism: Stephania cephalantha (assembly GCA_039657325.1). Classification (NCBI taxonomy): domain Eukaryota; kingdom Viridiplantae; phylum Streptophyta; class Magnoliopsida; order Ranunculales; family Menispermaceae; genus Stephania; species Stephania cephalantha. The sequence continues at coordinate 10,032,088 of CM077578.1, read as the reverse complement.
AGTTTCTAACGATAGCGCGTTATGGTTCAGAGATAGATTGTGGATTCTAGCTCAGAATTAGTAGGGACATGATTTGCTACAAGAATCTCATTGATCTATTTACTTTATTCATCCAAGTGACACTAAAATGTATCGCGATATGAGGTGTATATATTAGTGGCCTGGGATGAAGACTGATGTTGTTGAGTTCATAAAGAAATGTGAGATATCTCAGCAAATTAAGGCTGGGCATAGAAAATTTGAAGGATTATTGCATTCATTGCCTATTCCTAAGTGGAAATGGGAACATATATCGATGGATTTAATTCTTGGTCTACCTCTAAGTCAGTGTAAGCACGATGCGGTATGGGTTGTAGTTGACAAGTTGACGAAGTCTGCGCATTTCTTGTCAGGTTCTATGTGAGATCTTTTTGACCAATTATGTGAGGTGTACATACGTGAGGTGTTGAGATTTCATGGAGTTCCAGTGTCGATTACTTCGAATAGAGATCTAAGATTCAAGTCTAGACTGTGGAGTGAATTGTACAGATAGTTGGAAACTATTCTTAACTTCAGTATGACATACCATCCGTAGATTGATAAGCAATATGAGTGGAGGATTTTGGTGCTAGAAAATATGCTTTGAGCTTGCGTCTTGGAGTTTAGTGGTAACTGAAATAAATACATTTCTCTGTGTGAGTTGATTCAGGACTATACAGAGAGAATGCAAAAGATTTGCTAGCGTTTAACTACGGCACAGCTAAGACATAAGAGATATGCTGGTAAACATCATAGGTTGTTGGAGTTTTCAAATGACAATTTCGTTATGTTGAAAGTCTGACCTATGAAAGGATTGTACAGATTTGGATTGCGAGGGAAGCTAGCTCTAAGTTAAATTAGGTCGTTCAGAGTACATGAAAGGATTAGTCTTGTTGCTTACAGGTTAGAGTTGCCTCCTCAGCTAGCCGGAGCTCACAATATCTTCCACTTATTTATGCTTTGTAAAACGGAGACTCGGTTTACTCCAAGGACTGATTGGAATGAATTTGATTTTCGGGAAAACTTATCTTACGATGAACAACTAATTCATATACTTGATCGTAAGATTCAGAGGCTGAGAACAAAAAAAATTTCTTTGGTTAAAGTGAAAAGGCAATTCATGGAAATGAGGAACTAACCTGGGAGCGAGAATCCTATATGAAGGAGAAGTTTTCATTTCTTTTCGAAACTACAGATAATTTTATACTTTAATTTCGAGGACAAAATTGCCTTAAATTGGGGAGACTGTAACAACCTGTTACCTTAAGTTGGTGATTAGTGTTAATCCAAATCTTAATTAACTCGAGATTGGCTCGTGGTTAAATCCGACATACCTCGATTAGCGTGTGCGTGGGTTTGTATGATGATTGGTGTTTGTTTGAAATGCTTAATGAATATTATAGGTTATGGGACTAATAAGAAATTAATGAAAGCCTATAAACGGAAAATAAGTAATTAAACAATAAATAGTCAGTACACTAAGTGCGACGAGGGGATTATGAAATGAATGTGCATACCCGAGAATACTCGTAGGCTTATCTGGTGAATTTATTGGCGAAAAAATACATGAAATATATATATATATATATATATATATATGATATATATAAATATATATAATAAAACTATAAGTTTGGTTTGAATAATATGGATCGTTAGATTAGCCTCGAGATGAGCATAAGTGCTTGATGGTGTTAAAATTTGTGTCACTTTAGGAAGTGTCATTATAACACATTAACCACTTAATCGGTCTCGCAATAACATGATGCGTATCTCGAAAAAAATCATATACATAAATAAAAAACTTTCATTCTTTTCCTCACTGTTTCATTTCGATCTTTCAAGAAAAATTAAGAGCGAGCAACTGAAGGTTTAAGAGATTGAGGAGTGGATCAGGAGTGATTTTCCAATGGAAATGAGGAGCTTAATCAGCTAGGGATCAAAGATCATCGTCTTGGTGAGTTGAGTTTTGAGTTTCAAGTTCAATTCTGTAGTTAGATGATGATTTCTTTGTTAATTGTTGTTGTTTATGATTGGAAATGATTTGTTACCTTACTAGAGGTCCTCCCTGATGATATGGAAGAGTATTTGAGGCAGTGGTGATGATTTGGTAATAGAACAGTGGCTGCTGCCCTGTTCACTATTGAGGCAGTGTAGGGTGGAGCCCCTCCAAGTAGTAGAGGAGCGCGCTCCCTTCATCAATTGGGATGAACCTAGTTGATGGAGCGTGCCCCACCCAGTTAGGGAGCGTGCTCCCACCCTAGAAAATATCAAATAAGTTGAGTTTTGATTATAATTTCTAGAGGACTTAGAGACTGAACTAGGGGTTTTAAACACAGGGTATTATACCTATATTGATCACAAATGGTTTATGATAGGTGTTGGAAACAGGGAAAGCGTGAGTGACCCGGAAACTTAAGAGATTGGAATGGAAACCTTAACCGAGGTAAGTATGGATTCACTTAGTTATCAATATTGCTTGGATATGTTAGTATATATAGTTCATGTAGTTTATGGACTGAATTGGGGGACTATGTACATTGTGATCTTTTTACTAAACGAAAAATGGTGTTTCCACGATAGTAACTCCTGAGACTGAGACCAGTTTATATAAGATGTGGGGTTGATCTCCTGGTCTATACGTAAGTCCTACTTAGTTAGATAGGTTGCGTGGGTTACATATTCACCAAAGGGTTTCAGATAGAACCATTGGGCATTAATGGATTGGCTAGACAGCACATCGGCTAATGTGTTGGTCTAGCAATCACATTAATGGCGTCCGTGGGTAATTGACCTTAGTTACATAAATAAAATGAGAATCACAGTGTAATAGTCATTGACGGTTTGACCTGCATCTACTATTTATTGGATTATATGTTGTTTATAATCCCGTTAGCTATCTATGATGCATATTTTTATTACATATCATTCTTGATTATTTATGGAATGTTGATGGCTATGTGAATCCCTACTTACTGAGCAAGTTGGAGCGCTCACCCCAAATTAATATTTTAGGAAAATCGACGAGTGCTACGGCTATGGGATAGAGAAGAATTAGGAGTCTTGATCTTCTCTTCGATGTAATAAATTTTCCCTTATCTTACATATTGGTATTGAATTAAAGTTTTGTAATATCACAAGGGATGTGAGATTTTGTATAACCGAGGTTTATTCCGATTTGATTTGGTACTGTATATCGTATTTATTATTGAAAAGTTTTTAATTTTCACTGTGTTTACTATATGTTTTACATTGATATCCGATATACAGTGTTGTTTATCAGGTGTAAGAGGAGAGGCTACTGGATCTAGGTAAGTCTAGCGGGATTGACGGGACTTAATTAGGGTTTCAGGCCAAGTATCGCCCTAATCGGGTTAGGGGATGCTACATGACGACTCTCTTTTTATATCTATAATACCTCATCTGAGCTCTAGGTCTCATAAATAAAGAAAGGTTATAAGGCACCAAATGATTAGGCTCTGGGTTCTCAAAATATTCTTCCTCATCAAACGACAATGGAGATTGCTCTCTAAGTTCAGCCCTCCCAGGTCTACGTTCTTTAATGCTAATTTTGGTAGGTATTATATTCGTTAGGTGGCCCACATACTTCTGCTTTTGTTTGGGTTGCACTACACCTTTTCCTTTATCTTGTTTACTACCTCTACCTCTTCCTCTATCTCGTCTCGTTATAGGATAATTCAGCTATGATGAAATAGATAAAGTGAAATTCAGTCATTGAAACTCCATAATAACGAGGTAAGGAAAAAATTATGTAAAGGTTTTAGTGTAAAATTCAAAAGAGTTGAAAATGATTTGTATAAAATATTTGTATCGACATGTCCTTTTTATAAGCATGAATATATTGGGAAAATTCATTGAAACCCCCAAACTCATTTGAAAACCCATATTAAAAGGTGCATAAAAACCATTTTCAAAAATGTTTTGTAAAAACCTAAAAATTACATAAGTTTGAATTTTTATCGAAAATCGATTTTTGTTCAAGGTATCAAAATCAAAAGGGTTGTAGAGTATTGACTCATTATCTTCTTGAGAGTGAATATCTCAAGTAAAATGCTCTACTAGCTCATCTAGTTCCCTCTCTACGCTCCAATCTTAGACAAAACACTTACCAAGCCCTAGGTTGGGCGTATGAACTTGGACTCAAAATTTATAGGGTTGAAGTGCTCTTAATCAAGGTGGGATGCATTTAGGAGGCTTTAATTCAAGCTTTGAAAGCTTGAATCCACGCAAAAATCTATATATGGGTGCGAGGATTTTAGGTGTGAATGGGTTTATTATTAGCGATTTGAGGTTCTATTTTTTTAAAAACATGGATTCATGCTCGTCGAATCGAGGTTTAAGTAAAATCATTAACAAATTGACAGTGAAATCGTTGAAAATTGGTCTCAGTGATTCAGTGATTAGTTCAGTGAATCCTAGTATAAAACTAAAATCACTGACAAATCGCTGAGTCAATTTTCACATAACAGCTGCAAACTGCTGGCGATTTACCTAGCGATTCCCAGTGCTAATCGGTATCACTAGGAAATCTCTGAGTCATTTACTACTATTTTTCCAATATATTCTATATTAGATTAATCATTACACGTAGCAATCATAATTAAGGTAGAATGATCTATATTCAATAAGAGATATTGAATAATGAATTTGGACTTTTATTTTAGGAATAATATACTAAATAAACACTTTATTACTTAAAATAGTTAAAAACAAATAAGATTTACGTGAAAATTAAATGTACTAACTATCCTAATTCTAATAAATGGAAAAACATTGGCTCGATCAACCCCTGAATGAAATTATTTCAGAATACTAATCCTAAAATACTCCCTTTATAAGAGTCAAAAGTTGAGAGAATATAAAAACAACTAACTAATCCTACCACTAAAGCTTAAAATAAAGATAGATAGAGTATGTACTGCCTCCCATAGAGAGCTGTTGTTTATAGTCATTGGCTCAACTTAGTAGATAAGATCACTCGTCGTTCAATTTGAGTGAGTCAAACATACCATTAGTTGATTCTTCATCATGCTTCATGGCTTCAGCTTCTTTATCAATGTCAACATCTTCATAACATCCTTCTAGGTATTCATCACGATAGGAAGTCTCTCCTTCATAATCATCATCATAGTTGTCTTCATTGATGTAATCATCTATCTCGTAACCATCCTGAAGATACATGTAATTGTTTCCCATCCTGAGTGTGACTATACGTTGTTCGACATCGAGAATAGCTCCAGCTGTCTTAAGAAAAGTACGTCCTATCAATATCACATCATTTTTCTTAATCTGTGGTACTACCAACAAGTTGGTGAGGTACTCGAATCGTCCTACTTTTACTGGCACATTCATGGACATTCCTAGTGGTAAGATTTTATCACCATTTGCCTTGTGGACAATGAAAGGTGGTATAAAATAAATCATCAACTTAGCTTTTATGAACCATTGTTTCGATAAGATGTTCATATCACCTCATGTGTCAAGTAAAACACTAAAGAAGCTGACATCATTGATCATTACATTGAGGAATAGTTTCCCTGGATCATCTTTGTAAATTTCGAACATATGTCATAAATCTTGAAGCCTTAGTCGCTCATCATTAGATTCTGCTTCCGCTGGTTGCTTCTCTTTTTGTTGGTGCACTTCAGGTTGTGTGTCTTTAGATTTTTTTTTTTTATTTCTTATTTTTATTGCATGGTTTCTTATACATCCGTAATTTAATGGTTTCATTCTTAACGGTTTCACTCATATGGATTTAAACATTGAACTTCATTTCATTACTTTGCGGACTTTGTTGGTAAGCCTCGAGGTTGATTATTTCCATATCATGTTCAACAAAATTTTCATAATAAAGTTTTAACCTAAGACCATTTACTTTAAATATTTGTCATGTTTATAAGCTTTCTATTTCTACTGCACTATGAGGTAGTAAATTAAGAATCATATAAGGTCTTGTCCATCTCGACATGAGTTTTCCAGGAAATAATTTAAGTCTCGAATAAAAGAGTAGAACTTTATCTCCTATTTAAAAATTCTTAGGAATTAATTTCTTATCATGAAATACTTTAGTTTTTTCTTTATAAATTAATGCATTCTCATATGCGTTATTTTTTATTTCTTCTAGTTCTTGAAGACTCAACCTACGTTGGTTTCCTACTTCTTTATAATTCATGTTGCATGTTTTTATTGCCCAATAGGCTTTATGTTCTAGTTCGACTAGAAAATGACATGCTTTTCCAAATACTAATCTATAAGATGTCATGCTTATGGGTGTATTGAATGCTGTTCTATATGCCTATAATGCGTCTTCCAGTCTAAAGCTCCAATCTTTACATGTTGGACTAACTATTTTTTTCTAGTATTAACTTAATTTCTATATTTGACGTTTCGGCTTGTTCGTTAGTTTGTGGGTAATATTCAGTAGATGTCATATGTGTGATGTTGTACTTAGCAAGTAGATTAGCAACTAATAGATTACAAAAATGTGAACCTCTGTCACTTATAAGTGCTCTAGGTGCTCCAAAAGCTGTAAAGATTTTTGACTTAAGAAAATCAATCACTATTTTTGAGTCATTAGTCCTAGTAGCTTTTACTTCTATCCACTTAGACACATAATCTACAACAAGTAAGATATAAGCATAGCCATTTGATAGTGAAAAAAGGTCCCATGAAATCTATGCCTCATACATCAAACACCTCACAAAATAGGATAGGGGTTAAAGGCATTTGATTTCTACGTCAGAAGTTTTTAGTTCGTTGGCAATTTGGACAAGATTTTATATTAAGGAAACAATCATAAAATAAAGTGGGCCGAAAGAATCTGAAATCTAAAATTTTACGGGCAGTTCTACGTGGGCCGAAATGCCCTCCACATGCATAAGTATGACAATGAGATATAATTGATTTTACTTCTGAATTTGGTATGCATCTCCTAATTATTTGGTCGGTGCAAAACTTCCATAATTAAGGTTCATCCCATAAATATTGTTTGGAGTCCTTTTTAATTTTATTCTTTTAGGCTCTCGTTAAGTAAGGTGATAACCTATTGGTAGTAAGATAATTAACTATATCAGCATACCAAGGGTCTTCAGTATGCATATTATATAAGTATTCATTTGAAAACTCATCCCTTAGTGGTATGGGTGGTTTTCCATTCTCTAATCTACTTAAGTGGTCTGCTACTAGATTTTTGGCTCCTTTCTTATCTTTTATAGTAAGGTCAAATTCTTGTAGAAGTAGTATCCATTTTATTAGTTTTGGTTTTGTATCTTGTTCTATCATTAAATATCGCAAAGCTGCATGATATGAATAAACTATTACCTTTGTTCCTAATAGATATGGTCCAAATCTTTCTAAAGAAAAACACTACTGCTAAAAGTTATTTTTCAGTAGTGGTGTAATTCTGTTGGGCTGTATCTAATGTCCTGAGGCATGATATATAACATGGGATTCTTTCCATATTTTTTGACCTAAACGGCTCCGACTGCATAGTTACTTGCATCACACATAATTTCAAAGGGCAACGACCAATCTGGTGATTTAATCACATGTGTAGTTGTTAATGAATCTTTTAATTTATCAAATGCTATCTTGCACTCATTAGTAAATTCAAAATGAATGTCTTTTTGTAAAAGTTTGCATAATGGTTGTGTACTTTTCAAAATTGTTTTTACAAATCTTCTATAAAATCTTGCATGTCCAAGAAATGAACGCATCTCTTTTACCGTAGTGGGGTAAGATAATGTTTTGATTACTTGGATTTTTGCAGAGTCTACTTCTATTCCTTTATGTGACATTATATGTCCTAATATTAATCCTTGGTCTACCTTGAAATGACATTTTTCATAGTTTAGTACTAAATTCTTTTCTATGCATCTTTTAAGTACTTTAGTTAAATTAACTAAACACTCATCAAAAGAATTACCATAAATGGTGAAATCATCCGTAAAAACTTCAATGAAATTGTCCACATAATCAGAAAAAATACTAACCATACATCTTTGAAATGTTGCTGGTGCATTACATAAACCAAAAGGCATACGTCTATAAGCAAACGTGCGGAAAGGGCAAGTAAAATTAGTTTTTTCTTGATCTTCTAGGGCTATAGGTATTTGGTGAAATCTTAAATAATCATCTAGGCAACAGTAATGGATTTTTTAGCTAATCTTTCTAACATCTGGTTTATAAATGAGAGTGAATAGTGGTCTTTCCTAGTTGAGGCATTCAACTTTCTATAATCTATACATACCCTCCAACCATTTTGGATTTTAGTTGGTACTAATTCTCCATATTCATTTGTTATTATTGTCATTCAGTTTTTTTAGGGACTACTTGGACTGGGCTTACCCAATTGCTATCAGATATTGAAAATATCATTCTTGCATCTAATATTTTTAATATTTTAGTTTTTACTACGTCCATCATACGGGGATTTAGTCTACGTTGAGGATGTCTAGAAGCTTTGGTATTAGTTTCTAGATTTATCCTATGCATGCACACAACTGGACTTATTCCTTTGATATCAGCTATGGTCTATCCTTTTGTTCCTTTAAATTCTTTCAATACATTAATCAACTTATATTCTTCTGGACTAATTAATTTGCTAGAAATTATTACTAGCAAATTATCACAGTCCCCTAAATAAATATATTTCAAATTGCCAGGTAAGGTTTTTAGATCCAATTCAGAGTCTTTAACTATAGAGGGTAGAAGTTTTGAATGAGATCTAGATAAATCTAGGTGATAAGTAGGTTCTGGTATTTCGTTATATGATTCTATAATACTTATTATCTTTTATGCTTTCTCATCTCTATCCTCACCTTCTTCTAAATCTTGAATTGCTAGTTCTAGTTTATCTATTTTATCTATTTCAAGGATTTGTCTATTAATGGATCTATTATATCTAACGTGCATATGGAAGAAACATCCATTGGGTATTTCATTGCATCGTATATATTAAAATTTACTACATCATCGTCTATTTACATTTTTAATGTTCCATTTGAAACATCAATATTTGCTTTTGCTGTTTTAAAAAATGGTCTTCCTAAGATTAGAGAAGTCCTATTAGAGAAGTTATCTTCTTTCATATCCAAGTTATAGAAATCTTCTGGGAGGATCAAATCATTAACTTTGACTAGTACATCTTCGAGTAACCCTACTCGTTTAACAGTAGATTTATCAGGTAGTTGTATGACTATGCCAGTTTCTTTTAAATGTAAGTCTGTCATTTATAAATAGATAGATAAAGGCATAACATTTATGGAGGCTCCTAGATCACACAATGCTTTAGAAATTTCTATGTTCTCAATAGTACATAGAACAAAAAACATTCCAGGATCAGAACATTTAAGAGGTAACTTCTTTTGGATTAATGCTGATACGTGTTCTCCTAAACTCACATTTTCATTAGCCTTGATCTTATTTGTGCATAAATATTTTATAAATTTCTGATACTTAGGTACATTTTGAATGACTTCAAATAAGGATATATTAATTACTACTTTCTTTAATGTATCAGATATTTATTTTTCTTCATGCGGTTTCTTAGCATTTTTGTTATCTCCCAAATGGTAAGGGAATGATAGTTCTATATTAACTAGTTTATCTTCATTAGGTTTATTACCCTTTTAATTGAAAGTTTTGTTACTTGTTACTTCAATTTTTTTCTAATTCTGCTCTTACTTTTTTTCTAAGAACTAATTGGTCTGGCATTTTAAGTTCATCCATTTACTTACCACTACTTAATGTTATAGCTGGTGCTTTTTCATATATAGTAGGATAAGGTTGAGATGGTAATTTCTCTTGATTTACAAATTCACTCATCTGTGTTGTCATTTGACTCAATTAGTTTTTAACTTTGGTCATATCATTTTGTAATGTTTGAAATAATTTGATATTGTTCTATTTCAAAATTATTCGATGTTTTATACCTTTGATAACCTTGATTGTTAATATGATTACTTACACTTAGTTATGGGTAATTTGCATAACTATTGAAGTTATAATTATGATCAACAAACTCATCATATTGGTTCATTATAGGACTAGCTTCTTCTATTTTGGTTTATTATTTCAAAAGAATATCAATCATTGGAATGGCTTAATTCATTACAAGATTTTACTGTGTTTGATCTACCTTTTAATAATAGTTCAACCATATTGCTTAGGTTATCTTTAGATGGTTCACTTAGGTTATCTTCGGATAGTTCACTCTTCTCGCCATATTGCTTTGATTGCTTAGCCATTGTATTTATGACTTCTCTTGCTAAAGTAAGTGTTTTATCAAGCAAAGCCCCTCCACACATGTTGTCTAAGAATTTTCATTCTAAGTGATTTAATCCATTATAAAAATACTGTATTAAATTTTTGTCTGTAAATCCATACATTTGACATAATGAGATAAACCTTTTATATATATATATATATCCCAAAATTCATCAAAAGTTTCTCTAGTTCCCATCCTAGTATTACTAATTCTTTGTCTATATAGACTAATTTGTCTTGCTGGGACATATTGATCAAGAAAGACTTGTAGCATCTCTGACCGGTTGGTTATGGAATTTTAAGGAAGGCAAAATAACCAATCTAAAGCTTAACCTTTCAATATGGATGGAAAAGCTTTTAATTTAACTTAATCCATTTCTATATCTTTAGGTTTTAACGTGCTTACTTTATATACGAACTCTCTAATAAATTTTTGTGCATCTTTATTATCTTCACCATAGAAACACGATAAATAATTTATGAGTCCGAATTTCAATTCAAATTCTTAAAATTCTGTTGTGAAAGTTATGCACATAAGTTCATAAGTCGTGACATTCCTATCAGATTGCCTAAAAGTTAATTCTTCTTCATATTCAACCATTTTATATAACTTTTAACAAAAAGGTTTCCAAGTGATAATTTTTAAAATCTTCGGCAACGTCGCCAAAAATTGACACATGTCGAGCGTGCACAATAATTTTTTGTATTTTACTATTAACTTGTATATTGGTAAATGAGATATCGTCTCCATAGGGATTTTTCAAATCTTTTAAGTGTTTAAGCTAGTGTAAAGTTTTATCAGATTTAAATTATTTAAATTTAATTACTTTAATTAAACAAAAAATAAACACTAAACAATATGCTAATAAACTAAACAATTAATTAAAACAACTAAACTTTAAACAACTTAAATTAAATAAACTAACTTAATATAACTCAAACTAATAATTCAAATAATTGATAAATCAACGTAAATAAAATATCTAACAATCATCTTCATTAAACATCATTGTATACTCGGTTTGTTTTCAAACTCTTAAACATAACATCACTTCATAATATAGCTATAATGATTTTATATGGAATCTTAAAATCATTAAATCCTAATTCATAATAGGTTGATAGCCTTTAGCCAGCCACATATTTTCCTAAACTCAATGGAAATGCCATATTCTTATTATTGTAAGTCTACCCATTGGATAAAATGCAACACCGTAGAAATGCGATAGTATTAAGCTCAATGAAACCGATGCTTAATCTAAGCCAATATTACTGAAGCCGCATAATAAACAACTTAGAATGCAATTACCTAAGACATCTACTCAGGAAATGTGCTACAGATAAATCTTAGTTACTACTTCTATAATTGTTGTCAATAACTATAGACATAGAATTAAATATTTTATATTAAGGAACACATTGACCACTATACACTCAACATAGAGAATTACTAGATCTAATATGCAAAAACGACTTGTTTTATCCGTGATTGACGTGTATGAATCGATTTAAAGCATTAAGTATGTGATTCCATAATTATAACTACATAACAATTCAAAGTATATACATGCTTAGGGTTTGTTTAGATTGGTAAACTACTCACACATGCTGGAAATGAATAATGCTAATATGTAATTAAAAGACATAATTAAGTAAATAAACACCTTTAAATCAATGCTCCAGTGTTGTTTCACATATAGAACTTAATAAAAGAGAAAATAAAAAGTAAAGAGTAGTTAAAGAGTAATTGGAGTGAGTTATTTCGAATCTCTCTTGTCCTATATATAATTCCCCTAGGAATACATATCCTAGATAAATACAAATTTCTCATATTAATATAAAAAATGTTACCGACCTCAACGATTTGTCAGCGATTCCTCACTTATACACAAATCGCTGAGTAAATCACTAAGTTTAGCTCTAAATGCTCCACTGATTCAGCTGGTAATTTATAGTTCATTCACCAATTCGCTGTGGATTCGCCGACCTTCTTCTGCTGTTGATTTATATGATGATTTCTAGTGTTATTTCAAATCACTGGATATTTGCTGGTGTATTTTTCCAGTTGACTCTTTTGCTTTTCTTTATCTTTTCTTTAATTTCTTCATTTTCCTATTTAAAACCTGAAATCACAAAAATAAGAGAATACCTAGTGTAATATCATCATTTATGTCAAAATCAACCTAAATTACACTATAAAGATTTGTCTAATTATTGAATTTTCAGTTTAGATATTTATTTATCATTGAATTGAATTTATTTGAATGTTAGTGACTTTATTTGTGTTAATTAAGTTAAGTGCTAATTAGTAATTAGTGACAAAAATCAAAATAATAAAAACCTTTTGACTGAAGAAACATAATCCATGTAGAGGCGATACCCACTTACAACTACTGCAAATTTATAAGTATAATAAAGGTGGAGAATTTATTGTACACACTCGACACGTGTCAATTTTTGGCGCCGTTGCCAGAGATTGAGTTTAGTTTTCTTTGGTTTTTTTATTTTTATTTTCATTTTTTCTAACTAGATCCTTGTCTCTAACTTTTTATAGGATTACTTCATGACCTTATACTTTGACTATCGTGATCAATATGAAGACTCGCAGTATAACAGTATGAAAGAGGTAGGTAAATCTAATGTTAAACAATTTTTTTCTAATCGGTGTTTTAATATGCGACAGGTTAGATCTTGTAATTTTTGTGGAGATTATTTTCATCTTATTGATGTTTGTTCAAACTGTTCGGATGATGATGAATATATGAGTTATATGCCAAGTCCACCAATTTCTCAACAAGAAGATTGTTTACTATTACTACTGAATTAGTTGAAATTGCTTAAGGCAGACTTTACAACAGTATGAGACTTGAAAAGAACGGTTTAATGCTTGGTTATTAGAAATGCAGATACAAGGAGAGATTGATAAATTGCTCAGAGATGAGACCTCAAGTGAAGCTTCATGTGAAAAGATGGTTAAGCCGCCACTAGTAGATGATGACCTAAGCGAAGAAAAAATGAACCAGACAAGGAACTTGAAACAAATTACATTTTAGATCTCCATGATTGCACAACTAATGAAGTAGAACCCGAAAATGAAGTTAAATTAGAGCACATTCAAGAAAAGTCAGATGGACCATATGAAAAGAGCAAGGAAGATCAAACTCTAGTGTTGATGAATCCACCTCATGTTTCATGCGTACTTGTGGAATTTGAAATGGGGATGGAACAAAAGGGACACTTGAAAACTTGATGTGGTGTTGACAACTATTTGTTAGACGGTCAAGACTATATGGATATTTATGTGTTAGAATTCCAAGATGAACTCAAAACTCTGAAGGAGAGCATGCCTATTTCATTGCCCAATGCTTCGGTGAATCCATATGTTTGTGATTACTCCAAAGTAGTGGGTGTTACGTGATATTTAAGGCTAAGTCTAGCCGATGACTTAAAATAAAGGCGCTTGTTGGGAGGCAACCCAATTTTATTTTATTTATTTCATGCATTTATTTCTAGTTCAGCTAAGTTTAGTTTAGTTTACTTTAGTTTATGCTTAGTTTACTTTATTTTAGTAATGCAACCATTTTAGCTAATCCCAAACTCCATTTTATTAATTTTTACAGGTAAAAGAAGTCTTGATAAGAAGGTATGAGAGAATACCATGTGTTTGGTATCAGGTTTGACTTTCAATTAAATTTTAATTAGCATGATTTGAGTTATTATATTTTTACGAAGTTAACTACTTGCTAAGATTTATGTTTTGAGATTTGGTTGGAAATCAAAAATCTAACTTAAGTCATTGTATTAGTGGTAGGTCTTTAAGTAGAACTCGAAATATTAGACTCTATTTTCACCATTTTGTTGATTTTGCCCTTAGTTAAAAATTTTCGAGCTTGCAAACTTGGTTGAAATTCTTAAGTCAATTCCTTTCTTTATCAGTACATACTCTTATTGTGTTATGGTTTCAAAGTTTTTAGAGCGAAAGTTCAAAAAATATTTTATTCTCTCACTTTTTGACTTTAATAGGAGTTTAATATTAGTATAGTATATTTTTATTCTCTCACTTTTTGACTCATGAATTGGAAATATTTTCGAAACTTTAACACTAAGGTAACTTCAATTAAAGGGGAGTAATCGAGTTGTTTTTGTTTATATGAAGTCGCATAATTTACTTGCTTATATATATATATTTATTTTAATTAATAAAATTATTTAGTTAGTTACATGTCCCACTCAAACTTTTAAATTTTTAGTTAATTCTACCTCAATATGAATTTTTATGAATGACGAGTTAGTTAATTATAAGATAAATTACAAAAATAGAAAATTAGGCCTAGCGATTCCACATCAATTCACAATAACATTAGGAATCGCTATCAAAATCGGTAGCATAACATAGAAAAATCAGTACAAATTTAAAGTTTGGTAATTCCTAGTGATTCGCTTTAAACATGAATAGTTGGTTAAATCGGTAGGTCATTACATTTTCCAGTAGCTCACTTATTTTCGATATACACAGTGAATCCTAGAGATTCCACTTACATAGGAATAGCTAGGCACGATTTTTGGTTTATAAAACTAAACCCAAATTGCCATATGTACTAATTACTAAACCTTTCACACTTGCAAATCGTTGCAACCCTTCACCAAAACTTCAATTTCTTGCTTAGATTCAATCAACCTAAGCTTAATATCATATTATTCAAGTGATTCTCACCTCAACCTAGTCCCATTCAAACCAAAACTTTCAATTTTTAAAGCGTCGAACTAAACTAAAGTTTTAGAGAATTTGACATAGAGCTTGGAAGAACAGTCTAAAGAAGTTTTACAGCTGCGGCTACACTGATCATTAGCTTACAATTTCAACAATTTCAAAATTTTGGTATATTTACACGTATTTGCAAATGGTTTGAAAATCAAGTTTAAAATGAGTTTGAGGGTTTGGTTATGGTTTTGTTTTACTTTAAGTTGCTTTGTTTTCAAAAAGACTTAAAATTTATCGCATAATTGCTTTACGATATTTAGAAAACCAATTTTAAAGTTTATATTTTAGTTAACACTTCAGTGCCAATTTTATTTAAAGTTTACGATGAATTTCAAGTTAGCTTTCCAAATAGATTTCTCCTTTTTAAAATAAAACCTAGAATTTTATCGAATTATTTCCAAAAAACATTGTTTTATGATCTTTAGGTTTATTTTATTTTTTTGAACTAGTGATTTTTGAAAGTTGAAACAAAGGATGGAGGTAGAGGTAAAAGCACAAGAGAGGAGAAGGGGAATGCACCATTAGTAGAAAAACCTAAACAAAAATGTAAAGCTCCACCAGAATCAATTAGGCTAATGGGGATTTCAATTAATAACCCTCGAACTAGAGTACCAAAAGAACCTTATCCACCCTTAAGTTTTCCTGATGAGTCTGGTGGAGAGGAAGAGATTGAGGAGACACCTAGAATCCAATTCTTACCCCACAACCTCATTAATGTCAAAGCTCTTGATAGGATACATAGTGACATTAATAAGGATAGGAAAATCATACCGGAGAGGGGCTTCAATGTTAAAAATGAAGCTAAGTCTGGGCCAAAGATTTTGAACATAATAAGGGATCGAAATTGGGGTTTGCTAACTAGGGACTATTACGTCTATAACAACATGGGGTCCTCGATAGAGATGGGTTGTAAAATACTAGTGAGAGAGCTTTACGTGAATGGGTACGAATTAAAGTTTTAAAATATTAACTCCAAATCGGTGTACACATTTCCATTCACACTACAAAAATTTGCACCACTTCGATTAGAAAATCAAATTAGTGTTTGACTTAGCTCTCATAAGCATTATTATAGCTTATTTAAGTAATTCACACCTCGGTTATGATTACTATATAGTTTAGAGGGTTTGATTTTTGATAAATTTCCAATTTTTGAATGAATTTAAAATTATTAATGGTTTTGAATTTCTATGGTTTACAAATGATAACTATATGGTTTATATAGTTTTAAATTGAGAAAGTGGTGATTAAAGTTGATCACTTGATTTTAGGATTATTTGGAGAAATACTTGTGATTTTTACACGAGGTGTAATTTTAAATCGAATTTAGATAATGAAGTTTGTGTTTGAATTAGTAGTGTTATGAAAATGAGTTTGAGGGTGTGTTAAACTTGAATTTATAGTAAGATTGGTTTATGTTATGAGACATGATGCTTGAAAATTTATTTTTGTCATGATTTCTTTACTTATGAAAATTTATTCATATGACAATGTGTTCATTAATTATTATTATTTTATTTATGCTTCGGGAGGTATATTTATTTTGTTGAAAATCCTACTTAATTTTTAAATCTTAAGGACAAAGTTTGGAATGAGTTTGGTGGTGTTTAGGTGAAATGAAGTATAAAGAAGCAAAATATGGAACACTCGAGAGGTAAAATCTATTTATTTATTCAAAGTTGACTAAAATTTTCAAATTTTTGAAGATTCAGGTAATATCTCTTCATTTTACTTTATTTAGTTAGAAATATGGAATTGGATATAATTTGAATTCAAATGGAAGTGATATATTATTATTACCCATTAAAATAAAAATTTTATGATGGAAATGAATTGTTATACCCTATTTAACTTCACCTAGGTTGTGTATACACTAGAGGAGTTTATAGGGGATTGATTGCTTTGTGTTAGACATTATAATGACTAGAAGATCGAAACGATAGTTCAAGATGAAAAAGACAGATTTCTAAGAATCTTTTTATACAAAGATTATTGATCAAGTACTATATATAATGAAGAGAATTTATGCCATAATTGAGGAGAAAAATAGGAAATAGCCAATAAACTTTATGTAGTTGGAAAGAATGCTTCCTTGACTATAGTGAAAGTGAGAAAAGCTAAATGAAAAAAATAGCAAGACCCACATATTTCAAAGGAATTAGAGCAGGGAATCTAGTGGTAGGAAAAATGAGAGGGGTAATTCCTAAAAAAAAATAACGGATTCCAAAGAAAATGGAGCAGGGAACCGTAGAAATACAATATAAAGAAGAAAATGAGTATATATAATTGAAAAAGAAAAAAAAGAAATATAAGAAAATAAAGGAATTTTATGAATACTTTTCAAATAAAAGATTTAGCTCAAGTGCTTATACTAAGTTAAGTGAAGTATATTTTTATTCCAATAAATAAATATGAAATGATGATTATTGATGAATAAAAGTTCCTATTGACTTTGATTGTGGTATTGTTTGAAAATGAGACTAATTTAGTAATTTTTGTATCTTAAGGTTTTATTTAGTTATCGTAAGCTTGATGCTTGTCAGCGGAGATTGAAAAAAACTATGTAGTGCCTTGACCTTAGTGATTGGTTTAACTTTGAACACTGAGGTGTATTACACAATTAGGAGGTTGAAATGTCAAATAAAGGGGTTTTTCTGTAGTTCTTTCTATTCTATCATGATTCTTATTTTTATAAAGGTAATATGTTTTTATTTTAAAGATTAAGAACAAAAGTATATATTTATGAAATCCGAACAAAGGAAGAAAAGAGAATATGATTGAGAATATTTCTTTGCTCGGGAACGACAAAGTGCTGAGTATGGGGGTTATTTAACAAGTCAATAATTAGACATGTCTTATAGTCCATTTTAGGATGATTTTAGATGTAAAAGACTATATTCCATGGAGTTTTCTCTTGTTTTTGTTATTTCAGGTAATAAATGGAGAATATGAAGAAATGAACGAGAAAGGGAAGATTGTGAAGGAATTAATCAAGTGGGAGAAGTATACAAAGAATTATCACCAAGGAAACAAATAAGAACTGGACTTTTGTACAAGCGATTCTCAGCGATTCTTGGACACACAGAGTCGCTGGCCAAATCGATGGAAAAAGAAAAAAAATAAAGTGCTCATTTTTATGGATTTTTTCAACGATTCCACTTAAACAGGAATCACTGAGAATCGCTGGACCCGAATTTGAAGATTTAAGATAACTATGAGTTATTTAGGTTAGTTTGAGATGTTTACTACATAAAACACTATAAATAAGAACCCTGGGTTATGAAATAAGTTGCCCAAGTTGCCTAAGTTGCCCAAGAAGCCCTAGAAGCCCTTGATTGCTCTTTAAGCCATTGTTTATTGCTTTCATATTTACTAGTTTTATTTAGTTTTAGTTTAGATATATTGTTTATAGATTTTCATTGCGTTCGAAGATTCAAGTATTCAATTAAGAGGTGTTTTTATTTATATATTGTCTTTACTTTATTGCCATGTTATCTATGCTTATGAGTGAGTAATTAGTTGATATAAGAAAAGTTTGAACATGAACTACTTTATGATGTGATGAATATGTGCTTAATGCTTTAAACTTAATTGTATTCTTTGATTTACTGATTTAATAGGTTATTATCTATTGATTTTATTCATGATCTTTGTATTGCATGCATAGTCTAGAATATTATGTGATGTTTTGATTCATTATCTATTTAAAGTAGAAACTAGGATTGTTTAAAAGGCAAACATCGTTTAAATGTTCTAGGTGAATTTACGATCTAAATTTGATGTTGAAATGATTTTCCGAAGGTGTTTGATTTAGTAGTTCAAAGTTTTCATAAAGTGTAACGCGATTTTATTGCATGAAGTTAATGTCTTTGTGCATAATACAAAGGGGTTAGCTCGATAAAATTAGAACGTGGCTTTTCAGTCGATATAAGGAGAATAAATGGTTGGCTAATGGTTGTTCACTTGCTTACTATTAAAGTTTAATGATTTATGGTACTTTATAAAGTGTGCTCATAACTATATGATTTGAGTAAAATGTTTGGAATGCAAAACGGATTGATGTTTCATTGTTCTGGATATTTGTTTAGATGTTTATTTATCATTGAATCGAATTTATTTCAATGTTAGTGACTTTATTTGTGTTAATTAAGTTAAGTATTAATTAGTAATTTGTGACAAAAACAAAAATAATAAAAACCTTTTTACTGAAGCAGTTACATAATCCCTGTGTTGATGATACCACTTACCACTACTACAATTTTTTTTTAAAAGGTGGGGATTTTGTTGTACGCGCTCGACATGTGTCAATACTGTTTGAATTACATTGTTGTAATATAACAGGGTTGGGAGATTTTATAATTATGTTTTGGTTTTGATAAACTCCAGTTTTATGCATACCGTTTATATTATCAAAAAAGTTTTAAATTTTCCACTGCGTTTACTTTGATATATATTTCGATATCGATATACAAGTTGAGTTTATCAGGTACGCAGGGAGAATTTGTTGGATGTAGTTAAGTATAGCTGGAGTACCGAGGCTTAATTAGGTTTCAGATCAAGTATCGCCCTAATTGGGATAGGGGATGCTACAGTGTTGACATCCTTCATAAGACATGTTGTAACGATATGTTACCTTAAGCTGGTGATTAATGTTTATCCAAATCCTAATTAATCTGAGTTAGGCTCGTGGTTAAGTCCGACATACCACGATTAGTGTCTGCGTGGGTTTGTATGATGGTTTGTGTTTGTTTGGAGTGTTTAATGAATTTTATAGGTTGTAGCACAAAAGAGAGTTTATATACAAGTCTATAATCAGAAAATAAGTAATTTAAAAAAATAGCTGTCATACCAAGTGCGACGAGGGGGTTGTGAAATAAATGGGCACACCCGAGAACACTCGTAGGCATGTTCGGTGAATTTATTGGTGAGAAAATACATGCAGTATATATATTTATATATATTTGATATATAAATATATATATATATATTAAAACTATAAGTTTGGTTTGAATTATATTGATCGTTCGATCACCTCGAGATAAGCGTAAGTGTAGATAGTGTTAAAATTGGTGTCACTTTATGGAGTGTCATTTTAACACATCAATCACTTGATTAGCCTTGAGATAGTGCGATGCATATCTCGAGGAAAATCCATAAATAAAAATCCAAAATCATTAAACTTATCCTCATTTCATCGATCAATCGAGAGAGTGAGAGGAACCAAGTACCTAAGGGTTTGATATAGAGGGGATCAATCCAGGAGTTCATTTAACGTGAATTGAGTTGCTTAACCAACTAGAAATCCAGAGATCATCACGTTGGTAAGTTTTTTTTTTGAGTTTTTGAAGTTCAATTCGATAGTGGGTGATGATTTCTTTGTGAATTGTTGTTATTGATTACTAGAAATGGTTTGTTACCTCACTAGATGTCCCCCTAATGAATTTTGGAAATGTTTGATGTTGTTGTAGTGATTTATAGATTGGATAGTGGCTGATGCCCTATTTACTATCGAGACCGTACAGGGTGGAGCACGCTGCACCTAGCAGAGGAGCGCGTTCATCAATTGGGAAAAACCTAGTAAGTGGAGCGCGTCCCACCAAGTAAGGGAGCGCGCTCCCACCCAAATTTTTTTTTGCTAAGTTTTAGTCAAAATTTCCTGAGGTCTTAAGGACTGACTTAGGGGTTCTAAACATAGGGAATTAAACCTATATTGGTCACAAATGATTTGTGATAGGTGTTGGATCACAGGGAAAGCGTGAGTGACCCAAAAACCTATAAAATTTGGAAACGGAAACTTAAACCGAGGTAAGTATGGATCTGCTTATTTATCAATGTTGCCTGGCTATTTTAGTATATGTAGTTCATGTAGTTATTGGACCGAATGGGGAGACTACCTACACTGTGATGCTTTTACTAAACGGAAAATGGTGCCTGATGTGATCCATGAGAGTAACTCTTGGGACTGAGACCAGGTTATATAAGATGCAGGGTTAATCTCCCGACCTATATGTAACTCCTACTCAGTTAGATATGTTGCGTGGGTTACATATTCACTATAGGGTTTTGGATAGAACCATTGGACATTAATGGATTGACTAGCTAACATCGGCCAATGTGTTGGTCTAGCAATCGCATTAATGATGTTGGTGAGTAATCAACCCTAATTTTATAAATAAAATGAGAATCACAGTGTAGTCATTGACAGTTGGACTTGCATCTGTTATTTATTTAATTATATATTTTTCATAATCCCGTTAGTTAATATTGGTGTATATTGTTATTGCATAACGTTTTTTATTATTATATGGAATGTTGATGGCTTTGTGAATCCTTACATACTAAGCAAGTTGTAGTGCTCACCCTAAATAATATCGATGAGCGTTGCGACTACGTGATAGAGAAGATTTAGGAGTCTTGATCTTCCCCTTATCATATATATTTGTATTGAATTACAGTTTTGTAATATCACAATGGATGGGAGGTTTTGTATAACCAAGGTTTGTTCTGGTTTGACTTGATACTTATCGAGTTTTAATATAGAGAAAAGTTTTTAAATTTTCGTTGCGTTTATTATTTGCTTTACATCGATATTCGATATACAGTAATGTTTATCAGGAGATAAAAGGAAAGGCTGCTGGCTCTAGTTAAGTGTAGCGGGATAAGGGGCTTAATTAGGGTTTAAGGTCGAGTATCACCCTAATCAGGTTAGGGGATGTACTAGCTTGGTATTAGAGTATAAAGTTTATTACTTTTGAATTAAGTGATAACTTTGATATAGTTTGGTATCAGAGACTGAGTTTAAGGGCTTTGTTACATTTAATAACTCTGATATAGTTTGGTATCGGGGACTGGTTAGAGCCTACTCCAATGTTTAAGGTAATTAACTTTGATACAGTGTGGTATTAGAGTTTACTTCAGAGAATAATCTTATTACTTGGGAACAAGTGATAATTCGGATACAGTTGGGTATCGAAGTTAAAGGTTATTGATTCTGATATACCTTGGTACCATACCCTAAGTTTATTAACTCTGAGAGTTGTCTCGAGTTACGAAGAAGCTTAGGACTTAATAAATGATTTTATCGTGATTTCTTTTGGAGGGGGTAACCAAAAGGTAAAAGACTGAGATATGTTATTTGTTGTGTTTTATTATATCTATGCGGTAGATAAAATAGTTGAATGATGATAAGATGGTTGAAGTTCATCAATTTCTCATAATACGAGAAAATATTGAAGGTGAGAGTTCAAAAGAATCTTAACCTCGAGGAGTTGTGAAAAAAGAAAGATATAAGGAAAAATTTACAAAGATGAAATTAAACTCTTCTCCTATTAACTGTTGTCAATGGTTTTTGTTCTTGTTGATATTATTTGAGAAATAATTGTCAGTGAAGAAAGGATCTATTGGCTTTAAACCTTGAGCCATGTATTAGGAGAATGGAATTTATGAAGCAATGGAATAATGAATAACTTTGGGTGGAATTTAAAGTTGGTAGACCATTTTAAGATATGATTTAATACTAGTATTGAAACTAGTTAAGAATTAATGGAAGTTATTCAGTAAATAAATTAGTAGTTATTGATAAAAGCCTATTTGAAGTTAGGAAACCACTAATGTAATTATACTTCATAAGTTGTTATGAAGTAGAAATTCCAGATATAGTGTGAATCCATATTGGAATGACAATTGTCGGGTAATGAAAGGTAATATTGAGAATTCAAGATTGAGAAAGTTCTAAGATAGTTTAATCCAGAACATAGCAGTGAGTTGGTAAAATATCCTAGTCCGATATTTTAGACTGGTATAGTCTAAATTGGGGAGAATGAGTTATCAATGAATCTAAGGATTTAAGGAATCCAAAGAATAATGTATAGTAGTAGGAATGAATATTCATTGCCCAGAATTGACAACTCATTCTGACAATAAGGTGAAATCAGTTATTCTCAAGAGTTAGTTGAGATCTGGTTGTCACAGTGGTATGATCAGAGTTAAAGATATATTTAAAGATGATTTCAGGCGATTGCTAGATCACTTTAAGTAAATGGTGGAAACCATTAGAACTCACTAGAACTCATGCTATATTCATGAATGAAGGGTGTTGAGTTTTGAAACCCTATTTTAATCAAGTTGTTATTTTGTTATCAATAACAACCTGAAATCTTTGAAGACTTAGAAGGCGCACAAGTATTACCATATGAAGAATTGTACATTGTAACAGTAAATTGGTTTAGACTAGATTTTGCAAGTGTCGGTACTAAGTTTCAAATGTCAATTATTTGTATGAGTGTTGAATATCAACAGCAAATCGAGGGATTTGACTAGGAAAAAGACAATATGAGATTGTCATATATTCAAAACAAAGGTAAAAGAAAAAAGTAATCTTGAAATAATTGAATATTACAAACGATTGATCCAGGGATCTCTAGAATTGTTATGTAATTTATTCAGTTAACTCAATTATAAAAATTGTATAAGCTAAAATTAGATACAAGGATGCCTTAGAGAAAGTTGAAGTATAGTTTAACTATAATGTTTGCTTGATGATACCTGAATTATAGAAAAAGTAAGAAGTTTATCCTAAGACTTCTTATTCAGGTAAGAATTTGTGTTGACACAATAAAGCAAAATTGTAGCTTATACTTTTATCTATATATATAGTTCAAGATTTGTGAGAATAACTATTGGAGATTGATAATCTTGAGATAGCCATTTTGGTAGTTGTACCAAATGTGGAAATGCATCACTTATAAATAAGGTGAAAGGTTGTTGAGTGTATTTTAATCATTCTTAAATATTATGGAAAATCTTAGAAGAATCGTTAAAAGACAATCTTGAGGTAAAAAGACCAGTGGATTGGTATAAGCAAGAATCTCAAACTATGGAAGTTTGAAAAGTGGAATTGTCAGAGTGATAGAAATATAAGGTGAGATATATACCTTGAATTTCTCAAATGTTAAGAATTCACTCAGAAACATCACTCATTAAGGTGATTTTTTTGGCAATGCCTTGAATAGGAAAAAGACAAAGGATGTAGTTACAATAAAGCTACTCAATAATATATTTTGAGTGAGATATGAAATGATGAACAATTGAAGTCATGCGCAGACACATCATCAGCTGAGTTGTCTGGATTGGTAACTACAAGTATGATCTTTGGAGCTCAGATTGGAGCAGAGTTAATAATGATTAATTGAGTGATGCATTGTTGGAGAAATTGATTGAGATTATTTATTGGGTCAAGATTTGACTACTAGCTATTGGTATTCTATGTGAACAATCTTAAATCAAAAAATTTAGCATGTAAAGAAAGTCTTTGGAACTTGAATCAAAAGCGAGGCAAGAACGTTATGAAAATCTAATGGATTTCTTTAAAAGATTCATTCAGGCAAAATCCAAAATCATTATGATAAAAATGAATTGTTGGTGACCTGGAATGAAAATCGACTGTGACAATTTTATAAAGAATTATAAGATATATCAGCAGGAGGAAGCTGAGTGTTATTAACCTGGAGGGTTATATTATTCTTGCCCTATATGAATGAAATTTAATGCTAAAAAATTTATGATGGATTAACCTAAGTTGTAATGACAACAGAAAGTTGTTGAAGTTGTAGTTGTAAAAATGATTAAATTTCTTGCCATTAGTATGGTTTAATTCATGTGGAAGTGCAAGCGAGATATATGTATGTAGAAAGAGTTGAGAGTTTATGGAGAACATGATTATTATTTTGGTGAGGCACCGAGAGTTTATCTTCCTAATGGGGAAGAGATGTATAATAGCTGGGAGGGACCTTTCTTAATCTTAACACAATATATCTGCAGCTAATCTTAGTTCCAGAGAATATAATTTTTGAGCTTGTGACTTGGAAGGTGATAATTACTGGAAGAAATAATTTGTTGTGTGAGTTCTCTAGTATTAATATTGTCAAGCTATAAACATTGAGTTGTTTCCCTCAAAAGGTTGTATGCTTAACTTCGTCGTTAATTGGTGTGAGATGAGAAGTAAATATACAAGCAAGTTGGAACATGAGCAATTTAGAACTACACAGAAAGGTGTTAACAAACTATCAGTATACAATCACAACTCGGATAAATGAAAAGATATATGAGGAAGTGTAGATGGTTTGAGTTTCCCAAGAACTACGACTTTACTCTAAAGTATCACCCAAGAAAGGCAATGGGGTTGGAGATGCCTTGAGTAGGAGAATAACAAGCATATTAAATGTAGCTACTGCCAGAGCTTCTCAGTTTAGACTTCTTGCGAAAGCATCTATGATGATGATTATTCATGTGAGTTTAGCTGAAACATCATCAACTAAGAGAGCTACTTTCAGAGCTACTATTATGTTCTTCTGAGCTCAAATTTAGACTGAATCGGAGATGAGTCAATGGATGATCAGTTATCAAAAAGTTGATCAGGATTACATAGGACGTCAAAGATTAGTGGCTAGTTTAGATCATCCTGATTGGTCAGTATATGATGATGGTGCATTACGATTCATGGATAGATTGTATATTCCAGTTCAGGATTAGTTGAGGCAGGAGTTGCTAATGGAATCTCATAGATATCTTTACTCTATTCATCCAGGTGACATTAATATGTATCATGATATGAGGCATATCTATTAATGACCGATATTGTTGAGTTTGTAAGGAAATGTGAGATATACCAGCAAGTTAAGGCTGAGCATTTAAAAAAACATAGAACTTTATTGCATTCACTGTTTATTCCTGAGTGGAAATGAGAACATATATTGATAGATTTTATTTCCGATCTATATTTGATTCAGTGTAAGCACGATGCGGTATGGGTTGTAGTTGACAGGTTGACAAAGTTTGCATATTTCTTGCCAGTATCTATGTGAAATCCTTTTAACCAATTATGTGAGGTATACGTACATGAGATGTTGAGATTTCATGAAGTTCCAGTGTCAATTACTTCAGTTAGAGATTCGAGATTCGCATCCAGACTGTGGAGTGAATTATAGAGATAGCTGGGAATAGTTCTTAACCTCAGTAGGGTATACTATCTGCGGACTGATGGGCAGCCCGAGCGATTTATTTTTGTGCTAGAGGATATACTTCTAGTTTGTATCTTGGAGTTTGGTGGTAACTGGAAGAAATACATTTCTCTATGTAAGTTGATTCAAAACTACACAAATAATTCAGTAGATTCGTCAGCGTTTGACTACGGCACAACTAAGACAGAAGATATATGCCAATAAGCATCATAGGTTGTTGGCGTTTTCAAGGGACGATCTCGTCCTGTTGAAAGTCTTACATATGAAAGGATTATATATGTTTGGTTTGTGAGGTAAGCTAGCTTCAAGGTATATTGGGTCGTTCAGAGTACAGGAAAGACTTGGTCCTGTTGCTTACATGTTAAAGTTACCTCCTTAGTTAGCTAAAGTCTATAATGTCTTCAACATATCTATGTTTCACAAAACAGCGACTAAGTTCACTCCAAAGATTGATCGGAATGAATTTAGTCTTTGGGAAGACTTATCTTACGACGAGCAGTTGA
The DNA here is from genome assembly GCA_039657325.1 of Stephania cephalantha. NCBI lineage: Eukaryota > Viridiplantae > Streptophyta > Magnoliopsida > Ranunculales > Menispermaceae > Stephania > Stephania cephalantha. The sequence continues at coordinate 10,005,500 of CM077578.1, read as the reverse complement.
TTTAGATACTTGATCGTAAGATTCAGAAGCTGAGAACCAAATAGATTCCTTTAGTTAATGTGAAATGGCAATTTCACAGAGATAAGGAACTAACTTGGGAGCAGGAGTCTTATATGAAAGAGCAGTTTCCATTTCTCTTCGAAACTACAGGTAATTCTACATTTACTTTAATTTCGAGGACAAAATTTCTTTAAATTGGGGAGACTGTAACGACCAGTTACCTTATGCTGGTGATTAGTGTTAATTCAAATTCTAATTAACCCGAGTTGGGCTCATGGTTATGTCTGGCGTACCTCAATTAGTGTATGCATAGGTTTGTATGATGGTTTGTGTTTGGTTGGAGTGTTTAATGAATTTTATAGGTTGTAGTATAAAAGAGAGTTTATATACAATTCTATAATCAGGAAATAAGTAATTAAACGATAAATAGCCAGTACACTAAGTGCGACGAGGGGTCGTGAAATAAATGTGCACACCCGAGAACACTCATAGGCATATTCGATGAATTTATTGGCGAGAAAATACATGAAGTATGTATATATTTATATATTTGATATATAAATATATATATTAAAGTTATAAGTTTGGTTTGAATTATATGGATCGGTGGATCACCTCGAGATGAGCGCAAGGGTTGATGGTGTTAAAATTGGTGTCACTTTAAGGAGTGTCATTTTAACACATCAACCACTTGATCAGCCTCGAGATAGCTCAATGCATATATCGAGAAAAACCCATATATAAAAATCCAAAATCATCAAACTTATCCTCATTTCATCGATCAATCGAGATAATGAAAGGAACCAAGCAGCTGAGTGTTTGATTTGGAGGGGATCAATCCAAAAGTTCATTCACGTGAATTGAAGAGCTTAAACAACTAGAAATTCAGAGATCATCACGTTAGTAAATTTGGTTTTTGAGTTTTTGAAGTTCAATTCGATGGTGGACGATGATTTCTCTGTGAATTGTTGTTATTGATTACTGGAAATGGTTTGTTACCTCGCTAGAGGTCCCCCTGATGAATTTTGGGAATGTTTGATGTTGTTGTAGTGATTTATGGATTGGACAGTGGTTGCTATCTTGTTTATTATCGAGACAGTATTGGGTGGAGCGCACTCCACCTAGCAGAGGAGTGAACTCCCTTCATCAATTGGGACGAAACCAATTAGTGGAGCGCGCCTCACCAAGGGAGCACGCTCCCACCCCAGAAAATATCAATTATTATAAGTTTTAGTTAGAATTTCCTAAGGTCTTAGGGACTGACTTAGAGGTTCTAAACATAAGGAATTAGACCTATATTGATCACAAATGATTTTGTGATAGGTGTTAAATCATAGGGAAAGCGTGAGTGACCCAGAAACCTAGGAAGTTTAGAAATGAAAACTTAAACAGAGATAAGTATAGACTCGCTTATTTATCAATGTTGTTTGGCTAGTTTAATATATGTAGTTCATGTAGTTATTGGACTAAATGGGTAGACTATGTAAATTGTGATGTTTTCACTAAACATAAAATGGTGTCAGATGTGATCCATGAGAGTAACTCTTGGAACTAAGACTAGGAAATATAGGATGCGAGGTTGATCTCCCAACCTATATGTAACTCCTACTCAGTTAGATAGGTTGCGTGGGTTACATATTCACTAAAGGGTTTTAGATAGAACCATTGGACATTAACGGATTGACTAGACAATACATCAACCGATATGTTGGTCTAACAATCGCATTAATGGTGTTGGTAGATAATCGACTCTAGTTTTATAAATAAAATGGGAATCACAATGTAATAGTCATTGACAGTTGGACTTGCATATGTTATTTATTGAATTATATACGTTTAATAATCTCGTTAGTTAACATTGGTGCATATTGTTATTGCATAATGTTCTTGATTATTATATGGAATGTTGATGACTTTGAGAATCCTTACTTATTGAGCAAGTTAGACTGCTCACCCTAAATAATATTTTAGGAATACCGATGAGCACTACAACAACATGATAGAGAAGATTTAAGAGTATCGATCTTCTCTTCAATGTAATGAATATCCCATTTTCATATATATTTGTATTGAATTATATTTTTGTAATATCACAAAGGATGGGAGGTTTTGTATAACCGAGGTTTAGTCCGGTTTGATTTGATATTGTATATCTTGTTTAAATATCAAGAAAAGTTTTTAAATTTTCAATGCATTTATTATTTGCTTTACATAGATATTCGATATATTGTTGCGTTTATTAGGAAATAAAAAGGGGAGGCTGAAGGCTCTAGTTAATTCTAGCTAGATTAACGGGGCTTCATTAAGGTTTTAGGTCAAGTATCGCCCAAATCGGGTTAGGGGATGCCACACAATTATTGGCTCAAAACTCTATCAATACATTATTATCACAAGTAAGCTGAGACACACTTAGTAATTTTTTCTTAATTTGCGGAACACACAATGCATTTTTAAATGATAAATTCGTACTAAGTGATGGAGTTTTAGCAATACAAACTCTAGAAATTATCAGTCATTGATCATCACCACAATGCATTTTTTTCAGATGTGCCAACAGCTAGACAGGATGGAACAAACACAATGATCTTATCAGTGTGCTACTGCATTACATATAAAGGGGATGGTGCGCTATATGAGACATATGTTTCGTCACCCCAATGATCGTAGCCACCCGCTTCTACCTTCCGCCTGTTATTATGATGATGATGGCAAGCATCGTGCGAGGGATGACTTCCCATCTTTATTTGAGGATTGATATCATATCTTATATATCTAAGCATTAGGCTTTTCACTCAGGGGAGTCTCAGTTCACACACTCTATCTCCTTTTTGTTTATTTTTTCCTTTATTTTGGTATTATCTTGACTGCTTTATATTTGTTTGTTGAGTTGTTTATCTTGCTTGCCATTTCCCTGTTTTTCGTTCATTTTGTTTTAGGTTTCATCGAGGGCAAAGAACATCTTAAGTTTGGGGGTGCATAATGCCTATTTTGCAAGCATGTGAATGTTAGTTAGAGAATTCTTTTGATTTTTCCTTATGTGACCTACAGTCTATGATATATTTTTTTATCAAACCAATGAGACGAAATACCTGGGGAAGAGTAAATGGCATATGTGCTTAAGTGTTTAGCTTAGCTAGATCGAAGTTTCTCTGTAGATGCCCGTATAGGAAGGACCTATGCCAATGCAAAAAGGGGATAAACTAAAAGTAGGCGGGCTTTAATAAGAATTCGGGGATTCTAGAACTTATTCTAGATCCACTCGAGGCGATAAATTCTGAACTTAAAGGATCGAGGAGAGGAGTCAGGCCTTGTTTGAATGTTTTACCCAATATCCTATATCTCCTTCCCATAATTAATATCGCTAGTTATCCCGTTGAGCCTTCCTTATCATGAATTTTTGGCACCATTCATTGTCCCGAGCTAAAATGTAATGGCCCTAATAAATCTAATCCTAGTCAATTGCCTAATATGACCGTAATGTGGCGGCTGACCCTACGTGGCAACTTGGTCAAAAAACTCGGACGTCGACAGTGAGGTAATAATTCAATAATTTTATTTGTATGTGATGCCTTGAATATTTTATGTTTATCTATGTGTGCACGCAAAACAATATTGACGTCGTTGTCAAATGGAGGAGTAAGCGTAGTTCTCGAGATGTGCGCTTACATGAGTACTTGGGTAAGTCAACAATATTGATTTAAGTTGGTCTAATGGAACTAATTTATTTGAAATGCCTAAAATAAGTCATAAGGAGCATTTTTGTCATTTCACATATTAAAATTTTAAAAAATAAATAAATTAGAATTATGAGGTGTCAACTTCTTGTAGGTTATGAAGAGATAATGAAAAATTTAATAAAAACTAAATAAAGAAAATTATGTGGTGGTGGTTCACTCCTTATAGTGAGAAAAAACAAGGAACCTCCTTGTTCATTGAGATAGTGTAGATGTGGGTTGGAGTGGATGAGAGAATTTATTTCTATTGGAGGATCTTAATCAAGCTAAGTAAGTTTAACATTTAATTTCATCTAATTTTGATGTTATGAATTTAATACATAGTACATTAGATTAGTTCATTGTTGGTAGTTTGATCTTAGTGGAGTTTATTTTTTTAGTGGAATTGATTTAAAATGAAAAGAAGTATTGCAATTGGTTTGTTGAAGGAATGAATGAAAGAAAGGAAACAAGAAAAAAAGAAAAGAAAAAAAAAAAGAGTTTCGGTTTCACCCAAAATCACCAACCGTGATATTGGGGAGATTGGGGGGAGGATGCACGCACGAGATTAGGCTTAGCATTGGCCAGGCCCAATCTAACATGGCTAAACCAGTCCGGCCCGGACCCAATTCAGGGGGGGCTAAGCCCCCAAATGAAAAAATATTTTTTATATATATTTTTTCCATTTGAATTTATGAAAATAACATAAAATCATAAAAAATGAGAAAAACTCAAGAAAATAGGGAAAAATTTGGAAAAAAATAAGAAAAGTGAGGAAAATTGTTGAAAAGTGAGTTAGGAGGTCTTTTGGGGATTTTTACATCGAAATTTTCCTCGAAAAGCGTGTCAACTCTGTAACTTCCCTATGTTGAATTATTTTGGGATTTAAAAATCTAAATCATATCAAATAGGCTCAAACACACCTAATTGATTGTAAATTGATACCAGGAGCCTGGGGGACTAGTATTGAGTATGTGATACATATTTCGAGGCGTATGGGAGCCGTGATTTCACTTGGTATTTTGCGTATTGAGGTAAGTACTAGTAAGAAATTTAATATTATTATTTTTATTTCCTTGCTACATTTGATGGAATTATTGCTATTATTAGACTCTACCTCCTTATAGAGTGACGTAGTGTCTAAATGGTATGGTCTAGTTGTGTCCACTCGTGGGTTGAGCAACCGATTAGCTCTTGTGGGTCCCCGACGGGCCTGAATCCTTTGAGTGAGCATCCGTCAGGTGTCGTGGCTCCTCCCAAGTATTTAAGTTCCATTGTGGTTAAGCATCCAGTTAAGTCTGTGGCTCCTTTTAGAATGTTTTCTCGGACTGCGGCTCAAGCAAGCTGACAGTGCCGAATGGATTAGGTGCAGTCGATGCAGCTTCGACCCGCCGCACTAGTGTTAGATACTTACACATTTTAAGTGGCTTTGAGCCCACGTGTAGAGGTTCAGGACCACTTAATCCCTATTCTTTGCTTCCGAGTCACTTGGTCCCTACCGTTGATCACAGTCTGTCTATCATGCATTTTATTGACTCTTTCTCAGTGTTTTATTTTCCTTCTAGCCTGATTTATGGACTTGTTTATTGTTTAATCTAAATTACTGTTGAACTTCTTCTGGATTTACTCACTGGAATTGTCTCCAGTTTTGGTGACAATTGCAAGTTCCTCTAGTAGCAGGGGCAAGGACCCTGTGATCGGTGACTTCCTCTGAGATTCCCTCAGAGTTAGCTCCTCTATGTCACTATAGTAGGTTTATTTTAATATTTTGAACTGTACATATGATATATGTTTATTTTGTTGGTTACTTCGAGGTTTATTTTGGGTTTTGAGACGTTTGATACATGTATATGACACTTCTTTACACTATTAATCACCACATATATACATGAGATCTACTTTTGTAGAATTTCCACACCTAGGCATGTCCCGAATACCATTTATTTATTTAAGTTGCTTTAAATATTTCTTAAATTGCTGCGTAAACATTAAGACTTGTTAAACTAAATAACAAATCAAATAAACAACAAATGATTTAATAACTTGGATAAGATGTTGACTAGGCCTGAGTTGACTCTGCGGGAGTTGACCGGAGGTCTATATAGGTTTAGATCGGGCGGGGCCCAAGTTGTGGGGTCCAGGGTCGTCACAGTTGGTATCAGAGCATAGGTTTTTATCTTTAACTTTATGTAACCCACAACTCGACTAAAATACAAATTTAAAGTTAGGGCACAGCTGAACTTAGAGTGGAAATCCTATGATCCTGACTTAGAGTATTAGTTGGGAAGTAAGGAGAGTTGGGGGAAACTAAGTTTGGATTATACATATTAATTGATTGATATGTATTATATACTATTAACAGTAATTAAGAAAGCTGATCGAATCTCGTTATTTGCCATTTGCAGCCCGCGATGGCTGATCAGCGGGACACCAGTGATTAGAGTGGAGCTACAGGTCCAAGCCCTATTGATCCAGCAGAATTTCAGGCATTGACATAGATGGTTATTTTACAGGATAGACATCTGGAGGACATTTTGACTCTACTTAGGGGACAATTGCCATCGCCATCGATACCTACGGTGACTTCCACACCGGGCGCGAGGGCGCCTACACCTCAGGCGACTCCGTCGCGATCTACGTGTTGGGGCATGTGCCCTAGGTCAATCCATTAACTGTCTTTATGAATACTTTTAGTTAATAAAATAGAGGATTTCATTTGTTGTTTATTATAATTAATTTGCATGTTTACATTATAATAAGATCCATGGGTATTTACATAAATATCCTAAATGTCCCTAGTCGATCATTATACTGGGGAATTATGATGAATAAGACTAGTGTGAGTCTTGATTGATGATCATATGATGATTATACGTATAGGGATACGAATCAAGATCACGAGTACTTGTTAGGGAACAAAGTCTTTGGGCCACCGCTATGAGAACATCACATGGATTAAGTCATAGTTGTTTCTCATGATAGGTATATTTTTCAGGTCCTCGACTTGAGATTACCGAGAGACTTCAACATTAGGAACACGGTGATTTGACACAATCAAACGTTGTCTTTAACCGGACGATTATAAAGGTTGTGATTGGTTATGTGTGAGCAATGTGATGAAGTTGTGTAATCAAGATAAATTTGTCCATCTCATATAAAGAGAGATATCAAGTGGATCCTCGATGTGTTAGACATTAAAATGCCTCGTCTAAGTGAATTAATATTGATCAATGTCACTTGGATGTTTTCAGTCTACCTAGAGATCGAGACTAGTACGATCGAACATGTTGGATGACAATTCCATGCCTTATGTTTGATCAAAAGGATATCGTGTGACAAAAAGATGTTATATACATTATTGATTAGGTTGTATCGATTTGATATTCGTACAACTTAGATAGTCATAATGTCTTGCTAGAGGCCGCTTATGACTTGTATACCAAAATGAGTTTTGGTACACTGCCAACGTGTATGAGCCTATTGGGTCGCACACTAAGAATGGTTTTGCGAGATTTTAAGATGGTTCAGAAAAATGAATTTTATATGATAAAATTCGTGACAGAAACGTCCTTGTGGTGTATTACACTTATACTTCTTTAAGTAGGGGTATATGTGTAATTTACTTAACCGTCTATATACAAGGGGTTGTATAAATAGACGCTTTAAGTTAGAACACATATAGGAAAAAATTAAGGGTCGAAACTCTATTTTTCGTTTAAGAAACGAATTAGGATTTTCTGGTACGCTCTGGATCGTTTTGGAGAGAAACAAAAGTTTTGATATTCTCTCGAAGCTAGCACTTCGAATCTCGACCGCCGTTTGTGTGTGGACTACTGGTAGAGGGCGTTCATCGTTGGCAGCGCCTTAGAGATCGATCAACCTTCAGAAAGGTATATTGCGACCGAGGTATGATTAAGTTTTCATGTTTTAAACGTTTTTAATGGAATTAGATTCGGATCTGTTAGGGTTTTTGTCAAAATTGTTTTGTAATTTCCGCTGCGTATGAACCCCAAAACCCAACACTACGGTGCATGCAACATCAGTTACTGTCGTAGTACCCATACTACCCGAGATAGCAGCGCCAGTAGTTACGACACTGACAAATAGAGATATTGACTTTGATTTACCGCTTATCCAGATTGATTAAGGAGTACGAGAGGTACAGATCAAGGAAGTTAAGTGGAGATTCTGATGTGTCAGAGGTAGAGAAATTCATCAGGAGTCATGAGAAGATCCAAAGACTTTTGAGGTTAGAGGATAACAAGACGCTTAGGTTGGCAACTCTTTCCTTCTCGAGGGACGCATATACTTGGTGGACCAACCTAGAAGCCACCCAGGGAGAGCCGTAGACATGGAAGGACTTCATGAAATTGTTCAACCAGAAGTTCTTTCCACCCTTAGTGAGGATTGAATTGATGCATATCCGACAGAGGCTGTGAGAGTTTGTGATTCGGTATATGGGGAGATTCCAACAGCTGTTACCGTTTGCTGATCGTGTTGTTGATAGTGATAGGGACCAGGTCCATTTTTCTGTGAGGGGTTGTTTCCTGCCATCGGGGGCACAGTGGTTACGACCGAGCCGAGTAACCTTGATAGGGCTTACGAACGCAGTTTGACTAGGGAAGCTTATCTTATCACGCACCCAGAGGATGGCGCCCTACGACCTACAGAGACACCGATTGCTTAGAGTTCAGGGTGGAGATCTGAGCAGGTTCATAATAGAGATAGGAAGAGGAAGAGGAACCATCAAAGGTTCGAGAGAGAGCAGAGTTTAGGTTCTGACTAACCGCATCCCGTTTATACAGCCACAGGCACCGCATGTTTCTCAGTCAGGCATAGTTTAGGGCTACCGACGGTATGACTAGAGACAGAGGTAGTGGCCAATATGGCCAGAGGCCAGGACGGTATAGCCAGAGGTCAAACCAGTGGCATAGCGGACAGTCTAGGCAACAAGGACCAAGACTATGTTTTGAGTGCAAACATGAGGGGCATATTAAGATTAATTGTCTGAAACTCGTTGGCGTGCAGCAGAGCTCGCAGCAGCAGCGACCCCGAGAGAGAGCACACGTAGTGGCTCAAGTGGACCTACAAGCGACAGCTTATAGAGGGTATGATTTATATTTTTCATCGCATGATGCATACTTTGATTGATTCTGGTTCGACCGTGTCTTTTATTTCTAGACGGATGATAGATGATTTAGGATTGAGATCTATTATGCTTAGCACCCACTCGATCCTCAACACGGTTGTCCAGGACAAGATTTATCGTAATATGGTCTGTAAGGGTTGTACTATCGAAATAGAGGGACACGAGATGCCTAAATACCTCAGAATACTAGAGTTTTTAGAGTTTAACGCGTTATTGGGGATGAACTGACTGGGAACACATCACGCACGGTTGGATTGTTTCGGTAAGATAGTCAAATTGTGGATTCTTGAGCAGTAAAAGTTCAGTTTCTACGGTGTTTCGACACATCTTCAGAGTACCAGAGGTAGAGTGGCTACGAGCTAGGAGATGGAGACATTCGCCAGTATTCTGAGTAAAGTGAAGAAATCGGTGGCAACTATTGAGGAGGTACTCGTGGTGTGCAAGTTCCCAAATATGTTCCCGGAGTATTTACTCGGATTACCACCCCTACGAGAGATCGAATTTATTATCGACCTATTCCCTGGGAGGAAGCCGATTTCGATGCCTCCATATAGAATGGCACCGAAAGAGTTAGAGGAGTTGAGGACCCAACTTCAGGAGTTGACAAATTTAGGATTTATTCATCTTATCATGTCACTATGAGGGCTCCAGTATTGTTTGTGAAGAAGAAAGATGGAAGTTTGAGACTTTACATTGATTACACACAGTTGAATCCTGTTACAATCAAGAACAAGTATCCACTTCCTCGAATAGATGACTTGTTCGATCAGTTGAAAGGCACAATGTGGTTTTCCAAGATTGACTTGAGGTTAGGGTACCACCGGCTTAGGATCAGGGATGAGGACAGAGAGCAGACTGCCTTCAGTATACGTTATGGTCATTACGAGTTTGCAATCATTCCGTTTAGGCTGACGAACGCGCCGACAATGTTTATGGACTTGATGCACCAAGTGTTGAGACAGTACTTGGATCGTTTCATGATTGTCTTCATAGATGATATTTTGATATACTTTAGGACTCATAAGGATCATGAGGGGCATCTCAGGACAGTTTTACAGACAATGAGAGAGCACCGACTTTATGCTAATTTTAGTAAATGTGAGTTCTGGTTGTCAGAGGTCAGATTTTTGCGACATGTAGTTGGATTTAGTGGAGTATCAGTGGATCTGTCGAAGGTCCAAGCAGTGATGGATTGGCATACCTCATAGTCAGTGATAGTTATTCACAGCTTTTTGGGTCTAGTAGGGTATTATCGAAGATTCGTGCGCGACTTCTATAAGATCCCGACACCGATGACGAGGATGACTCAGAAGGATGTCAAGTTTGAGTGGGACAAGAAATGTGATCATGCTTTTATGACACTAAATGAGAGATTGATGACAGCTCCAGTGTTAGTAGTGCTTGAGGCAGGAAAGAGGATGGTTATGAATACCGATGTGTCACAGGTCAGACTGGGGTGTGTTCTGATGCAAGGACATGGTGTGATTGCTTATGCGTCTCGACAACTGAAGATTCACGAGAAGAACTACCTAGTACATGACTTAGAATTAGTAATAGTGGTATTTGCTTTGAAGATTTAGTAGCACTACCTATATGACGAAAGATTTACTTTTTTCACTGATCATAAGAGTTTAAAGTATCTCTTTACGTAGAAGGACCTGAATATGAGACAGTGCATATGGCTAGAGTTCCTAAAGGATTACGGGTTCTCCTTAGAGTACCATCCGGGGAAGGCAAATGTAGTGGCGAACGCATTGAGCCGTAAGAGATCCAATACAAAGGTTGTTATTTGTTAGATAACACATGAGTTTGCACTCCTCGAGGTGGCAGATATGATGAGTTCGACTGACATTGCGACTGCTACCGAGGCATACATTTGTTGACAGATAAGGACTCTACTTGTCTCTATTCAGAGGGTCAGCAGGCTGATGAGCAATTCCAGATATTTCATGAATTGGCATAGAGTTTAGATCATCTAGAGTGGAGTTAGTTGACGGACTCATGCTTGAGATATCAAGGACGACTATGGATTCCATCAATGGTTGAATTACATACAGAGATACTTCAGGAGGCTCACCGCTCACATTTTACCATTCATTCGGGCAGAACCAAGATGTATCAGGATATGAAACGTCTATTTTTGTGGCTTGGGATAAAGGCGAACGTAGGGGATTACATCAGGAGTTGCGGGATTTGCCAGCAGGTTAAGGCTGAGCATCGGAGGCCTAGAGGACTGTTACACCCACTTCCCATTCCTGAGTAGAAGTGTGAGCATATTGCCATGGATCTAGTCCGTGGTTTACCTCGATCTCCGTACAAGCATGATAGTATCTGGGTGATTGTGGACCGAATGACCAAATCTACACACTTCTTGCCAGTTTTTACCAAACAAAAGTTTGAGTAGCTAAGCGTCCTATATAAGAGAGAGATTGACAAACTTCATAGGGTATTAGTAGCAAGTAATCATATCTAATGCCCCAGGATGTTTGTGGTGCCACCGATGGCTTTACTATTTAATGCCTCATGATGTTTGTGAAGTTTACCACCGAGGGCTTTACTTGTCTAATTGAATTCATAAGTGTATCAACTAGGGACATGAATTGGAGTTGCCTTCTCTTGTACTTTTGTGATAGATAGACGTGCATCGGTAACGACTTTTGATGAACCTACTATTGGTTCGATAGAACTAACGAGAGGGCACATAAGGCCTATGTGTCATCTAGTGATTGTCATCACCTCGAGGGTAAATGAGTCAGTCACCGAATTTTTGCCAATAACTAGGATGCATTGAATGAGACCACGACTTTATATTATTACTAATCCTTATGATATCTCTCTTTTGTGAACCCTATGCATGATGATGAGTTTTAGCTTGAATATGTTTTTATCAATCTTGTTGACATGACTTATTAAATGCTTTATAAATCCATGCAATGTCTTGTTTTAAATGCTCCTTTATCCAATTTCAATTCATGCTAACATTGCATGCTTATTAAGTATTAGTTGCGTATTTGATGGTTGAGCGGGTTTTTCGCATTACTGAGCTATGTTGTCCCTTTTGGCTCACTCCGTTTACATTTATGGACCATACATTTCGATGCTAGATCGAGACAAGGGAAAGGCGATCGTTCGCAGTCTTCTCTTATTGTGAGCCTTGTATTGCTATATTCTATTTATTTGTTTTTGAAACTATTGTACTTAGGTCATATTCAAATGGGTCTCTCGGGTAGATTATACCGTACTTTCCTTAGTTGAACTATTTGAGAATATGTCACATGTCCATATTTGAATGTAGAATTAGAAGCCCACATATACTTTTACACTACGTCATATAGATTTCATTTTTAATTATTTCTGCACTTATTCATCCATTTGCATTAATTGATATTTCGCATGTCATTTTAGGCGTGTCAGACCGTTTACTCGTATTCGGTTTGAGTACTGGACATGGGTGGCAGTCTGGGCCAGACGACCCGACCTTAGGTCAGGTAAGGGTCGTCACATCACCACATAGGTCACTCATATATCATTACATACAAAACTCATAAGTCACTTAATGATTTATCCTAATATGCAACAAGAAGGTCATATGGTGCCTTGCTTTAACACACCCTTACAATGCATAATTCACTTTACAGTATATAATATATAAACCTCCCCATAATGAAAACTTCTATAACATTATTTGAATACTCTTATAGGAGAATACAATGCCACTGGATGAGAGTTATCAACATCGAGAGATGACAATCCATAACTTGTTGGAGATTTGATTTAATACTTGTTAGAGGAAATATCTGATATATCTTATTGTGGGTAGTTATGATCATAATAGCTAATAAGTAGGAGTTGATTTTTACTAGTTTTTAGTCAAAGTAAATAACGGCCAGTTGCTAATTTATCTCAATTTCTTGTAACTCATTGTAAGCCTTTAAAATGGCATGTGTTTTTTTGACAAGTATGAACAATAAAGAATAAAGAAAAACTACATTTGGGTTTTCTTCTTCAAAACTTTGCTTTCTTTAATTCATTGCAAAGTCTCTCTAACATTGTGGTATCAGAGCGTACTTGTTTTTATACCTAGAGCATCTTTCATGGCATAAATAGCAATAATCGTAGTGTGACCTAACCCTCCATTCCAATTTTTAAGGGTGATTACTATGAGTTATGGAGCATTAAAATAAAGACACTATTCAAGTCACAAGAGATATAGGACTTGGTGGAAAATGGCTACAATACTGAAAATGGAGAAACTAGATTGAAAGAAAACAAGAAGAAAGATGCAAAGGCCTTGTTCTTCATCCAACAAGGTGTCCATGAATCAATTTTCTCAAAAACTGCAGTAGCCTTAACAGTAGATGAGGCCTGGAGAATTTTGGAAGTGGCATTTCATGGGACGTCCACAGTTATCACGGTTAAGTTGCAGACACTTAATCATGAATTTAAAATTTGCAAATGAAGAATGGCGAATTAGTGCAGGAATACTTGACAAAAGTAGCAGACGTTGTCAATCAAATACGATCTTATAGAGAGAGCAGAGAAGGTTGTTGTGACCAATGTTTTAAGGAGCTTACCTACTAAATTCGATCATATTGATGCAGCTATTGAGGAGTCTAAGAATTTGTCAATTTATTCTTTTGATAAAATGATGTATTCACTCTAATCTCATGAAGCTAGAATAAACAAAGCATATGACAGATTGAAGAAAAGGCATTTCAAGTCAAAGGAGAAGAGTCGAATTCATTTGATCAAGGAAGAGGCAGAGCAAGACCTCAAGGGGGAAACTTCATCGCGCGCGAGAGAGACGAGTAGAGGTTATGAGCAAATATTCAACAACAACAAATGCAGGGATCCATATTATAACTACAACAAGTTTGGGCATGTGAAAGCGATTCTTGGTTTAATGAAAACAATCAAGCAAACTTTGTAGAAAAAGATAATGAAGAGATCAAGTTTTTTATGGCACAATGTGATGCTACTGATGTGCAAGGTGATGCATGGTTTGTTGACACCGGGTGTTCGAATCATATGACAGGTGGTAAGGCTCTCTTTAAACAACTTGACAAAACTCAAAAGAAAACTGTTAAATTGGGAGATAGGCAAGAGATACAAGTTGAAGGGAAAGGTATTGTGGCCATTAAAACCAGCCAAGGTAAAACAAAATTATTACATCATTTTTATTTTGTTCCTAACTTGGCACAAAACTTTGCTGAGTGTAGGACAACTCATGGAAAGTGGGTATATAATTAAATTTGATGAAGGAACTTGTGTCATTACTAACAAACAATCAGGTCATATGATTGCTAATGTTTTAATGGCCAAAAATAGGATGTTTCCACTTAAGGTTTCTTCTGTAGAAGATTTTGCATTGGTTGCAGGCGAGAAAATTGATGCCAAGTTGTGGCATTTTTGCTACAGACATATTCTAAATGAAATTGAGTGCAGTTATTAGAGCGGAAAGGCATGGTGCATGGACAACCAAAAATTAAATCTCTTGATTTATGTGAGGCATGCATCTATGGTAAGCAAAAAAGGAAGTCGGTTCTGAGTGGGAGGGCATGGAAACCGACAACATGTCTTGAATTCATTCACGCCGACTTATGTGGCCCTATAAGTACACCATCATTCGGAGGAAGCTACTATTTTCTACTATTCACTAATGATTTTAGTATGATGAACTTGATATATATCTTGAAATTGAAATAAAAAACATCAGAGAATTTCAAGAAATTCAAGGCATTAGTTAAGAAGCAGAGCAGTACAAGCATCAAAATGCTTCGTACAGATAGAGGTGGTGAATTTTTTTCAAAAGAATTCAATCACTTCTGTAAATAGAATGGCATCAAAAGGGAGTTGACAGCACCATATACCCAATAGCAGAATGGTGTAGCAAAAGCGCAAAAATAGAACCATGGTCGAGATGGCGAGAAGTTGTTGAAAGGTAAAGGTCTTCCAAACTCTTATTGGGCAGAAGCGGTTGCAATTGCCGTATATTTGTTAAATCTTTTCTCAGACGAAGGTACATTCGTAATTGTACCCCTACGAGGCATGGAGAGGAATTACACCCATTGTGAGTCATTTAAAAGTTAAGAGCTTGGCTATACGCACCACACCATTTACTTATGGCACCCTAGCAAAAAGTCAAACTTATAAAAAGTCAATTCTACTGCAAAATGACCTTTATGTCCCTCACTGCGATTAGTGCACCCGCCACCTTTTTCTTCTTGTTCTGTGCACTCCACCATAATCCATCCACACACTCTCTTGTGATTTGTAGGGCATCATCAAGTGGTTCGACCTCGCAGGTCTGGATCTCTAGTTGAAGAGTCGGTAACCCACCAAACCTCTAGTTGGAGAGTCAGTCAAAGCCTAACGAACTTTTAATTCGAGAGTCGGTCGGAACCTACCGAACATTTAGGTTGGCAGTTGTTAGCCAAATTCCACGAAAGAAGTTCTGTTTGACAACACTAAACTTAAAAGATAAGTCTAGGCCACATATTGCCGAACTTAAAATAGATATCTCGACCAAGGTTTTGGATTTGGTTGTTTCGATTTGGATGAAGGGTATTTTGGTAGAACTATTGGGGTGCCCTCATAAATTGAAATTTGAATTTGGGGTGCACTCAAAATGGGGGTGCCCTTATGAAAAGGTGGGGTGCGTATAGCCAAGTTCAAATTTTGTGGTAGTATTGCTTATGTTTTAGCAAATTCTCACAATCGCCAAAAAGCTAAATGAAAAATTTGTAAAATGCTTATTTCTTGGTTATTGTCTGAGTATAAAGCATATAAATTTTATAATCCTGTTAGTGCCAAAATAATTGTAGGCAGGAATGTAATTTTTGATGAAAAAGCAAGCTGGAAGTGGAGTAAAGGCACATGTCATGACAAGAAAAATCCACCACACATGCCCTTACTTGAGGACATAAATTTGAACTCGCCTCCAATTTAATCTGCTTCAGTTACTTCTTCAGCATCTACTCCAAGTAGGGGCAATCCAATAATTCCAACAAGTCCATCAACATCTACACAAAGTGGGTGTATTCCAACAACTTCACCAAACATCATCTCTCACAATAGTAGTTCCAGTTCACAAAGTGTTTCGTCAAGTATTGAAACGCCATCAACAAAATTCAGATCCTTGCAAGAAATATATGAAGCAAATGACTTTGCTTTATTTATCTCCGACCCCACAACTTATACGGAGGCATCAGATCGAGACGAGTGGAAAGAAGCAATGAAGGGAGAACTCAAATCTATACAAAAGAATACAACTTTGGGAATTGACAGATTTGTCTACTGGTAAGAATGTGATTAGCTTACAATGGATCTTAAAAACAAAATTTCATGTAGATAGTCATGTTCAAAGCACAAGGCTCGATTGGCGCCAAAGGATATTCTTAACAGCAAGGCATTGATTTTGAGGATAATTTTTCTCATGTGGCTCGATTTGAAACATTAAGATTATTTTTGTCCTTGGCAGCTCAGCTCAAATGGAAAGTTTATCAATTTGAAGTGAAATCGATATTTTTAAATGGTGATCTTGAAAAAGAAGTTTATGTTTCTCAACCAGAAGGATTTCTAATTAGCGGGAGAAAGGAAAAGGAGTACAAACTAAAGAAAGCACTCCATAGTTTAAAGCAAGCGTCGAGAACATGGTACACCAAAATTGATTCATATATCATCAAAATGGTTTTATTAGGAGCAAAAATGAGCCTACTCTTTATATAAAGAAACACAATGTTGTTGATTTCATTATTCTTTGTTTATATGTAGATGATATAATCTACATGGACTCAAATTCAATCTTAGTAGAATAGTTCAAAACTAATATGATGAATAACTTTGAGATGACAGATTCGGGACTGCAGCACTATTTTTTTGGTCTAAAAATATTGCAAGATGAAGCTGGAGTGATCATTCATCAAAAGAAATATGGAAAGGATTTCCTCAACAAATTTAATATGTCCAAATGTAGTATGGTGTGTATTCTCATGAATATAAATCAGAAGTTGCAATTGGAAGATGGTGCAGAAAGGGCCAATCAAAAGCATTTTAGAATTTTAATTGGAGGTTTGATCTATTTAACG
The DNA here is from genome assembly GCA_039657325.1 of Stephania cephalantha. NCBI lineage: Eukaryota > Viridiplantae > Streptophyta > Magnoliopsida > Ranunculales > Menispermaceae > Stephania > Stephania cephalantha. The sequence goes on along the minus strand of CM077578.1, from coordinate 9,988,551 downwards.
CACACAAGACTTGACATTTCATTTTCAGTGGGAGTTGTGTCAAGATTCATGAGTAATCCATCACAGATACACTGTGGAGCAGCAAAGAGGATATTGAGGTATGTTGCATGCACATTGAATTATGGAATTTGGTATATTCATTCAATTAATTTTAAATTGATTGGGTTCACTGAAAATGATTGGGCAAGCTCCTTAGATGATAGAAGAAACACATATGGTAATGTGTTTGGGCTTGGGTCAGGTGCAGTTACATGGAACTCGAAGAAACAAGCAAATGTAGCACTTTCAACAATAGAGGCAGAGTATGTGGCAGCTTCTGCGGAAGCTTGTCAATGCATCTGGATTAGAAGAATGTTAAGGGATTTACATCAAACTCAACAAAAAAAGATCGAGCTTTATTGTGATAATAAATCGGCAATTGAATCGTCAAAGAATCCTGCATTTCATGGGAGAGCAAAGCATATTGAGTTGAGATTTTATTTCATTCGAGATTTAATCAATAAAGGAGAACTGATCATGAAGTTTTGTCACACTGAAGTCCAAGTTGCAGACATATTTACCAAATCACTATCAAATGAGAGATATGCTTATCTTAGAAGCTTACTTAGGTTATCTGATTATGAATCAAGGGGAGTGTTGGAGATTTGATTCAAAATCTGTTAGAGGAAATCTCTGATACATCTTATTATGGGTAGTTATGATCATAATATCTAATAAGTAGGAGTTGATTTTTACTAGCTCTTAGTCAAAGTAAATAACGGCTAGTTGCTAATTTATCTCAATTTCTTGTTACTCATTGTAAGCTTTTAAAATAACATGTGTTTTTTTTTAATAAGAAAGTCGCTCTATTATCTGAAGTGAAAATATATGGGTTGGGAACTTTGCTTCCTCTACCCTGAACACATATTTACATACAAAATGGGCTTTCGACTGTATTTTCCAAAAAAAAAAAAAGAAGTCCCCTTCCTTAAAATGACGTGTTATGTTGACAAGTATGAAGAACAGAGAATTTTTTTTTTAAAAAAAACTACATTTGAGTTTTCTTCTTTAAAACTCTGTTTTCTTTAATTCATTGCAAAATCTCTTTAACATAACTTGCTATAACAAAAGATCAAAGTTGCTCTTAGACATTCAAACTCATTGAGCAATATAATATGACCAGAAGAAATGCATCTAAAAAACATAAGTAATTTGAGACCAAAGTTAACATGGGATGCACTAATTATGAGGGATTTGAATGGTTTGCAAAGCTCACCATCAATTGCACTTAATCGAGCACAATAGAAAAGTTTGATCCATGTAGCCGACCCCAGTTGATTTGGGACTGAGGCTATGTTGTTGTTGTTGTTGTTGCGCCCTAATTTCCCACAATGATTTCAATTTTCATAGCCTCTTCCCTAACCGTGTCAATCCCCATGACATAAATAGTTCCTAAAGGTGGGAATAAAACATGAGCATAGTCTAATCCCTCGATGTATGGAACAAGGGATCTTAATTTTACAGTCCTCATGTATAGATTTCTAGAATAGAGTTCTCCATGCCTGGTTAGAAACATGATCAACTCCTCTCACGTTCTCTCTTCACCTATAGCATTAGCAATTAGCGGTAGAGGACAAAATGTTTGGTAACGATTATGTTTTAGCCAAGCCAATGAAAGCAGGAACGAATCTGTGGAGTGCTAATTGGATTCGTGTGTGTACAAACATTGATGCACAAATTAATGGAGTACTTAGTAAACACACTTATTCACCATGCTCACTTATGTGGCGCATATTCGAGATCAAATAGTTTTTTTCTGAAAAAGATATTACTCCCTCCTATTAATAATATAAGTCATTCCAATAAAAACTCCTCTTTCAAAATTATAAGTTGCTTTTTAGAATTTTAGAAAGTATTTATTGTCTTCTAACCCATATTTCCCTTATACAACTTAAATATCTATGATTCTTCAATTCTTCAATCCATTTCATGTCAAAGAACATATATGTAAATTACACTTAAAATTAAGGCTCTCTTAATTTGTGTGTTTTTGTCAAAATGACTTGTGACCCTGTTTGGTTCACCTTATGCTCTTGCTTATCGTTGACATGTCACTCAATAAGCAGCTTTCATACTGTTTGGTTGCATTTAATGTTTTATGCGATTGGTTGACATGACAACCAAAACTACCAAAACCACCATAACCACTGCATCCACGTCATCAAAGCATAAATTAAAAGCAAAAGTTGAATCAAACAAGGCCTATGTTATTGACCGAAGAGAGTAGAAAACACAGACACCTATGGTATACACCTCGGGTTGCGTATGCTCACATCTCGAGCATGTGCCCTACAAGCGAGTGTGGTGAATGAGTGTGTTTAACGACCCAATGTCAGTCCACATAAGATGGGATGGTGTTGCATATGGGTGCCCAATCTCGGTACCCATGACATTAAAAAAAAAAAGAAAATATATATATCCACGTCAGCATGCATCGGCTAAAAGTTGTAAACGGACACTGCCCGACCGACCCAAAACCCGCCCGGGTCGAACCGCCCCAATATTTCTTTCTCTGCAAGCAAGGCATCTCTGTATTAGTAATCGAACTCTGTTCGGTTCGACTCTTCACTTTGTTTTCTCTGCTCACGAACACACAAATTCCTCTGTTTCGTTCACAAATCAATCACTACCAATCGAACAATCCGAAGAGTTGAATCGAACGATGGAAGGAGACGACTCCGTGCGCCGCCGCACTGCCCTCGCAGATTACCGGAAAAAGTTGCTGCAGCGTCAAGAGCTAGATTCTAGGGTTAGAGGAGGTTCGTACTTCCTAGAGTTTATGATCTGTGATATCTTACTGTTATTGTGTTCTGTTCATCTTGTTTTTCTTAATGTAACGTTCAGGATTGTAGGTTATGTGTTTTGGTTGGAAATTGGATTGAAAATTAGGGTTTTTTAGGTTGGGATTTCGATAAATGTTAACCAAAATATGTTAGTTTTTAAGCGAAGACGTTGTTCGGTGTGAACGAGTGATTGGTTGAGATAGTGTGGTCTATTGTAGGCTATGTATTTAGTTTGAAATTGGATTGAAAATTACGTTTTTGTTTTTTAGGTTGAGATTTTGATGAATGCTGATCTCAATATGTTAGTTTTTTAGCGAAGACTTTGTTCAGTGTCAACGAGTGATTGGTTGAGAAGGTGTTTCATCGAATCGTCTTCTAGGATTTCAGAAATGGTTTTCAAGAGAAATTGTGAAACTCGTGAAGAAAAAGAGTTTCTTTGGGGAGTTTATTGACATTAAATTCAAATGTCAAAGGTTTATTTGTTGTTATTTTGAATGATTTTAGAGCTTTCGAATTCGAAGTTAATTTAGATGATGTGGTTATAGTGATTCTTTCAGTGATTGTAAGGTGTTGCCTGGGCAACTACTGCCCAGGAGTTTTGGGGCAAAACCGACTAGGCAGGCGCGGACCGCGGGGTCATCCTAATTAATTTTTAAAAATTGATGGGGTGGATCGAAGTTAACTTAGAACGCATTAATTAGGAGAGATTCGAATGGTTTTGAAAGCTCACCGTCAATTGCACTAAATCGAGCACAATGGAAGAGTTTGATCCATGTAGCCGACCCCAATTAATTTGGGACTGAGGCTATGTTGTCGTAACCAACAACAAAATCTTAACATAATTAATATTAAAAAAGGACCGAAGGCTGCCTAGGCATAGTCTAGGCGCCGTCTAGGCACTTGTCTCGCGTAGGTTAGGGATATTGCCTCAGGATAGCCTTGGTGCCTTGCAATCCTTGGATTTATTGAAGTATATGATTGTATTTTTGTAAAAACTCGTATTTGTGAAGATTAATTAAAATAAATTGTTTGTTTAGGAATCTATTAATAGATATTTTAAAGCCTGGACAGTGTCTCTGTCTTGGTCATGAATTTCTTAGGAACCCTCGAGGCACTTTGCAGTTCTTTTCTTTCGGCAAAGTTTTTACTGTTACAAAGCAAAGTAGTTTCAGTAGTTCCCTTCTGTTTCAAAGGTTACCAATGGAGTTTCTGCTCATTTACTTCCATAACTCGGTCTGATCATTTTGTTTTTCTTTTGTTTTTTGTAGTTCTTTGGTAACTTTTGCACTTTCCTCGTTTGTGCTACTCTTTGCTCGGACTTCCATTTATCTTCATGCATTCAGGATTTTAGTTGAGTCGATGTTTCCAGATAATAGGGTCTTGAGTTGGTTCAGTTTTGTTATTATTTATTTTCAAGATAAAAGGGATACAAAGCTTTTGGGTGAGGAATAGGGTTCATATTCATTAAGGAAAAAAAAGAGCTAGGACATTCAATAAGAGCACATAAGGAAAGTTTACCACAAACAGTTACATTCTAGACTGCAATACCAAAATACTTCCTTAAATTGGTTACCTACAGAGACAGTTGTATATTTCAAGTGAAAGAAACAAACTATAGAGACTAGACTACTGCTATATTCAAAGGTTTTTCTCTTCACTGCTATATCCTTTGGACCTTTGGTCGTAAATGATCATATCTTGGTGGTTTTCTATTACATATTCTAATGGTTATGTAGAAGACAAGGTGTATCTAGAAACATCTGCCAAATTGTTTTTGAAACTTGAAATGATAAAAATGTGATTCAGTATTTTACAGCTCTACTTTTTTTTTTTGGCTTAGAACATACTAATTTGGATGTACACTCAAAAATAGCCACCACTTTTGTTTTAGGTCCATGGAGTTATTTATGTGATGATCTACGTATCCCTTGAATAACTTAACTTTCGTAGTGAATTTAGAGTTACATAAAAAAAAAATGCAAATTTACTTGAGGGAATAGATGGATTAGTTGTTGAAATTATTTGGTTCAATGACTATAGTATGATAGGAGAGGGCCTAAAGAGGGAATTCACTAGTCTAGAGAATTTGTACGATACCCTTGATACGAAGAGAGTTTGGAGCTCACAGAATAATAAGTTATGATTGCTTTCCTGTATGAAATGGAATGCAGTGGTTTCACCTTTTTTTACCTGCCTCTGTTTCATTAAACAACTTTCTAAACTTCTTAATTGATATTCTATAGTTATATTGTTCTTTCTAATTTCTTGAGGTGCTGCCTTGGTAGCTAGTATCTCAAGGTGCACTTGCCATTGTCTTCTTGATTTTTTTTTATCTATTTTGTTTGAAGATTAGGCATTGTTACAAATTACAATGATTCACTGTATTGAGAAGTTGTCGTTCTTTAAAGTTTGATTCATTGTTCACCCATAGTTAAATTTAGAACTGGGTGCGCAATATTCATTCTACCTTAAGTACCTTTGGTCAATAATAATCATCAAGCTTTTAGTTGTGATGGATTGTTCTTCCAATATCGCTCTTTGGAAGAAAATTTATCATCGCTTTCATAAACATGGTTATATTTGAATAGTTTGATACTAATATAGCCAGTTGACAATGCACAGTGAGGGAAAACTTAAGAGCTGCCAAAAAGGAGTTCGCTAAAACTGAAGATGATTTGAAGTCTCTCCAAAGCGTTGGGCAAATCATTGGAGAAGTTCTTCGACCGCTTGACAATGAACGCTGTAAGTAGTTTTTGCTGTTCAATTTCTCAATGTATGCATTTTCATGGATAGTGTTGTTTTAGTTAAGGCAAAACTAGTGATTTGGTCCTTGAACTTTGTATTTTTTTATGCTTTTGGTCCCTGAACTTTTATTACTATACATTTGGTCCTTGAACTTTCACAATGATTCTACATTTAGTCCTTCCACCATTTAAAGTGTTAAATTCCACCAACGGGGGTAACAAAAGAGCCGTGTGACTAGTCAAGAAGAGTAAAGTGGTTGATATTATTGAACCGAACGACTCACATCGACCAACAAAAGTAAAAAAAAAAATTAATTTTCCCCCAAAACATAAAAAACTTAAAGTTGATGGACCAAATGTACATTAATGAAAGTTCAGGGACCAAATGTACACTAATAAAAGTTCAGGGACCAAAAGCATAAAAGACTCAAAGTTCTAGGACCAAAAAATATGTTTTGCCTTTAGTTAATTGTGTCTACTTTCCTCAGTTTCTAGGTGTTGTACATTCGAATCTTGTTGGTTGAAGTCTTATATTTATTGCTTAGTTATATTGAGTTTGAAAGATATGACCAACGCATTTGCAGTAATTACATATCCTTTAAACTAATGAGATTAATGTTGTTTCCAGTGATAGTTAAGGCAAGCAGTGGCCCAAGATATGTTGTTGGCTGTAGAAGTAAAGTAGACAAGGAGAAATTGACTGCAGGGACTAGAGTGGTTCTGGATATGACCACTCTTACCATCATGCGTGCCCTCCCACGGGAAGTAAGTGGTGTTTTCCAAACTTGATGTTCTTGCAAAGCATTGATATTAAGTAGTAGTAGGATTGATTGTGTGCGCATCATGGAACTTGCATTTGCGTCATTGAATGTATCATATTTTTCTCGTGTGTGCATCAGGAAGTAGTCCTCCAGGATGACTAATTGCTAAGTTTAGATCTTGATTTATGAATTTACTGCATTTTAAGTCGTGGTTGAAATTGTTGCTAGGTTGATCCGGTTGTTTATAACATGCTTCATGAAGACCCTGGTAATGTTAGCTACTCCGCGGTTGGTGGACTCTCTGATCAGATTCGGGAACTAAGGGAATCCATTGAGTTGCCCCTTATGAATCCTGAGCTTTTCCTCAGAGTTGGAATTAAACCGCCAAAGGTTCATCCCGTTATCTCAAAAAGCTGTTTCAGTTGTTTTTTCCCCATAGCAGTTTAAATCTTTTGAAAAGTTTTGGAACCTTTATTTATTTGTTAAATATCTGGTAGGAAGTTTGTTGATTTGAGGTTGTGAAATTCAATTGTCACAGGGTGTTCTTCTATACGGGCCTCCTGGAACCGGAAAAACTCTTCTTGCCAGAGCTATTGCCAGTAACATTGATGCCAATTTCTTAAAGGTAGCTTTAGGTCAATTATAGGTCTTCTTAGTGTTTCGCTAATTTGCCTGCTTAGCAATTTTGAAATACTTTTTTTTTTTTTTTTTTTATTTAGGTTGTCTCAAGTGCTATAATTGATAAGTACATAGGCGAAAGTGCCAGGTTGATACGTGAGATGTTTGGATATGCACGTGATCATCAAGTAAGAACTAAATTCATGCTCCAGCTTGGATGACAGTGATTAGTCTTGCATTTTTTGTTTTTGTTTTCGTTCTTATGTCTGACTTTCCTGCGAAGCCGTGCATTATTTTCATGGATGAAATTGATGCCATTGGAGGTCGTCGATTTAGTGAGGGGACTAGTGCTGATCGTGAAATACAGAGAACATTGATGGAATTGCTTAATCAGCTTGATGGATTCGATCAGCTTGGGAAGGTAATGTCCTTTTCTGGTAGCATGATAAAGTAGGCATTAATCTAAAATGCCAAATTCATTTATCTTATTTTTTGGTAGTACTTTCCTTTTTTGGTTGAAAAGTTCTCATCTGTGCCTAATTGGTTGGCAGGTTAAAATGATTATGGCAACCAACCGACCGGATGTCTTGGATCCTGCTCTGCTTCGTCCTGGCCGATTAGATAGAAAAATAGAGATCCCATTGCCAAATGAGCAATCTAGAATGGAAATTCTAAAGATCCATGCTGCTGGGATTGCTAAGCATGGTGAGATTGACTATGAAGCAGTTGTAAAACTTGCAGAGGTGGGTTGCGCCCTCGCAGTTCTTGGGGAAGTTAATGTCTGTTATTGTCCTATCCTGTAAAATATGCTCATGTAATTCTACTATTGTCCTTTCTGCAGGGTTTTAATGGAGCTGATCTCCGTAATGTATGTACTGAAGCAGGCATGTCTGCAATCCGTGCCGAGCGTGATTATGTCATCCATGAAGACTTTATGAAGGTAAGTTCATTTTTCCTGGGTAGTTTCTTTGTGTGTTCATACTAAGAGCATGACAGAAATACGGGTGTCGTTGAAGGGCTTCAGTCTTCACCTGCTTATAAACACTTAGTTTGTGCATTGCATGAAAAAGAAATAAAGATCAAGTTCACTTGATCCACTTTGTTTCAATCTCATTCATGCATTTTTGACTGCCCATGCCAAAGGTATGAAAACACAGCTGACATCAATAGGTTAAATTCGGATCACATGTACTCTTGATTCATGAATGTCTTCTGTGGAAGAAGCTCTGCAACAAGCTAGGAAGCATTTTTGTGTTTCATTAACGCGAACAACTTGTTCCAAGATTCCCTCGTGATCCAATGGTCTTCATATCACTTTTGTATAGTGGCTTGTCCATGTGTGTCTGAATTCGACTTCTGTAGATTGGTGCCTGCTTCTATTATCTAGTAGCACGTAGAAGAATTATCTGCTACTGTCGATGTCAGCCATCGTTTAGATTGCCGACATCAATCTACTGTTTTGGATTTGATTTGTGAATAATGTTGATTTTATGTGTCTAGCTTTTTTTTCTTGGTTGGGGGTGGGGTCCTACGTTGCTTTTTCATATCCCTATTTTTGTTTTGGCCATCTTAACAGAATTCGAGTGCTACAAATTTAATAAGGCTGACATTGTCTTCCTTTTCTCTCTCTGTGATGATACTGATTCAATTTTCTGTGGCAGGCCGTCCGAAAATTAAACGAGGCGAAGAAGCTTGAGTCGAGTGCTCATTATAATGCAGACTTCGGCAAGGATTAGACTAAGCATGCTTACCAGAACCCGCTTTAATTGATGGATGCTGAGCTAAACGCGTTCTTTGTTTGTGTAATTTTTATTTGTATTTTTGCGTTGTCCATTTTGGGTTTAAACAGAATTGTTTTTCACTTTTTCTGGGTTGTTCTTAAGCTCTATTGATTTATGCAGATGAGAATTTCAGCATACACATCCCTTGCTGTATGCATCCTTATTTCATTGAGTTAACTTAATATTGACATGTAGTTGGCTCAATTCATAAGACTCGATAATACAATTATACAAACCAAGTCTTCTAGCAGCAAACATAACACATATGTCTCAGGGTACACAACCACAACTTAAGCTACTCTCAGAATTCATTAAAAGAAAAATCAGTGTATCCCAGTTTGGTTTATCAATATTAATGAAGATGGTCCACCAAAAATTAATAATAGAGAGCAGAGTAAGTCAATTATGCTCTCACAATCACCAAAACAAGAAGACAGTCAATTATGCACTCACAATAACCAAAATAAGAAGACAGTCCCCCTCTCATAAAACCATCTCATCTACTCTGCCAAATATGGTTGATCATTATTAATTATGCAGGACAACCAAAATACTCAAAATAGTACTAGAATTTGAACAAAAAATAATTATGGAAATTTATCCAAAGGTTGAAGAGATAGCTGTCTTCTTTTCTCTTTTTAGTGCCAAAGTGAATAATTCTAGGGTGTCTGCTCTCTTCTAGGTACTATGGTTGTTCGGTTCAGCTAATAAAGATACATTGATATATAAGACTTCAATTTTTATGTAGTAATCAAGACATGGAAACTTAGTTTCACTAACCAAAGACTTAAATTTCACTAACTAAAGACTTACACTTTGTTTCACTAAAAAACTTTTAATTTTGTAGCTAGCTAGCACTTAACCTTATCATCTAACTAATCTAATGCCCCATGCATTTATTTCCTTGTTATATGTTTTAAGAGCATTATGCAACAATATTTTCCATATCAAAGGTTAATTATGTGCAATTACAAAGACTTGGACAACAAAATAATCAACAAACAATTTTTTTAAAAAAAGATCCATCAAAATCTTCTCTATGTAATCAGTTTCCATCTGTTAATTAACTATCTACAATTGATCCCTATACATCTATTTCCTTGTAATGATCATAATCAATTTACTGCGGCGGTCGGAGGCAGCCGCCGGGGAGGAGGAACCTAAACTTCTCAGCATTCTGAAGCAAGTAGGAGGGGAGATGAACGGCAGAAACTGACCGAGGGATCGATCCCATCTTCTTAATCAGATCCTTAAAGGTATACTCCTCAGGTAACATGTCAAAGAGATCATCACCATTGCAAATAATCCTTTGAATCCTTTCCAGGTTTAGAAAATCTGTCCTCCTAACTCTATCAGCATGACTATAGCCAGTCATTTTCATCACAAAGTCTTGAAGCTTCCTAAAACAAAAACTACAATGCCACCCTGCATCAGATAGGATCACATCAGTCTGCCTAGAATGCTTATACTGAGTTCCACTCTCGTATACGTGAACCGAGGCGCGCCAACTGCTGTAGTCGACAGGGAATTCGAACGAGTACATGTAGTTCCGCAGCTCTAGATGCATCACAGGAGGGATCCCATCACACCATTGTAGGAGCCTCATCGTGTGACCGCTAGGAATTTCATCAGTATCCGACATAATCAATAGGTCTCCATTAGAAATCCCTTCCCTTTTCAACAACGCATTCAACGCCCTTCGTTGATCCGCCTCTAGCACGAATGGATCCTCATAATGATCTCGGGGAGCAATCCTCCCCGAGAATGCGCTGTAAGCTATCTTATCCTTGGCGAATCCGAACCTAGCCGCTCTCTCTCTCGCAAAGTAGAGAGGCTTAGAAATGCCAGTGAAAGTAGTATTAGACTCTAGGATGACAAATTTTGTGACATAGGGGTAGAGCTCCCTGTATCGAATTTCAAGCAAGTCTAGCTCATTGCTAAATATGACGGCGTCAAAAACACGACGGGGGTGCTCTCGGAGAGACCAACCATGAAGGCTGCAGAGTTGCCCGGTGGAGACATTTTCGGCGTAGTAGTGAGGGAGGCGAGTGAAGGGGCGAGGCGGGGTATCCCAAACAGGACGAAAGAAGTAGGAGACCTTTTGGCCATAATTGAAGATGCCATATGCACACAATGGTAGAACCAAGACAACCACGAAGAGGAGTGAAAGGAGAAGCCTTGAAGGGAGTCTTCTTGTTGGCGAGAAGAGAGACGATCTGCTCGCCATTGCTGTTGTTGTTGGAATGATCATGTTGTGGAGAAGAAGTGATGATAGCGCTTGTTATAGTGACGTCTTTTATCAACATCATCTGAAAACGGTAGTTTGAGTTTGAGATGGAATCAAGTTTGAATTGGAATAGGAGAACAATTCGTGAACAAAAACTGAGTTAGAGAAATCTCAAACGGTATTTTAGCTATTTATTTATTAGGTGGCATCGGCTTTCAATAGCGGTTATACACTAACATGTCACGGACTAATTTTAGTTGTATTTTTTTCCTTTAATTTTTTGCCTTTTTTTTTGTTTGGAAACATCCGCCTATTTTATCTTACTTTTCACATTTCGTCAATGATCGAGTTTTTTTTATGCTATATATGTAGGTGAAGAGTTTGTACCCCTCCGATTTTGGTGAAGCAGGCCAATTACACATTGGAATGCGACATGAGCACTCCAAAATCACAAAGGAGTGACGTGACTTGCATGCCCCACATAAAAATAAGTGTGCGCACATAGTTCTCGATGCATAACACGCAAGGTGTGTATTCCGATGTGCACATGAACAACTCCCAAAAATGCGAGCCAACATGTCATGTCGCGCGATTGACTTTAGGTGAGATTTTGAGGTGTCATTGTAGCATTTTCCTACATATTTGATAAGTATGTCTCCCTGTTTTTTCAAATATTTTTTGTAAGCGCTCTTATATTTTTTTACTAATATTTTTTTCGGCTGTTTTGATATTCTTAGATAAATATCTTTTAAGTTTATTTACTTGTGCGAGGGCGATAATCTTTTCGTATTTTTTGGAAATATTTTTTTATATTTGTCTCAGCTAATTGCAAGACAATTAAGATAGGCTTCTTTTCCTATTTTTTTCGAAATATATTTTCATATATGTATCAGTTTTTTTTTTCTGTCAAATATGTATGTATAGGCTAATTTGTGTCTTATTTTTTTGGTGGATAATTTGTAATTAAGTATTTTCTTTCAATTTTAAAAGATTAACTTTCTATCTTTTTAGTAACAAACAAATTATTTTGTGAAAAAAAAATTAATTATATTGTAACTATTACAATAAAAAAGATTATTTACTTATATATTAATTATGTATGAATTATGTTAAATGGAGTAAAATACAATTTTTCTTTTAGTGTCAAGTTCATCGGAGATTATGTAAAAAGTTTTTTTCACTGTTTTTTACATCAAATTCGTTTTTATCTAATATATTGATATACTCGGTCTTGCCCGTGCGCAAAGCGCGGGTTAGCGACTAGTTAATAATGAAAACTATATGGAAATAGAAACCCTATATGTGTCAGCTTAATTTATATCGAATGATGACTGCGAAGTAATTACTATATGTAGGATTTTTTTGTAATTTTTTTTTACTTAAATTCAAATTGAAAACTTGTACTTTCTAATTTGGTTTCGAACAAATCTAGAAAGATGATGATCAATAATTAAAAAAACAAAAAAACCGCAAAATCCAATTTGTTTAGTATCAAAATTTAAATCTTTTTGTAAATAAGATTTTACAAATCAATTCATTACGTTTAAATTATTAAATAAATTAAATTTTATTCTTTTGGAATTAGACATTTTTTAAGAAAAACAAACTAGACCAATGTCAAAGCATGAGGTATCACTTAAAAAAAACATAAATGACTCTTCAACTCATGTTGAAAATTAAGGGTGTGAATAAAACTTTGGCCACTATAACTACTCTACCATATTATTTTATTAAACATTTTAATATACACATTAGTAAATGTTCTTCGAGCAACAACAATAACAAATTAGCTGGAGTCGGCCACATGATAAACTCTTTTATTGTGCTCGATTTCAATGCGTGCTAATTTCACCAATTTTACTTGGGCTGTGATAAGGTGAAGGGGGAATCTAGGTGCTCCCCCTCTTTTATAATGAAAATGGGCCCCGTTGTATGGGCCTCAAAACTGGGCTTGCAATGTTGAAGTGGTCCAACATTATACTGTTATTTACTCTCCCTTCATTCCTAAATATAAATGGTTTAGACTAACGGTTAATTGACACAACTGAAAGTGAATTGTTGTCCTTTAGCTAATAACTCGAGTTTGAGTCGTGAGAATGAAAATATCAACATCGAGAGCTCCCCTTACCTATACAATGCGCAACTCGGAGTGAATCCTGAGTAGTAGGATTGTCGGCACATTTGGGTGGTTTAAACAAAGAAAAAATAATCTAGACTAATGCACACTAATTAAGGTAATATTAGTATAAATTTACTTTACATATATGTATTGCCCTTTAACAAAAAAAAAAAAGAAATTGTTTTAGTGCATTAATGGAAATTAAATGTTTATTATTCTGGTAAGGAGCCAAAGAGGTTTTTGAAGTTTGTTACCGAAAGAACAATCAGATTCGTTTTAAAATGGTAGAAACTTGAGCTATAAATTTTTCTACAGACAACTAATAATCAATAAAAAAAGCCTTTTGTTACTTAAAAAAAAAACTTTGGAAGGAATTAATTAAAAAAATTTGAAATTTTTTTTGACTCACAACTTAACAAAAATGAAAATATTTTTGTTAAAAAAAATCAATCAAGAAATAGGTACAACAATGAAATTCATATAGATACCTTGCAAAGATTCAAACAAACAAAACATATCATGGGTGTTTTCTTGAGACAAGTATAGGTGGATTTGTTTTTTGTATTTTAGCCAAATCCATAATAAAATTAAAACTAGAAAAAAAAATCAAACTAATCAAAATCTAGATTGAGAAAATTTGGAAAAAAATTATAAACCAAGATAATCACCTTGCAAATAAGAAATTCTTCTTCTTTTCTTCTTCATCTCCTTGGCGGTGGTTTTTTGTCTCTAATTGAAGGACCAATTCCATTAAACTGATACAAAAGTTAGAATGATTAGTTGTTTACAATGAATGAAAGAGATAGGGAGAGAGGGAGAGATTTGGGATCCAATTCAATAAATAAAGCCTAGTATTGTGTTCTACTTACTATTTTGGGCTTAGCTTACGTACCAACCAATGAATTAATGAATAGAAGACCAAGAGATTTAATTTTGCAAATGATGTGTCGATTCTATTCTTCGTATTGTAATTAATTCATTTGTATATTCTACAAGTATATCAAATGTGTCGATTCGATTCTTTACGTGCTTTAATGTTAAGACCTATTTGCAAAATCTCATAATTAAAGGCTTAGTATATTAATTAGGAGAATCTAAACTAAACCGTGAAGGTTCTCTTTACTTTTTTAGAGCGCTACTTTTGCTTTCCTAAGCATTAAAACATAATAAATGAGTGCAAAGAAACCTTTTATGTGTTGATAAATAAATTGTGCATGACTGCCAAAGCATCTCTGGTGAGATGCTAGAAGCAATCTGTCAGCCCCCTCATTATTGTAACGGCCCCTTCTCCAAATAAGGGCACCGCCCTGCCTAATCCCTCATTAAGCCCTAATCTCCCATATAGGACCTAACAAGGAACTAGTCAGCCTTATTTAAACACCTAAAAACCTACTAATTGTGTCATATTAAAAACACAATACCACCTATAGTTAACTAGATAGTTCAAATACCTATCCTATAGTTGTATACAAATCAGAGTTAATTTAAAATTTTTTAACCTAACAAGTTATTCAGCGAAAAGTCTTCTTAAGTTACTTGTGGAAATCAGATCCTAAGGCTTAACCTATTGTGGAAAAACCAGAAACTAGAGATCACATGCATATATAAACAAAAGTGGTGATATATACGACATGTGTCGAGTCCTATATTCCTATCACTCAACCCAAAGGAAAAATAGCATGTACATAGAAAATGTAATACAAAAGAATACAAAACGTACAAAAATATGTCGTAGCAGTCCTCCACTGGCTCAGAGGTAGTCATCAATCTTCTCTTTGCACAGTCTCATTTCGGTGATCTGCACACACCGTCACAAACAGACGGTGAGTACATGAAATTATTTAAGTAATATTGAGAGACATTGATCCACATTTCCAAACAGACAACAAGTATCAAATGACATAATTTAATTAGCAACTATGCTGAAAGAAACATCATGCAAAGAGATACTTGAGTTAACCAAATATGAAACTGACTCAAGGCTAAGTAGTAATGAATTAGGGTTGGTCGGTCGTGATCTTCATCACATCAGCCTTTCCACTACAATTTGAGCTTCGCTCTATATCATTTCATTACAAATTGAGTTCTAGATCATAATTTCAAAAGGTCGTACTTACAATTACGCCTTTACTATTCCAAGCGAATTAGTCGTCACCGGAATGTATACATGCTAACATACCCGAGTTTTAAAACTCGTCATGCTCACCCAAGTTATTCTTGCGTCAACAAATCCAGAGTCCGGTTACCCCGTTCGAGGCACGTTACCCCGTGTGTCATGCAAGGTAGTAGAGAAATTCCCTAACATCTCGGAAAGTCTAGTGACCCCCGTATGAAAGCTGAATTTCTATCATCAAATGACCCTAACCACGAGAACCACTTTCACTTTCAATAATGACTCAGTAATAGAATCCAAGAGATGCAACTGCATACTAATGCACAAAGGATTAGAGCCAAAATAAACAAACTAACCTAATAGCATGCTATATCACTGACTTCCAAACACAACAATCAACATGACGAAGTATAGGAATTCGACTCAATGATAGTATTTAAACAACAGAGTATGTTATGAACAACGTCATAAAATGAAAAGTAAACAAGTCATAGCATATGGATTTCAAAGGTAAATTCAGTCCGAATAACTGAGAATAAATAAATAAATGGAATGAAATGTAAATAAATGTCTCACATCAGTTTACTTACATACAACACAAGTCCTAAGCTATCCGGCTTCTCGTCGCGTCGATGTACGCACCCAATACCCCGTAATAGCTAATTTAGGGTCATAACATTTGACAATTTATCAATTTAGAGTCAAGCTTAATTATTCAAAATTCCTAAATTGGTCGAAATGGGTCGAAATCGCATTCGAGACCAATTTGCCAATTTCGCCCTTTTCGAGATAAAAACTCCGTAAAAGTCGCGTCCGAAATTTCGAATAGTTTAATTTTCATTGAAATTTCTCAATTTCTATTTATTTTGTCGAAATATAATTTTTCGGAATTTTTCTGGAATTTTTCCCAATTTTCCTCCCTTTTTCTCTTTTTTTTTTCTGTTTTTTTTTCTGTTTTTTTTTAATTATTTTGGCTTTGGTTTGAACCGGGACGAACCGGTTTCGAACCAGCCCGGTTCACCCAACTATCTTCTCCTCTCTCTCTTTCTTCTTTTTTTTGGGCCTGAACCGGGCCGAACCGGGTTCTGCTCACCCGATCCGAACCGGCCCGGTTCAGGACAGTTGTCTTCAACCTCCGAAACACAAAGCAGCTACTCTGTTTTTTTTTTTTTTTTTATTGATTCGCTGGGGTTTGGTTCGGCCCCAACCCCAGACCACCCTTGGGAGGGAGATGACCTCACAGTCATCTCCTTCCTCAGAGAAGCCGAGCCATGGTGGCTCACCATGACCGACCAACACAAACAACAACAAACGAGTTCACCAACAACAAACTCACCTTGCGTTACCCTTCTCTGAGCTCTCGGTCTCTCTCTCTCTCTCTCTCTCTCTCTCTCCCTTCTCCTTCTTCCTTCTTCTTCTCTTCGGGTTTCTTCTCTTCGGCCTCTGTTTAATTTGTTTTTTCTTTCTTCTCTATTTCGGTTTTTTTTTTTTTAGGAGATAATGAGATAAAGATGGACTTTGGGGATTCAATGTGACTTAATATATATATGGTTTGTATATACTTTGGGTGGCTTGAATGTGAGCCACACCTCTCAAACCACACATGTATCTCGAGGTATATTTTGTGGTCTTCAACACCACACTTGTCCCCTGTGTCACTCTTAAGTGACTCCAATACTTGACACCCTTGCATAAAGATGGGTGTTTGTGTATCTAGATGTATATCTAGTGATATATGTTTTTTATTCTTTACCTTAGGCCCATTTAATATATAGGTTGTTGATGTGGCTAATATCTCATTTCGTTTTTTTCATTTTTTTATACAATAAAATTCAACTAGTTATGATTACCCCACGAGCTGCTACCTCGGGCCTATGTCGGCACGCAACACGAGGTAAGTCCCCGCTCGTCTCGGTATCTGCATACCCATATAATTGACTTAGTAGTCTACACATATGCTGTACACCACAAATATAACATTTACATCGGTCACCGTGCCTCGGTAGTGACACGTATCTCGCTGCGGGTCCCACGTCACGGGTCATTTGGTCATGCTTAAAGAATTCAACGTGTATTAATTATTTGGGTCATGACAGTTATTTAGACGAATGACTGGCCTAGATTACCTTAATCCCCTGATAATTTAGTCAGCCTAATTCGTTCTTTCAACTTTGGCCTCAAAATAATAATTATTTCAATCCTTTACAAGCTCCAAAACTAAATTTTTATCCTCAATGAAACTCAATTAATGATTTGTTCAATTGGAGCAAATTCAGAAATCATATCCATATTTAATAAAAATTTCGGCAACACCTCCCCTAAAAGTGGCTTATCGAAAAATTCATCTAATAGACAAAGAATTGGAGAGAGACCTATAACTCCATGTAGTTCATAATATATATCAAATTCAGATTTATGAATTAACTTAGAGTCTCCGATAGCTTAATTTCACTTTACAATCCTAAATAGACCTAAATTGAATATAAACATTCTCAACTTATTTTAACTAACTTAAGAGACTCTCACAATCCTTCAATGAAACTTCACGTCCTACACTCAACCCAAAAATCCGAAATAATATATATAAACAACTTTAAACAAGAATTTACTTTAAAGTTTGAAAACAATCACCACAATCTTCGAGTATTGTTCACTCTTCCTTTGTTTTCATATAGAATCTGACATCATAAAAAACAACTCAAAGATATCAGATAAGTAAATTCCTACATTGATATGTGCTCCTGCAATTGTTAGTCTAATACATGGAGACATGTAATTGCATTTCCAAATAAACAATAAGATATACGCGTTAACATGACATGCAATCCCCTCAGTCGCTGTCTCCTAATTATAATTAAACGTCGACTTCCAAAAATAGTACATAAATAGAATTAACAGATCATGAAAAGCATAGATAACTTGTCGGCGTTAAACTCCGCTAGTCTTACTAAATGACATTGAGGCAAGACTGAAACCAAGTTTCAAGTCAACCAGACTTCGAAACAAGCTTATCTCCTTCACTCTCTCTATGTATGCATGACTAAGAATGATAAAATGCAATACAAACCATGATATAATTACAGGTACAAAAATATTCAATCAATAGTAAAGATCACTGTAGGGTTTACTACAACCAACCAACTTTTAGAGTAATTTTCGGGGTTCCCGAAACGTCGGATCAACTTGAAAATGGATCCAATAGCTTCTCTGCATACCTAATTATATTATGGATCAAGCTTCAAGTGAATTCAAATTACAAAACCTAATGAAAACTGGGGCCAAAGTACGCTTGAGAACAATTTCCAAAAACATTAATTTATATAACTGATTCAATTGGCTTTCAACTATCCAACTTGGGGTAACTTTTTAACCTTGAAAACCCCAATATTTGTCAGATGACCTAAAAGGAACTTGCAGTACTCATGTCCTAATTTTCATAGACTCCAAGAACACTCAAATCGGATCACCGATGGAGAAGTTATGAATTTTCCAATATAGTTTGTCAACTAGGCAAACTTTATTTTATTTGGAAGTGACAAACTTCTCCAACTCAATATTTTCGCAATTAAATCTTCAAAACTCGACAAAAAACACCACGAAACCACTCAATTCTAACATCAAAATACTCTCATAGGTCGAAGAGTCAAATTGGATCAAAAACAATAATTCATTCATTAAAAAGCCTAATTTAAATCAATATCAACTCTAAAAACATCTCCAAAATAGTTATCAACCGAATCACATTAGTTCAATTCATCAAAACCCTAACCCACGTTGGTGGGATTTATTCTAAATTGGTGCACATGAACCCAATACATTAATTCGCAACTATCCCTACCAATTTCTATCAAAACCCTGCAAGAGAAATTGAAAAATCGCGAAAATTCAAATTGAATTGAGAAAATGCACTGAATTGAGTATTTACCAAATTGCGGGTTAAATACCTCATTTCCACTCTAGAAACTTAGCTCGAACTGATTGTTTCACGACGCTCGACGATTTTGCGGAAAGAAACCAAGCGAAAATTGGACGTCGTGAGCTCGTGGAGTGAAAACTCGAGTGAGAGGGTTTAAAGAACGAAGTTCGCTCTATCTTCGTTGAAAATCAAAAGGATTTTCATTTCATTTTTGTATATATTTATATATAAACTCTCAAATTACTACTTATCGCACTTAATTTCTTTTAATTTGTTAATTTCTAAAATTCTTATTTTGATGTTTTTTGATTTTCGGCGCTCGTTTTCAATTCGGTTTTTCACCAAATTGAACCAAACTCTTGAAAAAGTAGTATGTCTTCATAAAATGTCCATAACACTAATTTTAGTCACACAAAAACCCCAAAAATCTTAACTTTGTCCATGTCATATTAAACTCTTATGGACCAATTCACTTGTCATACTAAACCAAACTTGCACCAATTTACAATCTCAACCTCGATCACTGCCAACTGATTCGAAACTCAAGGCAAAGTCTTGTACCAACTTCCTTCTCACATTACATTACACCAATCCCGACTTGCACGCAAATCGAGACAAAATCTCCACATGAGGATTAAAATTTGGTTAATTAGTTTTCGAACAGCTAATAATTTATTTTCACTCATGCCCTTTAGACACACACTTGTAACCCCGAGTATGACAAACGAGAGGATACACCTTAACACACCCCAACTTCGCGACAAAATACCATATAATACACACACCGTAAGCATACAACATATAAAAATAAAATATGTTTTATGATCTTTGGTCCATAATGCGCAGGTCTCACATCAGATACTTAAATTCCAAATAAAATCTGAAAAATACTTAATTAGCATCCTAATCAAGTTTATGAAATTCTTGGATGTCACAATCTTCCCAGCTAATAAAAATCTTTGTCCCCAAAATTTAAACTTACAGGTTACTGAATCAAATGAGATGTGAGAAAATGATTCTTCATATATAACTCTTTTAATCCAAACCTATAAAAATCATATCCAATGTGAACTATTAAGTGGACCCAATCACTTTTGTTGTATTTAACAACTCAGTGGTAGAGATCATAACCATTTCAACTTCTCATTTCCAACATCTTGGTTTAACGAAAAGTTATCTCCATTACTTTGCAAATCCTAGCAATTTGTGAAATTCAGACGAGTTAAACAATTAATTTTGTGGAATATTTAATAAACCTTGCTTTACTTCACATTTCATGTTTTAAATCTCATTCAAGCATCAATACTTAGCAAGATCTAACCTATCTTGCTCCTCATATGACACTCCTCATTTATAACTAATAACAATTTCATAAATCGTTGATAATTCTTTTCATACCCACCAAACTCTGGTACACATCCTAGTTTACTCTCTCATTACGGATCATCTTTTTATTAAGATTGTGGGCCAATCAATTTTTAGATTATCATTTGTCTAAAATTACATAGCGATGCAAATAGTATTTGAGTACAACATTAGATACAAAGTAGAGTTGCGTGTCTATCTGATCCGTCACTATTCCAACATTTCTCAACGAAAACCTAGCCTTTCACAAGTCATTTCATGACTGATGATCTCAAATTACATATGTCAATTACATCTGTCATCCCATGACAAGAGATCTTAATTTCAATCTGATCAGAAAATGAAACTTGACACATCATGCAACTCTCACCCATTCTCTAAATGTCTACTTACAATATCATTTATATTATATATGGACTAGAAAGCATTTATCAATACCAACTCGTCAGCCAATTAACTTAACATTTCATTTGACTGGTAAAAAAAAATATCGACTTTTCTAACTTAGTCAAACCATTTTCTATTCATGAGTCCACTAAGAACTTCATTCCATTCAATTACTGAGATCTCTCATAGTCTCATATTTTAATCACTTACTGTTCACTAACTTCTTTAATTGCCTTAATAGAGAATTATCTTTAACTTGAGTAGACATACATTTCTAAACAGAGATATCAATATATTCAATGATTATACTCTCGCAGTATAACTTTTAACTTGTATTTCATACGAGTTATAAATATGATACCTCTTTTTGCCTCTACTCAATTTATTGTAAAAGAATATTCAATTATTCAAATACATTAAGTCGGATATACTGTCTTCCATTCAATATTTTCAACCCATCAGGAATAATATTGACTAACTGAGTTGTAAGTCACACATCTCTTTTCATTTCATTTGTATCTTCACCTTTATTTAGGTATCTTACATCAACTCCAATTTACAATATCTAGTGCTTTAATT
The DNA here is from genome assembly GCA_039657325.1 of Stephania cephalantha. Classification (NCBI taxonomy): domain Eukaryota; kingdom Viridiplantae; phylum Streptophyta; class Magnoliopsida; order Ranunculales; family Menispermaceae; genus Stephania; species Stephania cephalantha. Next base: position 9,967,119 of record CM077578.1, on the reverse strand, counting down.
TAAAACTTCACCACTGACTGATTACGTGGTGCTGACTGATTACGTGGTGTAGCACTACAATTGAACCAATATACAATATATTCACTGATATTAGTTGTAAATTACTTTGGTTCAAAACTTTCAACATTTGGAGTTTGATTTCTCGTAAGGTCTTAGTGAAGATATATTAATTTCCATCGAACTTATAGTTTGACATCTTAATTTGATTGGGACATGTTAACCTGAAATTTTCCTTTTTCATATTAATGTGAGAATTTATTGACCATTTGTTTACTTATACTTAAGCTTCCAATTGACTCTAACGAAACTTCATAGACTCTTTTATCTCGACTATCACCAATTCATTCGATTATTCAAAGAAGAGTGAACGCGTTACACTAGTCTTATACGCTGTGTTTATAAAATGGAGTTACTCAAGCTTTTGGTCATGCACAACTACTCCATTGTCTGACCTTGACTAAAGGAGTTCGTTCGTGTTACTTCCATCAGTCATAAGTCATCTCTACGTCTCATTTTATTTTATACACAGAGTCTATTCCGTTCGATTTTTGTCAATCTTAGCTATTCTCACATTGATCTCAATCTTAGTCCATTTATAAAAAAAATCACAACTTTCACTCAACAACCATGCCACTTACAGCCCCTTAATCTTGACTTAGAAAAATACTTTATATCTCTTCTCTTTTCGAAAACTTAGCAAAAAATAATACGGCTTCTTATGATCATTCAATCAATTGTTTGCCTTGGCTAACCTTTATTCGAAATAGAGAAATTCCTTACTCAAATAGTTTTATTGTTTGTTATTGATTTATTTTGTTTACATTAGTCTCAGACTTCCCAACTTTTCTTTTTCTCAAAAAGAAATTCGGTACTTTTCAAGAGACTTTGTAAGATAACTTTATATCTGCCCGTTGTTGTTTAATTGAAGAGATAGAATAATTTGAGTTTTCAATACCTTGATTAACTTAACGCCTAATCTAACTCTTAAATGATACTTTCTCAATCCTTTAATTCATATAAATGAAAATTCTTGCAATATATGAGCTCATACTGACATCCTATACAAATCACTTATTGATTCTCAATCAGTACATCTATCTCTTCCATAATTTTTTTATAAGTTGTAGTCACAAGGGTAATAACTTAATGTCGTTAGAAGTGATTATTGGGTATTTTGAATCTCAAAATACAACTACTTGTGTTAAATGTTTAATAGCTAATCCAATTTATTATTAGACCACTTTCCTAACACCATAACTTCTAACACATTGATCTTATCACTACACTTTTCAATTTTTAAGTTAGAAATTTCACTAATCTTTGTTTCATAACAACACCTAATCTGGTGTTAAAAAAGATTATTTCTAACTCGTGTTTTCCATTTGTCTTATCATTTTTTTATTTGACTCATAGAACCACTTTACTCAACGTCGCTTATAAATAAGTAACTTGAGTAAATAAACAATCAAAAAAATTTCAGTACTTTTTAAAAGTCGTTTGATTTTGTTAAACTATGGTTCTATTCAATTTTTTACTTGGTGTTTTATTTCAAAAATGAGACAACACTTTACTTTTAAGTATTTTATTTTAATAGAAACCGACTTAGACAACTTGACTAGTTCTATCACAATCTCATTGTGATTTTTCAGATAAACTTAATTTGTCTAATCAATTTCTACTTTCAAAATCACGTGTCTCCATTTTCCTTATTGAGACTATTTTAACATTTTCCTGATCGTTTTATAATTGTAATAGTCCGATACTTTCAATTTCTAAGAAATCCATGTTCAATACTTACGTACCTGAATCATTAGGACTTTCCTTTCAACCAATCTCATGTTGGTTTCATAACTGATACTTTCATCAGTTGTATTAGTACCGAACTACTACAATACCTTTGTGAATTCAGACTTCCCAAGTCTATTCCATATCCATTTACACTTAGTTTCGTTTAATAAGTCTATTCTCTCTTTTAATTATTCATTTCGAATCTTACTCGTCGTATCTTACGAGTTGAGTATCGAACGGATAAGGAGAATAATCTTTCTATTGCATATGTTGCGATAACACATACATACAACAAAAATATAACATAATAATCTAAATACCCCAGCTCACGGTGTCACGGCCCGAATTTCTAATCCTGCTTATTATTCATAATCAGGATCACCGATCCGTGACGTGGGACCCACATCGTGATACGTGCATTGACCGCGGTGAGAAGGTCGAGGTATATGTTAGATTTGTTGGGGGTGTATGCCTAGTGTATTGTATATGTGTAGGCTACTAAGTCACTCATACTCGTGTATAGGTGTTGAGATATTAGTGGAGATGTGCCTCAAGTTACGTGCCGACATGTGAACGGGGTAGAGAGTGATGTGGTAAGTCTATTTTGAGTTAGTATAACTTATATAATGGTTTTAATGTGGCTATAGTTGATTTCTAATTAAATGTAACCTAAGATAGCATTTTAAAATAATAGCCATGTAATTTGCATCGAGACACGTATTAACACATCTAGAAATCAATTAAGTCACACATTGGAGTTAGTTGACATGAATTAGTGGAGGTAAGTTGGGCATGTGTTCAGAGGTGTACCATTAGATAGGTCTCGAGATACGTGTGAGTAATTAGATCGATGGTTATCATTCAACCATATCTATTTCATATATATAGATATAGATCAATTAATGCAAATCAAAATTTTCATTCTGAACAACTTAGAAGCTAAGAAAACTCTTGCTAGAGAGGAAGAAGAAGAAGAAATCAGTTTGAGTTGGTGAAGTTAAGGTGTGGGAGTTGAGCTAGCTAATATACATCAACTAGGTAATTTATTTACACTAGTTTGTTTAATTTAATTTGATGAATTCATGAATTTGTTAATATGTGTGGTTGTTTTTATGTTGATGATGTCTTGAGGTTTTTGAGGTGTTTATGGAGGTCCCGAAGGCATTTGGGTAGCCTATGTGTGGTGTAAACTCGAATTCAGTTGCAAAATTTTAGGTTTTTCAAAGCACATAGCGTGCAAGATAGATCGAGTTAGCATGCTAATTTTGGTTAGCGCGCAACAGACAGTGGTTAGTGAGCTAATGAGGCCACTAGCGCGCTAATCAAATCACTTAGCGCCCTAATTGCCATGATAGCATAAAAATCTTCAATTTTTCAAATTTGTCAAAACACTATAACTAAACCTAATACCCTAAGTAAAGGTCCAAATACATATACAAACATGTTATGCGATATCAGGAACCTAGGAAAGAGTTACGGGGTTTCTAATATGAGATTTGGAATGTCAGGAGGCCGATAAAGCTAGGAATTTTAATTGCTTGATGTGAGTATACCTGTTGATTATTTATTTGCATTTCATTTCCAATTTTTAACTTGTTTGTTATAGTCTACATTGACTATGTCTAGCATTGTACTCTTATATCATTGACTTAATTGTTATTCCTCACTTATTGAGCTTGGTTTCCATGATATTTTGACAACTTGAAATCTTTTAAATCCATCCATGTGCTATATGTCATTTCTTGTTGTTTTACAATAAATGTAGTACAAATAGCATGCTATTAGGAATTATGGAGCTATGAACGGTTTTATAGACATTCTTTGGAGAATTTGAACCCTAAGAATCCTTAATGAGTCAATTTCTTGGAATTATAAAATAGTTATAGAATCTAAAGTCTACTGCATTATGAGTCGATCGGCTCGACTCCCTGGGGATGTCGGCACTCGCAACTATGATGAGGCACATGGGGTTAAAGTCCATGGGGTTGCCCATATACAGGGTTAGAGTCCCTGATGATACCGGGGTTAAAGTCCATGATGACACTGAGATTAGAGTCCCTAGTGATATTAGACTGTGTGATACCACTCACGTTCTATAGTGGTTAAGGCTTCACCGACGTATGTCACGACCGACCGAATCTAGATCATAACTATTTAGCCTCGTGTCAGTTTCAATTGTTTAACTGTGGTATTTTTTGGAATAATTGTAGTACTAGTCTTTCTTTATTGAACTTATGCTTTAAATACCATTTAGTTTATTTTGGAAATGTGAATGAATTTTTCAACGGGGATTACTGTTACTTTTTGTACTCACCGTATTTTTATGAAGGTGGGTGCAGAGCCGTCGACGAGTAGGCCGGGCAAGGAGAAGATTGGCGACTACCTCTGAGCCAGCAGTGTACCTCTGCATCGAAATTTTTTAGGTTTTGATATTTTGTGTAATATATAGTTTTATTTTGATACAATTTGGGGTTGTATATTAGGTTGAACGTTTAGTTCCCTAATTTATAATGACATCACACTGTTTATATTCGCCACTTTTTTATATATGCATGTGATTATCCTTTTCCTGGTTTCCACACACTTAGGATTTTTCATAATTACTTCCGCATAATTTGTTAAAACTTTCGCTAAATTTTATAACTTTTAATAAGTTTTAATAACTCTGAAATTCAAATGTAAAGTGGCATGTGTTTTATTTATTTTAAATACTAGTATGAATTAGATTTGGATAGAAAGGCTGACTAATACGTAATTAAGTCCTATGTGGTTAGGATTTAGGCTTAATTACGAGGATTAGGTCAGGCGGTGCCCTAGATTAGGGAAGGGGTTGTTACACACGGTCACTTCCCAACTAATCACGCTCAATCATCCTTTGGTTTTTAACCAAAGTTTATCCTCAATTGAGCCAACCCTAGGCTCTGATACCAAGTTTGTCAGCCCCCTTGTCATTAAGATGACGGACCGGCCTATATTACCTTAATCCTTGATAATCTAGTTAGCCTAATTCATTCTTTCAATTTTGACCTCAAAATAATAATTATTTATATCCTTTACAAGCTACAAAACTAAGTTTTTATCCTTAATTAAACTCAATTCATGATTTGTTCAATTGGATCAAATTCAGAAATCATGTCCGTATTTAATATAAATTTCGGTAGCACCTCCCCTAAAAGTGGTATGCCGAGAAATTCATCTAATAGACAGCAGAATTGAGGAGAGGCCTAGAAGGACTCACAACTCGCCGCAGTTCATAATATACATTAAATTCAAATGTATTAATTAACTTAGAGTCTCTGATAGCTTCATTTCACTTTACAATCCTAAATAGACCTAAATTGAATATAAACCTTCTCAACTTATTTTAACTAACTTAGGAGACTCTTACAATCCTTCAATGAAACTTCACGTCCAACATTCACACCAAAAATCCAAAACAATATATATAAACAACTTAAAACAAGAATTTACTTTAAAGTTTGAAAACAATCACCACAAACCTCGAGTCTCGTCCACTATTCCTTTGTCTTTATATAGAATCTGACATCATCAAAAACAACTCGAAGATGTCAGGTAAGTAAATTCCTACATTGATCTATACTCCTGCAATTGTTAGTCTGATACATGGAGATATGTAATTGCATTTCCAAATAAGCAATAAGATATACGCGTCAACATGACATGCAATCCACTCAGTCACTGTCTCCTAACTATAATTAGACGTCGACTTCCAAAATAGTATAGAAACAATATTAAGAGGTCATGAAATGCAGAGATAACTTATCGACGTAGACTCCGCTAGTCTCACTAAATGGCGTAGATGCATGATTGAAACCACATTTCAAGCAAATCAGACTCAGAAACAATCTTATCCTCCCACTCTCTCTATGTATGCATGACCAAGAATGATAAAATGCAATGCAGACTATGATACAATTACAGGTACATAAATATTCAATTAATAGTAAAGATCACTGTAGGGTTTACTTACAACCAACCAACTTTGAGCGTAATTTTCGGGGTCCTCAAAGCATTGGATCACCTTGAAAATAAATCCAATTGCTTCCCTGCATACCCAATTATATTATGGATCAAGCTTCAAGTGAAATCAAATTACGAAACCCAAAGAAAACTGGGGCCAAAGTACGCTTGAGAACAATTTTCAAAAACATTAATTTATATAACTGATTCAATTGGCTTTCAACTAGCCAACTTGGGGTAACTTTTTAGCCTTAAAAACCTCAATATTTGTCATGATGACATAAAAGGAACTTACAGTACTCATTTCCTAATTTTCATAGACTCCAAGAACACTCAAATCGGATCACCGATGGAGAAGTTATGAATTTTCCAATATGGCTTGTCAACTAGGCAAACTTTATTTTATTTTGAACATAAAAACATTTCAAAATCAATATTTTCGCAATTAAATCTTCAAAACTTGACAACAACCGTCCCGAAACCACTCGATTCCAACATCAAAATATTCTCACAGGTCGTGGAGTCAAATTGGATCAAAAATAATAATCCATTCACCAAAAAACCCAATTTAAATCAATATCAACTTTACAAACATCTCTGAAATAGTTATCAACTGAGTCACATTAGTTCAATTCATCAAAACCCTAACCCACGTCGGTGGGATTTATTTCAAATCGGTGCACATGAACCCAATACTTTAATTTACAACTATCCCTACCAATTTCTATTAAAACCTTGCAAGAGAAATTGAAAAATCACGAGAATTCAAATTGAATTGAGAAAAATGCTATGAATTGAGTATTTACCAAATTGCGGGTCGAATACCTCGTTTCCACCATAGAAACTTAGTTCAAACTGATCATCTCGCAATGCTTTACGATTTTGCGGAATGAAACGAGGCGACAATCAGACATCATGAGCTCGCGGAGTGAAAATCGGAGTGGGAGGGTTTAGAGAACGAAGTTCCTTCTCTCTCTATTGAAAACAAAACGAAAGTTTTGATTTTCATATCATTTTTATATATATTTATGTATAAATCCTCAGCTGCTTGTTAACAGCTTAATTTTTTTTATTTATTAATTCTCAAAATCCCTATTTTTACGCATTTTGTCTTTCAACGCTCGTTTTCAATTCGATTTTTCACCAAATTGAACCAAACTCTTGAAAAAAAATAGTTCATCTTCATAAAATGTCCATAACACTGGTTTTGATCACACTAACCTTGAAAATCTTAACTTTGTTCTAGACATATATGAACGAATTCTCTTGACATACTAAACCAAATTTGTACCAATTTAGACTAAATCTCAACCTCAACCACTGCTAAGTGTTACGAAACTCGAGGCAAAGTCTTATACCAACTTCCTTCTCACATTACATTACACCAATCTCGACTTGTATGCAAACCGAGACGAAATCTCCACATGAGGATTAACACTAGGTTAATTAGTTTTCGAACAGCTAATAATTTATTTTCACTCGTGCCCTTTAGACACACACTTGTAACCCCGAGTATGAAAAACTGAGGATACACCTCAATACACCCCGACTTCGCTTTAAAATACCATATAATACACACACTAAGCACACAACATACAAAAATAAAACATGTCTTATGATCTCTGGTCCATAATGCGCAGGTCCCACATCGGATACTTTAATTCCAAATAAAATTTAAAAATACTTAATTAGCATCCTAATCAAGTTTATGAAATTCTCGGATGTCGCAACATCACTTGCCAAAATGCATGGTTTGGAGAGGTCGTGAGTTTGACTCCAACTTAAGTAAAAAAAATTATAATAACGAATTACACATAACCAACAACTAGTTTGTCTGAGTATTAAGGAACTTGATTCCCCTTAAGTATAGTCTTGAGTTCGAGTATTTTGTGAAAAACGAAAATCTATGCTACCAATAGAGTAATAGAAAATTAAAGCAAACAAATCACAATACCAGATATGTTGACGTAGTTCGGTCCACGACCTACATCTGCGGGGCCACGCTCAGATATGAAAATCCACTAAGTTGAAAACTCAGACTTACACAAGACCATTTTCTAGTGACTCCTTCACCAGTCTTGATGCACTCCTTTCCACACTTACAATAGATTTTCTCCCAAGTCCTCTTGGTTTGTTGAGCTCTCCTCGATTGGACTACCCAGTCCTTAATGCAGGTTGAGATCCCCTCGACTGGACTATCCAAGATCTCATTGGTAATAATTCAGAAATACAAAGAAAAACAAAATGCACACAAGTTCAGAACCTATTCTGAAATGATGTGGGAACAGTTACAAAAATCGACTCAACTCATGACTACATTTTTTTAGTTTTAATAACAAAAGCATGTAAGACCACCATTAATCCTCAAAGTTTTGACATATACAGTTCAATAAAGTATTTATATTAGAACGCTAACCGCAAGTGCACAACATCGTTAACTTTGCAAGTAATAGCAACTCTTTCTAGTGATTGAGTTGTTGATATCAATATTCGGAGACAGTTTAATGCTACTATATCGTCCAAGTAGAAAATAAAGTGAGGTACAAGAGTTTGTGGTTATGAGACTAAATTAAACACTTAATTGAAATCTAACTAGAGCAATGTAATGTAAAACCGGATTTAAGCTATGGAGAGAGATTTATAGGGAGTTAATTTCACCTAGTGTAACAACCCAATTTTAATTATGCCATTATTATTTACTATTTTCGAGGCTTGGACGCCAGCTCAGATCCTCGTGGATGCCGCAGATAGGTTAGGGCATGCCTGACTAGGTAAACAGTAATTTTTGTGAGATGTTTACCTATTTGTGATGTCGTATTTTAAATTATTTTACCTTGCATCGCATGTGTGTATTTATATCGTTAAACTGAGCGAAATAGTGTAATGAGTATTCACCTCAAAAAACGTGTCGATACATGTATTGAGCGAGCGAAATGTGGGTACACTAAGTCGAAAAAATGATTTGGATAATCAAATTAATTAAATATGACAAAATATTAATGATAAACCCATAGTTTAGGCCAATTGATCGAAATTGGCAACTATGGCGCGCATCATTATGCGTGCCAAGGTGCGGGACACCAAGTAACCGGAGATAATTGAACAAGGCTAAAATTTATGTTTAATGAGGAGAAAATAAGAACATGCCACATATACCACCTAATACCCTTAAAATGAGGTTCACTACTCATTCCTCATTCACACTTCCACGTTTCCTCTCTCTCCCCCTCTCTTCAACACATAAAAGAGAATGTGTAAATTCTTTGAGGAGTTAATAGCAACCATTGAGAAATTGAGATTTTATTAGATTCTTGCAATTTTTGAAGTAATTTGATCATGCAAACAAGTAATCAAGATGAACATCTCTATTTTCTTTCAATTTTCCATTAAAATGAAACTCAAATGGTGGTTTTAATGGTGATAGTTGATTGTTGTTAAATGTTGGAGAAAATGAGGTATTAATGGTGGTTGGATTGTTGTTGATGATGTGGAAGTGTTGTTGTTCTATTTGTTGAAGAGAAAGACTAGAAAAAGAAAAAAAATAGAGACAATGTCTCTGTTGAAGTCGACTTTAGGGAGGGGAAGGGCGCACTCACGAGTGTACGTGCGTGCGACCCTTAGACCGGGCCGAGCCGATCCGGGCCCGACCTGGTTTGACCGGGTCAGACTCGATCCAGGGGCCTACCCTCATTAATTAAATAATATAATTTTTAAAAAATAAATTTAAAACATATTTAAATAAAATAAAATACATAAAATATGGAAAAATAAATAGAAAATTACAAAAAAAATCTAGAAAAATAAAAAAAATCCAAAACATATATATAAGAAAATAGAAAATGGATTGGAAACTAAGTTTCTGTGACTATTTCGGGTATTTGGTACCTTGGTTAACCCGTAAAAGATGCCACAATAAAAAAATTGGATTAAAATTCTAATTTTTTCTCTCACAAAATAAAGTCGACTAATTTGACTCTAAATCACTTAAAATGGTTTAATTGGACATCAGGGACTTAGAAGACTATAATCGGGAGTCGAGCGCGTATCTCGAGACATAAGCGGGGCTTCGGAGTGCATTTTGAGGTACGTAAGAATCCATTTGAAAGTAGCTTAAGGTTTACTTTTCCATTACAGATTTTTTATTCCTTGTTATTGTACCCTATTCCGTGATACATTTGGGTTGGTGGTTGAGTTACTCCCACATGATATTCGTAGTGTACTTATGGCACACTAGGTTGTAGCACGTGTGATCGGGCATTCGGTGAATTGCAACCCGAGTTGCACTAAGGTGCACGTGTTGGTTAGAGCAGACATAGGAGAAACATCGCGAGGAACCAGGTGAAAGGAAGTGGGGGCACCCATCGAAAGGATCCTGGGGTCTGAAGTACAGTTTAGTCTGACTGGGACAAGCACACACTTTGTTTCTCTCTCGTGTTATATATTCATGTGATGATCGTAGCATAGTTGCTTGTTTAGTTTCCGCATGATTATTTAACATGATTATTGATATCTATTTACTTTCTTATAAATGCTCAGTGTACTTCTTTTGAAGTCTTGCTTACTATACTTTCCATCTGGCTTTTTGTGATGGTTGAGTGCAGATCCTAGTCTAGAAGGGCAAGGGGATTCTTGGCGACTTAATCTGATTGCCCGCGGTTGAGGACACACTAGTATGTGTTATTTTGATATTTTGTTTTACTTTTGGGTATTGGGAGGCTGGAGAGATATTGTACTTGTATATATTACTGCTTATTAGTATTGTTGCCTACAAATGATGCTTTATATGATGATGAACTTATTTGTTTTACTTTCTCTAATTTAAGACTTCCGTTGTTTTAATGTCAAAAGTGATTCAATTGTCTAACTAGACTAATTGAATGGAATGAGTTAACACGCATATCGAGGAGTAATGACGTAGCAACAGACGTCAATGGCATGTGGGACTTAGTGGGTCAATGAAGTCACAGGGTTGTGGGGCCGCGACACTCCACGTGGCGGCCTCGAGATTTGGGGACGCTACAAGTGGTATCAGAGCGAGAGGTCTAGGAACATTGGGAAATTAAATGAAAGAGCATAAAAATTAATTAAAAAAAATCTTAGATGTGGAAATCCATTGTACTTTTCTTAGAGCTTTAGTTGGAAAGTGATGGTGAGGCGGGTAGAGTTAGGGTTTATATACGTGTTATGTTTTACTTTAAATGATATATTATGCGCGTATATATATCATGGCTGATCCAACACACGTTTTTTGATGCAGATCCCGATGGACGGACATCCCTCTACATAGCCTGAGATAAGACAGACTAGCGATCCTGCTTGGGACACCACTACTAATGCTGCTTCTACTCAGAGCATAGATAACCGACTCGCCACTCATGATGCTTAGTTGACGGAGATCGTCCAGTTACTTAAGGCTCATGTCGCGGCAGCAGCAGCAACAATAACTCCCACAGTTCTTGTCGCACCTACTGTACATATAGCCGTCACCTCGGCTACACCATATATGCCTATTAATACAACAGTTTCAGAGACACTGGCTGAAGGAGTTACGTAAGAAATTTTGATACCGTCGAGAGACTTCAACTCCTACGCCCTCACCTACGACTACCGAGCACCCGACCACTACTAGAGTTGCTGATACTTCCATATTCGTATTGACCCCGGAGGTGAAGGTTGTCAAAGAGTTTATGAAGTCTCAACCAGGATACTTCTACGGAAGTGGAGACCCCTAAGGTAGTAGGGAATTGGATAGTCTCGCATCAGCGCTTCCATAAGCTGATGTAGAACAACAACAACATACAGGCACGTTTATCCGCAGCGTGTCTGAGAGGCCATGCAGCAGCTTGGTGGATGACTTATCTAGATACCCAACCGGAGCCGACGACATGGGCGAAGTTTCGAGAGTTGTTCTACGACGAGTTCATTCTCATGGAGGTAAGGCTGAGGTTTAGGGAAGATTTTTGGCCTTACGACATGGTAACCACTCATTGATGTAGCACATAGAGCGGTTACGATACCTATTGCAATTTTCGATGGATGTTGTGGGCACAGAGAATCTTCAGATTTACTATTTCGTATATGGTGTTGAATAGCGGATTGCTGATGCGATAGTCTCAACAGGGACTACTACTCTTCAGGAGGTTTACGATCGAGCATTATCTTATGAGACACTGCTCCTGGAGAAAGAGGGCGGGCGTACGACAGGCATTGAGCTACAAGCGGGTCAGAGTTCTCGGTCGGATTGGAGACCGAATAGACAAAGAAATCATTCTGTCAGGGGTCACCGAGATGATCGACGAGATAGGGATCGTAGGGGTGATCACAGGGACAACCAACTTTAGTATGAAGATAGGCGACGAGACGCACGCCTTAGCACCAAAGACACCATAGAGCGAAAGAACGACAACAGCCACAACAATACCGTCAGGATAAGAATTAGGGAAGCCCTGATAGGGGTCAAAGAGACTAAGGTCACGACCAGAGATTCGGAGACAGGTAGGATGGGAGACATGAGAAACGTCGATGTCATTGTTGTGGTCAGAAAGGGCACCTGAAGGCTGACTGTAGGGCACCACCGATAATACCAAGAGCACACCAGGGTCAGGCTAGGGAGATAACACATGCAGTCGCGCAGCCAGAAAGAGATGCGACCAGACAGCTCGTCGAGGGTACGTTATCTATTATGGGTAGACCGATCATGTTATGATAGATTTTGGTAATACATTATCATTTATTGTTGGACGCATGGTAGGATAATTAGAGTTAGCATCACAAACGCTAGACACACACCTTGTCCTTAGTACGGCAGCTGGGGATAAGATATACCCTAACCGAATATGTCGAGACTGCTCGATAGAGGTAGTGGAGCATCAGTTGCCGATAAACTTACAAGTCCTAAAATACCTCGAGTTTGACGCACTTTCAGGGATGGACTGATTGGCGGCATATCATGCACAGTTGGATTGCTTCTAGCAGACCGTCACGTTTCGAGTTCTGGGGATTCCAGAGTTCACGTTTAATGAAGTCGCGACCGCACTGCCCATTACTAGAGGCCGATTAGCTACGACTGAAGAGATGGAGGCATTTGCAACGATAATTGAGCTAGAGGTTGGGACGGAGGTTAGGATTGAGAATGCCCCAGTAAATCGAGACTTTATCGATGTACTTCCACATGATTTACCAGGATTTCCACCACCACGAGCGATTGAGTTCATCATTGAGCTGATACTAAGGACTCAGCCAATCACTAGCAGACCTTACCGGATGTCACCGGCAAAACACGAGGAGGTCAGAGGCAGTTAGATGAATTACTAGAGAAGGGTTTCATTCACCCTATCATGTCACATTGGGGAGCTCTAGTGTTATTTTTTACATTCAGAGTTTCTTGGGGCTAGCAAGGTATTATCGCCGATTCGTATAGGATGTTTCCTTGATTACAGCACCGATGACTAGAATAACCAAGAAGGGTGTTAGATTTGATTGGTCAAAAGAGTGTGAGCAGGTTATTTGGGAGCTGAAGAGGAGATTGAGTTATACACCAGTGTTGACATTGCTAGAGCGGGAAGAGCTTGCCATTGTATACGGATGCATCGAGGCATTGGACTTGAATGTGTTTTGATGTAGGAGGGCATACCGGTAACTTACTTGTCCCGACGTTAAAACCCCATGAGGGAAACTATCCAGTGCATGACTTGGAGCTTGCAGCAGTCTTTTTGCATTGAAGGCTTAGAGGCATTATCTCCATAGAGAGTGGTTTGTACTCTATACTGATCTTCAGAGTCTGAGATACATTTTCACTCAGAGAGATCTAAACATGCGTCAGAGGAGATGGCTTGAGTTACTGAAGGACTAAGACTTCGCTATTGATATCACCTAGGGAAAACGAACGTTGTAGCTGACGCATTAATCAGGAGCATTATTGACAGTCAGACTGTGGTGCGACGTATGAAACACAAGCATGGCTTATTACAGGTGGCGTCAGTTATGTGCATGACAAAGGTGTTTACCACGGTCGAGCCTTACATTTGTTATCGGATGAGAGTTTCGACTGTATTTATTGAGCGAGTTGCCGATTGTCAAAGGACTAATGGGCTTTATGAGCGGTTCAGTGGTCTGGCTTGGGATCGGGAGTGTATGGATTGGGTAGAGTCGACGGATCAGTGTTTGAGACACCGATGGAGGTTGTGGATATATGCATTTCAGGAGATACGGGACGAGATTCTGGAGGACGTGCATAGGTCTCGCTACACAGTTCATCCTAGCCGAACCAAGATGTATCAAGATTTGAGGCGATTGTTCTGGTGGTCGGGGATGAAGGCGACATTGGCGAGTACATCGGAGTTGTCATATTTGCCAGCAAGTTAAGGCTGAGCACAGGAGACCAGGCGGTTTACTACAGCCACTACCAATTCCACAATGAAAATGGGAGCACGTTACTATGGATTTTATCAGTAGGTTATCGCAGACTTCGAGGAGACACGATGTGGTTTGAGTTGTGATTGATACACTGACGAAATCGACGCATTTTATTCCTATTTCTTGGAGATATTCGTTCCCAGCTGAGCATTATCTTCGAGAGGGAGATCATTAGATTACATGGGGTGTCAGTCTCTATTGTATCTGACCGAGATCCTAGGTTGACTTCAAAACTCTGGGAGGCGATGTTGGAGCAGTTTGACACCAGGTTGTAGTTTAGTACGACTTACCATCCTCAAACAGACGGACAGTCAGAGAGACTTATACAAATTTTGGAGGATATGCTCAGGGCTTGTATTTTGCACTTCGGAGGTTCATAGGAGGATTATCTACCGATCTGTGAATTTTCTTACAATAATAACTATCAGGCAAGTATCGGGATGCCTCCGTTTGAGGCGATGTATGGCAGGCCCAGCAGATCACCTGCGTGTTGGGCATCGTCTGAGGATACAACGACGATTGGACCAGAGATAGTTGTTGATCATACAGAGAAGATTAGGCAGATTTGACAAAGACTTCAGGCGGCACAGGACAGACAGAAAAAATATGCAAATAAGTATCACGAGGGTATGAGTTATGAAGAGGGCGACATGGTTTATCTGAAGGTTTCCCCTTAGAAAGGCCGAGAGATTTGGGATTAAAGGGAAACTAGCCAAGATACATAGGACCGTTCGAGTCGCGACACGAGTTGGCAGTGTGGCTTACAGATTGGACTTGAAAGCAAAGTTAGCTGGGGGTTCATCCTACGTTTCACATCTCGATGTTGAGGCTGGCTAGGTCAGGATCGAGACCAATGGTTGACTTGAGACAGATCGAGGTTTGGCCTAACGCGACATATGAGGAGCGACCGATAGTGATTGTGGATCGCGTAATTCAGACTCTTAGGAACGGGGAGATCCCTAAGGTGTTGGTTCGTTGGCAACATCATGGTACTGAGGGACTCACTTAGGAGCTCGAGTCTACTATGCGCGAACGTTACCCTTAGCTATTTCACTGTACGACGCTTCAATTTATTAAAGTTTCGGGACAAAATTTCTTTTCTGGTTGAGAAGAGTTGTAATGGCCCAATTTTAATTATGTAGTTATTATTGAGTATTTTCAGACTCGAACGCCAGCTCAGATCCGCGTGGACGCCGCAAATAGGTTAGGGCACGCCTGACTAGGTATACAGTAGTTTTTGTGTGACTTTGCCTATTTGCGACGTCATATGTTAAATTATTTTACTTTGCATCGCATGTGTGTATTTATATTGTTAAACCGAGCGAGATATTGTAACGAGTATTCACCTCGAAAAACGTGTCGATATAGGTATCGAGCAAGTGAAATGTTGGTACACTAGGTCGAGAAAATGATTAGGATAATTAAATTAATTAAATGTGACAAAATATTAATGATAAACCCATAGTCTAGGCCAATTGATCGAAATTGGCAACTTTGGGGCGTCTCGTTATGCATGCGGAGGTGCGGGACACCGAGTAATCAAAGATAATTGAACAAGGCTAAAATTTGTTTTTAATGAGGAGCAAATAAGAACATGCCACCTATACCACCTAATACCCTTAAAATGAGGTTCACCACTCATTCCTTACTCCCAGTCCCATGTTTCCTCTCTCTCTCTCTCTCTCTCCCTCTCTTCAACACATAAAATAGAGTATGCAAATTCTTTGAAGAGTTGATAGGAACCATTGAGAAATTGAGATTTTATGAGACTTTTGGAGTTTTTGAAATGATTTGATCAAGCAAACAAGTAATCAAGGTGAGCATCTCTACTTTCTTTCAATTTTCCATTAAAACGAAGCACAAATGGGGTTTTAATGGTGATAGTTGATTGTTGTTAAATGCTGGAGAAAATGAGGTATGGATGGTGGTTGGATTGTTGTTGACGATGTGGAAGTGTTGTTCTATTTGTTGAAGAGAAAGAGTAGAAAAAGAAAAAAAAAAAAACAGAGACAATGTATATGTTGAAAACGACTTTGGGGAGGGGAGGGGTGCACGCACGTGTGTGTGTGCGTGCAACCCCTGGACCTGGCCGAGCCGATCCAGGCCCGACCCGGTTGGGCTGAACCAGGATCGACCCGGTTTGATCGAGTCAGACCAGGTCCAAGGACCCACCCCCATTAATTAAATAATATAATTTTTAAAAAATAAATTTAAAACTGATTTAAATAAAATAAAATACATAAAATGTGGAAAAATAAATAAAAAATCTAGAAAAATCAAGAAAAATCAAAAAAAATATATATAAGAAAATAGAAAATGGATTGGAAACTGGGTTTTCGTGACTATTTCTGGTATTTTGTACCTAGTTAACCAGAAAAATGTGCCACGGTAAAAATTAGAATAAAATTTAATTTTTGCTCTCACAAAATAAAGTCAACTAATTCGACTCTAAATCACTTAAAATGGTTTAATTGGACACTAGGGACTTATGAGACTATAGTCGGGAGTCGGGCACGTATCTCGAGACATGAATGGGACTCCGAAGTGCGTTTTGAGGTATGTAAGAATCCATTTGAAAGTCACTGAGGGTTTACTTTTCCATTGTTGATTTCATATTCCTTGTTATTGTACTTTATTCCGTGATACATTTGTGTTGGTGGTTGAGTTATTCCCACCTGATATTCATTTTGTACTTATGACACACCACGTTGTAGCACGTGTGATCAGGTACTCAGTGAATTGCAACCCGAGTTGCACTAAGGTGCACGTGTTGGTTAGAGTAAACATAAGACGATCACCGCGAGGAATCAAATGAAAGGAAGGGGGCACCCACTGAAATGATCATGGGGTCCGAAGTACAGTTTAGTATGACCGGGACGAGCATACATTTTGTTTCTCTCTCATGTTATCTATTCATATGATTATCGTAGCACAGTTGTCTGTTTAGTTTCCGCATGATTATTTAACATGATTATTTATATCTATTTACTTTCTTATAAATGCTCGGTGTACTTCTTTTAGAGTCTTACTTAATGTACTCTCTATCTAGTTTTTTGTGATGGTTGAATGTAGATCCCAGTACTAGTAGGGGCAAGGGGATTCTTGGCAACTTCATCTGATTGCCCACGGTTGAGGAACCACTAATATGTGTTATTTTGATATTTTGCTTTACTTTTGGGTATTGGAAGACTAGAGAGACAATATACTTGTATATATTATTTGCTTATTAGTCTTGTTGCATATATACGAGTACTTTCTCGGGTTTTCCATAGTAGGACATGCTCTTATGAATGATGATTTATATGATGATGAACTTATTTGTTTTACTTACTATAATTTAAGACTTCCACTGTTTTAATGCTAAAAGTGATTCAATTGTCTAACTAAACTAATTAAACATAATGAGTTAACACGCATATCGAGGGGTAGTGATGTAGCAACATATGTCAATGGCGCGTGGGACCCATTAGGTCAATGAAATGACAAGGCTACGGGGTCACGACACTCCATGTGGCGGCCTCAGGATTTGGGGCTGCTACACCTAGATTGTATCCTTTTGTTCAATTTTATTTGTAAGACCCTCAATTCATGCAATGATATGCGAGTTTTCTAAATTTTCACTCCACTTCGAGATATCGGTGATGGACCGGTTGGCTGAGTGGCATAAGTGCAACGCTGCATTATACTCCAAATTCAAAGGCATCCCTAACCAATGACCATCAATCGATGTTCCACATGTTCCAAGGTTGTGTTTCCCCAATTCCGGGTTGAAAATTTCAATGGTCATGGTTGATCTCAAACCCTATGTTCTACACCTATATGATCAAAGCAAGCATAGCATAGAGTTAAAGAACACGCGAATCTACACTATAGTTAAAAAAATCAATCAAATTCACATTGAAAGAAAAAGGAATCAAAGTTGGGATCCATCGATCCTCGGGAAATAGTAGATTACCCCATATTGGGTTGAGTTACAACACAAAATATAGTAGAATCTAATGAAAACATCGATTCATACCTCAAATTCAAAGAAGAATCAACAAGTTTGCTCCAAAATCCTAACCTCCACAAATTTTTCTACCAAGCAAAAGTTGTTTATAACCCTAATTTAAAGTCCTATTTATACCTTAAAGGCAAAATGGTCTCAAAAATACCTTAAATACCTTAAAAATCAGGTGAAAATAGCATTCTGCCTACATTGGGCACTGGCCTGGGCAACAAGGCTCTTAACTCGACACCCATTAAATTATAACCTGGTTAGGCGCTAGGCTTTGGACCTGGTGCCTAGCCTGAATTTTGTGCGTATCCTCCACTTTGCGATATGATTTTAGACCGCTTAAAGGTCAAATTTGATGAAGCTTGTGAAACATGAAATTATTAGGCTTTGAGTCAACAATCCAATCGAAGAAACGACAGGCATTTGCATTTGAAATTAGGGAGATATGGTCAAAACACTAAAGCTTGTTCAAAATGGACTTTGCCGAAAGCCGCTAAGGGCACCCCACCATTTAATGAGGGCACCCAACTTATTTGTAAAAATTCCAAAGCAAAAATGGAAAAGACCATTTTGCCCCTGTATATATATATGGTTTAAACCCCACAAACCATTTTGACAAGGAGTTAGGGCACCCCACCAGCAAGCTTGAACCACAAAGCGACAGCCACATTGCGTTTGGCGAAGAGCTGATCGATTCTTGCGGATTGACATCGTCCGACAGCGAAGTAACAATGTTTGACAACCATATTCGGGTTTTTTAGAACTGTTTAGTTGTGTATAACTATGAAAATGATGATTTGTTTGTCAACGTAGGGTTTGGTAATTTCTTCAAATCCGAAGTTGTTTCCACTGTATAATGGAGGATTGTAATGCTTCGGTGCCAGAGAGGTCGTCCTTGAGGTAATTTTGCAAATTTTTTGTGTTTTTTTTGCGGTTATCCGAAGTTTCTGTCTGGGTGCGCGATCGTTTCGGCCTCGCAGGACCGAGATGTATGGTAATGTCTCGGTCATAGAGGACCGAGAGGTTTCACGTAGGTCACGGTCTGGAACGACCGAGAGTACTGAGTAACTCTCGGTCGTACGTAAGCGAGACTCTGAAGAAAGTTTCGGACCTGTACAACCGAGAACATGTTTTTTTGGGTTTTTTTGTGATTGTGCTGTACATTTTGGTTGATTATAATGTTACACTGTTTGTATTGCAGGTAATGCCGTTATCTAGTAATTTTCCAGACTACAAATGCGTTTTTACACCTTCTAAGCCATTCCCCTCTCGAGAATCGGCTATTTCATGGCTCCAAATGATTGGTGGTGAGAACAAGTTTGTGTTAGTAACGAAGCGCTCGGATGCCGGGGGCATTAAGCGCAGGGGAAGGGTGAAAATTGCATGCGAGAGGTCTGGGACATATAGGGGACTGGCTCAGAGAGTAGGGAAGGGGAAAGCGGCAAAAATTTTAAAGAAATCAAGGAATGATGAAAATGCGAGGAGTCACACCGGTACGAAGAAATGTGGATGCCCTTTCCAAATTAACGTCAAGGAAAATGCGACTCCTTATGATATGTCACCGTGATTTGAGGGAGGCACAATCACGACACCACAGAAGATTGGATAAGGGGGAGGAGGAAGTTGAGGATGCGGGGGAGGGGCGAAAGTGAGCAGGCTTAGGGAGATTAGTCCACCTTCGTCTTTTGTGGAGTGCCGGCGGGAAGTTGAGGATGCGGGTGGGAGGACACCGGGTCTCCAATCGGAGGCACCCCGGTGTCGGAGGCACCCCGGTCTCAATCGGATTTGAGTCCTCCCACTCCACAAAAGCTTCTAGGCGAGAAGAAAGTCAATGTTCCACAAATGCGTCGTGCCGGTCGACGCACGCAAAGTGGATCTAACATGACTTTGGTCATTGCTTAGAACCGGATTGGTTGCCACATGTTGAGGCCATTATCGATGTGGTTTCCGATGGAAATTGTGGATATCGGTGTATAGCCTCTGGGGCTTCGACTTGCCGACGTAGACGGGTGGAGGATTGTGCGTAGAAGGATGTACGGTGAGATTATCGGGTATGAAGACCTTTGGCGGGAAGTGCTTGGCTCGAGTTTCGAGATCGTCAAGAATGCGGTGCATTGCCCCGGAGAAGCAAGAGGGGCATCTTTCAAAGAATGGTTGACACTTCCAGACATGGGATTGTTAGTATCCACCGCATTCAATGTCATTCTCGTCAACCTCTCGCATGGGAGTGCCTCCACATTCCTACCTCTACGTAGTACTCCACCGTCGTCATTGCACAACGGACTTATCACCGCAATGGCAAATGAAAGGAATATCCATTGGGTTAGGGTAAGTTCTATGATTTTTTGTGAATTGGTTTGTTTCCCCCTTAATCGGGTTTGTGACAATATCTTCTATGTTCTATTGTTCACTTTGACAGGTGCAGTTGCGTGTGAATGCACCGCTGCCATCCTTATATCCATCGTGGGATCGGTACGTTGAGAATCACGCGCCAAAGGTTGGCGAGATGGATTCATTTTTCGAGACATCGCGCCCATTGCAACTGCTGATCATGAAGCCACCATACATGTTGTAGATTTAGATACACCGTAGGTTAAAGCTTGTACCGAGACGGCTAAACATTTAGAAATTTTGCCAATTCGTCTGAATGTTCTATGTATATGCAAATGTTGTGCTGTGTTTTGATTGTTGTTGTGTTTTGATTGTTGTTTACTTATGGATGGACCCTTTTTAGAGTCAGTTTGAATGTTACGGAGATTTATAATTAATTAAGTTTCGGTGCAAATTGTCGTGATGAATTTTCAATCTTGTATTGTTAGTTTGACATACAACCAAATTTTTTTTTCAAACTGTAATGTTCAAATTCATCCATTTCTGATGTCTCGGTCAAGCAGGTTCGTGAAACAACCCATATTTTCGGTCACCCATGACCGACAAGTATTCCAATATATCGGTCGTGTACAACCGAGTCCAATAGAAAGGTCTCGGTTGTACACCACCGAGATGGATTGACCATTTCAATTCGCTTTGACTCTCGTCCTATGACGACCAGAGCCTCACGAGACCCTCTCGGAAGTGGACAACCGATACGCAGCTTAACTCTTCCTGTCTTCGTGGCGAGACTCATGCGAGTTCCCAAAAATATTAGCTTCTGTCTCGGCCAAGGCCGAGACAGTTGACACAGTCTCTGGCCTGTGTGGCCGAGAACCACGATTTCCCAATTTTTTTACATTTGAAAAAACCGCCACACACACATTACAACTACTCTACCAAATGTAACTTAATTCGACGATCTTCAACCGAGCCCTAATTTGGAGACGAAATCGGCTCACACACCCGGACCTACAAAATGCGAAAACTCAAACAACGAAGGAGAAACACACGGCGAGGGACGGAGAACACGATTTCGGGGATTCCTCTCACTTTGGTCGGTTCAAAACAAATGAATTGTTCCACAAGAGAGTTCGGTGAACGAGGGTGGTGGTGGTGGTGGTGGTGGTGGGGGTGGTGGGGTGCCCGGGGGTTTGCACGAGGGTGGTGGGGTGCTCGGGGGTTTGCACGAGGGGGTATTTTCGGTAGTTCGGGGCTAATTTTTGGTGCCCCGTAAAAACAGATTTGTGCCCACATTAACCGGTGCCCTCATTAAATGGTGGGGTGCCCTTAGCGGCCCTCGTCGTTTTTACCCAAACCTTGTTTTCTTATCTCGAAACCTTCAAACTCCTTCAAAACACATCGAACCATGTGACATGTCATCACTAAATAATTCGCCTTTGACCTTGCTTTCCTTCACCTCGTGATCCGCACCAACACACTTTTAAGGCAAATCTCATCATATCTTCAATGTATGCTCCAAATGCTCCCAATTCAATTTCTTCGCCTAAAACCCAACAAAATATATCGGATTAGCTCGAATTTACTTATTAATGGACCAAAATATTAACAAAACACTAATTATAAAAAAAGCTAAAATAAGCATAGCATCAATATTAAAAGTAAGAAAATTTATTTTATAAAAAAAATTAAGTAGGAATGCTTGTTGGGATGGACTTGGGCCAAGGCTTTAAGGTTTGGACTCGTTTCGACCCATCCTAGTCGAGCAACATATCTAGTTGAAAGTTTTATATTTCCTACCAGGAAGTCTCAGTAAATTTTTTGAAGAGGAGAACTTGGATTGATGGAGAATAAGATAAATCTGATTGTTATCAGAATGGGAGGAGAAAGAGAATGCAAATTGACTAAAGAGTAAAGACTTGGCTGATTCACTAAATAAAAAAGACACAGCTGGAAGAAGGGTATATTCGACCATTTATCATGGTAGAATAGGAAACCGTGTGGCTGACATATGAGAGTTTTCGATCATGAGAGAAGGAGGCCAAATAGGATATTGTTTGACTAAGAAGGAGAAATTAGGTATTCCACATTCATTCTTTTATTATTGTAGTATTTTGTTATAGTAGTAGAGATATATATATCCTATTTAAATTGTACATAAATAAAATTAGAAAAACAGAAAGGAAAAAAAAAATTAAGTCTGTAAGACACCAAAAATATTTCGCCAAGCATGGCCGAGACCGAGGGAAATTTTTTAGAACTCGTGGTTCTCGGCCGCGACAGCTAGAATAGTTTACACGGTCTCGTGAACGAATGGCCGAAAGTAATTCTGTTATCTCGGTCACCACTTCACGAGAGTAACCATTAGTATCTAGTTTATGTCCTCGTTTGATGTACTACCGAGAATGTAGAATAGCTCTCGGTTGTCCATAACCGACACTTTTATTGTCGTCTCGGTCACCACTTCACGAGAGTCCTCGGTGGATGTTGACCGAGACGTTTTCATAACTCTCGGTCCTGCGAGGCCGAATCAATCGCGCCCGTGAAAAAACGTCTGAAAATTTGAGAAACCCTACGTTGACAAAAAACAGTTCCTTCAAACCATCATATGGTTGTCAAACATTGTTACATCGCTGTCGGATGATGTCAATCCGCAAGAATCGATAAACGATTAGCCCCAAACGCAATGTTGTTTTATGGTTCAAGTTTCAAGCTTGGTGGTGGGGTGTCCGCTTTTCTTTGTCAAAATGGTTTGTAGGGTTTGAATCAATATATATACATGGGCAAAATGGTCTTTTTCATTTTTGCTGAAATTTTTACAAAAAATTTGAGTGCCTTCATGAAACGGTGGGGTGCCTTTAGCGGCCCTCAAAATATTTAAGTCTGTCAGACAACCACGTGCCCATCTCTGCCGTTAAATCAACGAGCTGAAAACGATCCTCTATGATCTAGAGATTGGCGAATCTTGCAATCCCGAGACCGGCAATAACGCTCAGATCACGTGGCCCTGGCCCCTGCTTCAGGGACGAGAGTTCGGATCTTGTTTCATTTGATTAGAATTTGAGATTAAAGAGATGCTCCCCCACCCCCATAAAACAGATCCTACTCAGATAACGTCGTGACGGCTTATGTGCTTCATAGAATATAAGAACAATCGTCTCTCACTCTAACTTAGCGATGTGGGACAAAATAAATGAAGTTTGGGGAAAAACCAAACTAAACTGGCACGCAACATATTTTAACTGATAATCTTATCAGTTAATATCATACTAACTTATCCAGAGATACTTATGCGATTAGTTTCATGAGCTCTAGGGTTGCAAAAAAAAAATCATTTGTGGCCTAACGTTTGGTCGCTATGGGAATCGAACTCGAGATCATCAGACTTAACCCACATAGTCTAGCCTTAGATATTATCACTAGGCCGATCCATCTGGTTGATCTCCAAATTAAATTAGCCTAAACAATAGCTTTTACATACCCATTTCGACGGTGAAGAGACTATGCATCCTATTCATGTAAAACACAATGTTTCGATTCCATTGCATTAGTATTCAAATGGGAGAAGTATTACTTGATCGGATTAGTCCTTTCAATAGAAAGTACAAACAAATAAGGTGATAATGGACGTCACTGAAGTAAACCTCGTTATGGGGACTCTGGTCATATAAATATTACATAGAACTGAGAAATTAAACTTAATAGAGATGCACCCAATAGGTTTCGGCGCAGTGTCAACAGCGCGAGCACTAACGCGATGATTGAGGTAGAGGCCTAGAATTCAAACTCTGGCAGTTTCCCGACCGGCTGACATGGGATTCGTTGGACAAAAATCGAGACAAACCAAGGCAGCACATCCATGGATATTAAAAAAAAAGGTTAATAGAGATACAAACCACATTATTCTCACAAATATTCTCAAAAAAAACACGTACCACCCCTGCATCATTGAAATATGTTTTTGTGGTTTAACTGGTGTACGCTCTGGATGAGATATATATTTTCTTCATTTGAAAAAATGCTACGGAGTTTTTTAATACATTATACTCAAGGAAAATGTGCCTACAGCACATGGAAAATGTGAGGGTGACGGCCTTTTGACAGTATTTTAGCGTCCTCTCAATACACATCGATGTGCGTGTACATAAATTACAATGCACAATTCAATGATCAAGCTAAGTAAATCTTAGGGATGCAAATGGGGAGGGAGACCCATCTCCATCCTCATCCCCGCTTAAGAATTCATCTCTCGTCCCTATGCGGAGATGAATTTTTATCCTCATCTCCATCCCCGCCTAATCCCCGCAGGGATGGAGAATCCCCACGAGAAAAAACATTCCCCACTGAATATTCCCGCGAGAATTTTTAAAGGGAATTTACGAAGAATCACAAAAATATTTTTCCCGCTTAATTTTTTTCAAAAATTTATAAAAAGTATGGTACATATGCATATAATTACAATTGTTGAAAATTTCAACCAAATAAAATATAACATAAAAATATAGTTGCAAACAATTCAAAACAAAAAATATAATCATTTAAAAAAACATATAATTAACCAAACAAGTTAAAATTGTAAATCACATTAAAATTTGTTTATCACTATTGTTTTGAGTGAAAGACTCGTAATATTATATAAAATTGATATATACAATGTATATAGATGTATTTGATAAATACATGGATCTTCGCGGAGATTCCCATAGGCAATCCCCACGGAATCCCCGGATATTACCACTGGGGATTCCCCGCAGGAATCCCCGCGAATATATATTTTTCTTCATCCCTGTACTCATACCCGCATGGGTATGAGATTTTATCCCTATCCCCACCTCCATCCCCATTTAAATTTCTCATCCCCATCCCCGTTGCAGGGAATCCCCGTGGGGATTCCCCACCCCACTCGCATCCTTAGTAAATCTTCACGGGACATGACCCCTCTCCATTTTCAGTATGTCTTAAACAGCATGCATTCCACAACAGTGAACCCACCTTTGTACACTCCACACCTTCCTTTCTCGAAGCTGCTAAAGGTACCCACTTTAGACACAACTTTGGGCACCTAGGGGTCATGCGCCGTCGATACATCTTGAAATACACATTTGAGGTGTATCGACGACACATGACTGCTAAGTACCCAAAGTCGGTGTTTAAAGTGAGTACCCAAGCATTTTTATTTCTTCATTAGATTGCTGCTCTCTATTTACTTTTTTTATTACTTCAGATGCATTCAAGTAAACTAAAGTACAAAATATAAAAAAACAGGAGCTGAAGAGTCAAACGAGTATTGTCACCAAGTTATTGCTGTTTCATGGATTCAAGTCCTCCAATTCAGCATTTGTCAAAAAGAAAAGAAGCCCTCAAATTCAGATTTATTTTTTTCCCATCTCATAATGGGCTTACCCAAAAACTTGAGCGAAGAGTTTGTGATACAACAATTTTAAGTTAAGAATTTGGGTAACAGATGACATGGGAACAACCTGATAAAAGAAAGAGGAAATAATTAAAACAAGAGAACATTGAACTTCCAAACACCAAAATGAACGCATTTCAAGCTCTTGGAGTAGCAAAGTCGACAAACTTGCAACCCTGCTCATGGATGTTGTTCTAATCTTCGTCTTGATCTGCAGAAGGAAAGGAAAAACTCAGTTATTCAGGAAAGCAGTTCATAGATTAATGCATAAATTATTCAGAAACAAGGAGAATATTGAAAAAATATATATGCACCAAACTGAGATCAAATCTTATCTCAACTGCATTCAGAGGCAGAACACAAAACAGATCATCGAAGAAATTACACCATCTATATGTAGTTTGACTACTAGTTATCACTTATCGTTGTTAAGGACTTTATGATTCTATATTTAAAGTTTGAACTCCGTCCTCAAGCAACTTTGATAAGTCGTCCAAATATGAATTTGGACATAAAACTGCAGTCTTGACATGGAAACTCACCTTCACTTGATCATTCATAAGGTTAGAACCAAAAACAAGGTCCAATCAAGAATTCTTCCAAAAGATCTCAAATTATCCAAGGCAACGATATTTTCCCAATGATTCCTAGTACCAATAACCAAGAAGAACTAATCTAAATCCACTCAATACTTGTCCAGAAAACAAATGATCTGTTAGTTAAAAGATCAATGCATTGCTTAATTTAGTTGAAATGATACTCAATGGTTGCTCTATAACTATTTGGTCAATCGATGGTTTATACATCAAGGACAAAATAAATAAATTTTGGAAGATGATCTGACCTAAAATACATTGGATTTAATCCACAAAAGAAGATGTCATGCTTGAAATTTTCGGGAACTCTTCTTTTTTAACGTCTTTATCATGAGTTATCATACAAATATCATCAAGAGTCAAGAATAGCTTTTCTTAGGCACAAAAATTCATTGGAAAGAAGATGATTGCCCTATTTATAGCTCTTACTTGGGGAAAATGTGAGACAAAAACTCATTCGGCAAACTGGGGGATCGCATCCATCACGATTCTATCTTTGGCATAGGCTAGAGAGTGGTTGTAGCTGTCCTGGTTTATTTTGCTTAGGAATATAGAATCTCTGCATTTCGGAAAAACCGAAACAATGCTGCTCCAAGAGAAGAGTAAGCTAACAAATGACATAGCCTGAAGGTGAACAATCCTTAATGACAGCTCTAGAACTATTTGGGGAATCAATGGTTGATACATCAAGGAGATAATACAAAAATTGGAAGGTGAACCACAGCAAAACACCTTGGGGAGAATCCAATCCACCTTCTTGTACAAAAGAAGATATTCTGCAAGAATTTTTTGTAACTTTTCCTTTTTAACGTCTTTATCATGAGATACCAGGAGATATTTTCGACGCCAACTTTTCACTTTTCTTAGGCATTTCTACCACAAGTTATCAATCCTTCAGTAGCACAACCAATCAAGACCAGTATCAACATAATATCGAATTCCCTAATCAACCAACAATATAATACTTGAAAATGAAATAGAACAAACTTATACAAGAAAAACACTTTTCCTGATTTAAAATGTTATTAAAATAAAATTCCCTCCTGCCAAAAAACAAAACAAGTTTATTATATCCTTTTTCGAACTGCATTAAATTGAGCTGAGTAAAAGCATTTGATCCATGTAGCCAAACCGAACTAATTTTGGAGGCTTTGTTGTTGTCATCGTACTATCTCCTTTTTTGGGTATGAATGTTATGAACCTTCGCTTAGGATCTAATCACAGGTCTAGACATCGGCAACTTAGATGTATGAACTATCTTGATGAATGAGAAAAGAATGAAAAAGAAGAAGAAAATGTGATGAAGAGAGCGAGAGATGATAGGAAACGTAAGATAAAGAGGAGAGCAGTCCGTTACTCTCTTTACTCTCTTTCTCCTGGGTTTTTATTTGCACTCAATAACTTCATTTTATTTTTGCAACACTAGTAGTCTTTTTATATACTTGCTTGCAATTGAAAATAGAAACAATCGTAAATATAAACTACTAATTATATAACAACTACAAATGGGAAACCTACAATAAGTGAAACATAGAATGTTCTTACTAACACTTCTTTTAGAATTATAAACTACTAATTATAAAAAAGAAAACACCAATACCTTCCTAGAGTAGAAAATAGAAACTACAATTAACTTCCCGTATCAATGAAATGATGGTTTCTCATAGAAGTGAACAGGTTTTACAAGTTGGTGCATCTTATTTCAAAGGAAGAGACAATGAAGCATTTATTCTTGAAATGTGGCTTCACAATGGAGATTTGGAGGCTATGCTCACAAATTTTGGTAAGATGAAAGGAAGCGTCAATAATTGGACATGATCTTCTCAAGTGGGAGCCTCAATCGAAACACCAAGATCTAAAGGATAGCTTGGAACGCTGCAGCATCTGCAGTTTTCTAGTATGTTTGGATGGTAAAAAGAAATAGAAGAATCTGAGGAGAAAAGCTCAACATTAGAGGAAATGTGGGATAGCATAAAGCATCATGTGACAACTTAGTTGGTAGCTTCTAAGAACTTGGGCTTCTCCATTAAGGAATGGAAAAGGAATTGAATAACCATAGAAGAATGAGGTTCAATTAGTATTGATTCCTATGGGTTGTACATTTGTAAATGCTTCTCTTTTACTCTATTTTTTCAATGCTTTGTAATAGTGAATTCTCATTACTAATACAGAAGCAAGGATTGCAAGGCGCTAAGGCGATCCCGAGGTGATTTCTTTGGTCTAGGCGAGGCAATGCTTACAACAAAAACAACAACAACATAGCCTCAGTCCCAAATTAACTGAACTTTTCCAATGTGCTCGATTAAGTGCAATTGATGATGAGCTTTTCAAACCATTCAAATCCCTCCTAATTAATGCATCCCATGTTAACTTTGGTCTGCCCCTACCTCGTCGAATTTCTACAGTTTCTATGGAGTCAAGTTTTCTAGTTGGGACTTAGATGGACAAAATAATATTTATTTAGAGGTCCTTAAGTAACACTAATTATCTATTAGTCATTGTGATTCTTATTCAATATATACTTCAAAAATACTAATAAGTCTTTAGGCCCTTATGTAAAATTAATTGTGTCAAGATTTTGTTGTTAGGTAGGTATCTTTGTTATCAAACTTAATTGTAAATAGCCCCTTCAAGTTTCTAAAAATTACTTAGAATGACACCACCCGCCTAAGGCGACGCCTTGCAATCACTCGTAAGTCATTCTCGATTCCTCAAAAAAAGTCACTTAAGATAAAAGAAAAAATAATCGCAAATAACATCCAAAATAGAAAATAAATCAAGTCCACGTATAATTTAAAACTACCAATCAAAGATGTGCGGCTTGGACAACCTTGGCCAGTTCTCTAAACATTCATTTAATTTTTCTATCATTGGAGATCCATCAAAATCCAACTTTTTATCTATCAGAGTCTCGTCAACATGAATCTCTAGTGAGATGGATGAGGCACCACTTGTCAAAGGCAAGGTTGGGGGAGGTTGGAGGTTTGACTAACTTAGGAGTCAAAAATGTTGGTCTCTTATCAACTTAAAGAACTTTTCTCAATAAAAGAAAGAGGCCCGTAATGCAAGACAAGGAACGGAAAAGGCGTTTATCACCATTATATGCCTACAAAGACATCAAAAAGCAATTAAATAGAGATATTCTTCGACAAATTATGTAAGGGAAACCAGAGAGCAAACTTATTCCATCACAATAACAACTTATTTTGTAAAAAAGCCAACCCTAAAATTTATAATCCGAGTCACCTCTCGTTTTCAAGACTGTGACCTGAAAATTCTTCTTGGTCGAGCTTTGGGTATCGACACCGAGATATATTTTACTTGTGTGTGATGCTTGTACATATTTATCTATAATTGTTTGCTCAAAATATCTTATTTTATCGCAGGTTTCGCGAGCGAGAGTCACCTCGATACGAGTGTGTACGCGAGCATGGGGTAGACCGATATGGATGAATAAGAAAGTTTAGGTAAATTGGTGACTTGGATTAATCTACATAACTTAGGGGCACTATTTTATTAGGTAGAAAATGCCTAAGTTAACTAGCAAATTAATTAATTGGTTCAAGTGAATTAAAATAGCCTAAGGTCAATAATTAGGTACATAAATTAAATTTTATGTACCTAAGCTATTTAATGAAATTGTTCAGCTAGTCTAAGTGAAATGGTGGGACAAATTAAATTCAAATAGAGATAACATATGAGAAATAATTGATAATAACCTAAGTTGAGTAACTAGGCCTAATTGATTTCTAAAATCAATTGTTCAAATAAATTTATATGGCCTAAGTTTAAAGTATGGATGTATGAACTAAAAATATGCCTAAGTCTCAACTTAATTTTCATAACCATTGACACACCTAGAGATCAACTAGGTGAAGAATCCTAAGTTAACTAATGGAAATTAGTGGTGAGATGGGATGGAAGAAATTGAGACCTTTGATATAGTTAGAGATGGTCACTTTGGGGAATCCTAGAGAGATGAATGGAATCCCATGGTGTATGATTTAATGAAAACCCAACTCTAGATGTTTCTAGGGATTATTAAGTGAAAGTGATCAAGGGCTTAGATATTTCAAAGATAAACCCCAAATAAGGCTAATGGTAGTGTTTCATGCAAAGAAAATGCATCATAACACTTTTTGTTGAAAGAGAGAAAGACCAAAACTTGCTGGAAATCCAAGGATAGAGGGTCAAGTTGGAGGAATTGAGGGCTGGAATTTAAAGAAATCAAGCTAGGACAAGGATTGAACCCTAGGTGAGCCTCTCAGCCGACTCTTCTATGTTCAAATTAGGGTTTTTGCTCAAAAACTTGGTCTCTAGATCAATGCAATTGTAGTGAGAGATGTAAACACCAAATTCAAGCGCCCTTACAAGTGGATTTCCCTAATTTGAAGGGTTTTAGAAAAACCAGAATTGCTTTGATTTAATTTTAATCACAAGTTCAATGTTTTCATACCCTTTTGAGTTCAAAACATGTGCATGGGATTTTTCATATTGAAGATCAATTCTGAAATTTTAGAGACTTGGTTCTTCATTTAAACTATGGGTTTTTACAAACAAGATTCAACAACCAAGGAGTTTTTCAAAAGAACTCAACTGTTGTTGCTGAATTTTCAGGAATGTCGAGTCATTTGTGTTCAAAATTAGGGTTTTTGATGCAACGCAAACTTTGGGCTGATTTCCAAGACTAAAAGAGAAGCTCAACTTATAAATTTGCATTGGTGCATGTTTAATTTGATGTATTTGAAACAAAGATTCAGAATTTTAAAAGAGTTTCAATAATCAAGAACTCTTTTACAACAAATTTGAAATTTTTGTTTGATCGAAACATGGGTTTTGGTTCAACAGTGAAATTTTCAAGTAATGAGACTGATTTTTGAAAACAAAGAGCATAGAAAACCTTCAATTTTGCTCTCTTAATGTATCTTCAAAGACTTTTAATGTGGACACAACTACACATGAACATTCTTCAAGCTTTGTTCTAAGTTTTTATTCCCAAAATCCATGTTCTTCATGCTCTTAAATGTTGTAACTAATTTGGGAATACAATTGGGTAGATTTCTAGGGTAAGAATGAATTTAGTTCACTGAAATTTGGAGAGCAAAGTTACTTGGGCAATCAAAATAAATTTTCCCTCAATTGGTAAAAATGCCATGTCTTTTGAACAAAAGATGGACTGATTTTGTTGTTTCCAATTCAATGCTTAAAAATGGATTTTGAAACATGAATGGAATAATTAAGGGTCCTAGAATCCCTGTTTTTCAAATAATTCAAAGCATTGAAGAATTGGAACTGATTTCTCAAATCATTGTGTTAATATCAAGCTTTCATGTTCATGAGTGCCTTAATTGGTGTTTTGATCTTAATACATGATTAATGCTTGTTAATTATTTTTGTTTGGATGCTATTATTGAACAGTTGATCAAATTTTAGATGTTTGATGGAAGTTTGAAGTGGTTTTGAAAGGGTTCAAGGGGGGCAGAACCGAGTTCTACTTGGTTCTGGCACTCCCCGACTAGAAAGCATGATTCCTAAAACCTATAGCGAAAATTCACAAAAAATGAGTTTTAACAACATATTCATCAAGAGCCTTCGTGCATTGAAGGGAATCGTTGATTATTCATTAGATAAAACAAACAATAAACAATCATACAAATTTGTTTAAAAAAATTAAAATCATTCAAAGTTTCCAGATCTTTAACTTCCTTGTCTAGCCAAGATACAACTATTTCCATTCAAAATCTTAATAGCATTAGCACGGTCATTCTATTAATTAAACTCTGATGCCACTATAATTCTACTACTTACTTGTAATTTTGAGGTGGAGACAATTTTTGCGATTGAATGTCTATCTAGTAAAAATGGGTGCCACATAGGATAGACATCCTCCCCACATCTATGAAGGAATCCATAGTCTCAATCCACATTTTTTTAAGAGCCATGATCCTCTCATTTGATGGATGGAAAAAGATTTGAGTTGTGCAAGGCGCCGCATTGAACTAAATGGACATAAAGGAGCATTTTCTTTCATTACATGACACAAATAAGTGATTGAAACCACAATCTTTCTCTTATTTTTAAATTTAAACTAGATTGAGTTTTTCATTCATTTGATTGTGGGCGAGTCCAAGGTATGAACAAATGCACATGTTTATCCAAGTCTAAGAACCAGCATCCAGATTTTCACACTTTTAGCCAAGTTCCCAATATCTAAAGTTGGGGATACTAGCCAAGTCCGTCTCTAGATAAATACCCTCACCTGATTTTGTGTAACATAGGATGAAACTGGAGAAAGTGAAATTGCTAATAAAAAATCAACACGACGGCACCATAAAAACAACTAGTCAGACAATCGGTTTTCACCTTCAAGTTAGCTCTTTAAAAAATTTAAGATAGAATGAAAGAATGGTGTCCTTGTACCGTTTTAATCCCCCTATTGCAACCATTGACAACTTTTTTGCTGAAAGCAGCCACGAATCTTGACCTACCAAGTCATGGTATCAAATTCTAATTCCCACAGCAGATGCAGCAAATAAACAAGACTTCAAATACACTGGTGTGAATGTCTGCCACTTGACTCAACCGTACCAAGGGCAAAGGCACCCACATGACTAAATTTAATTATTCCTCCTAGGATGAAACATACACTGAAAGACTGACTATATTTCGATATTTACGTCCCATGTTTTAGTGTCAAACATTTGAAGGATGAAAATTGAAAATGATTAAACCAATACCTATTGATTCCCAATGATAACTCAAACTAGATGTGACGCAATTTGGCATTAAATTTTGGAGACGCTAAATTTGATTCCGTTACATGTTAGAAACACCCTTATAACCCAAATGCACTGCTAAATGGTAGAGAATAAAAGCCCACTTACACATTAGCACAAAAGCAGCCTACTAAATTGAGCCCAAGCCCATAACATAATTAAAGCAAAACACTTTTCTATCACGTTTCCAGATTACTTTTTCGGGTTTGATGACGGTAAGATAACATTTATTGACAAAAATAAATGAACAAAGCCAATAAAATGCATAAACGAACAAATTATCATAAAGCAAAGGAAATACACAAACCAATGAAAGCAGAAGTTTGTACATACATGTGTATACAAGTACATAAAGTATAGCTAGTAGCGTCCTGTTTCTGGTTTTCTCTCTTTTTTTCTCAAATTTCTATGTTAATTGCATAGATGAAAGAACTTGGGAACCATAGAACCCAATTCTTTTGACTAAAGACTCATGACAATAGGACGAAAATTCAATTAATATCCCACAGTATTTCTTTTCAACCTCATAGGAGAAAATACATACAGAGGTATGAGCTCCATTTCATATGTAAATAAAACTATGCCTTGACAAGTACTACGAAACCCATGTCACAACACTTGAAGCAAACCCCTTACTTTCTTTTATAACAACCAATATTTGAAGTAACCATGAGATTATTTAGACAGAAAGAGGACAAGCAATCCTTGTTGTAAACTTTACACCAACTAATTCAGGACTGAGTCTTTGTTTTTCTTGTCGTTGTTATTATACTAATAAGCAACTAGTTTCATCGTCGGACCTACAATCTCAGTTCAACTACAGATATATCATGCATAGGATTGGCGAGCAGGACCTCATGATTCCATTAATAGTTAGGAGGACGCTAAGCATTGTTCTATAATCAAACACTCGAGACAACTTTGCTCTTTAGTATGCACCGAGACATTCCAGCCACCTAGCTGAGATGTGAAGAGATTAGGGAATGACGGTTGCGGTGGTTTGGACAACTCTAAAGAAGGCCTGCAAATGCCCCACTAGAAAACTCAGACTCTATAGAAACTAAAGAAATTCGACGAGGTAGAGGTAGACCAAAAGCTCATTATCAATTACACTAAATAGAAGAGTTCGATCTATGTAGCCAACCCCAACTAATTTGGGATTGAGACTATGTTGTTGTTGTTGTTGTAAGATTTTTAGTGATCGATCGAACCAAAACCCTATCAAGAATTCTGCCTTTACCGCGAAACAGTTCAAAACAACTGAGTTTCAACAACAAAAACACACTCACCGAAGTAACGCCGCTCGTTGGCGGCCTTGGCCTTGTCGAGCATCTTATCGAGATCCTCTTTGAGCGATTCATCCCATTTGACGAGTTGGTTGACGAAGATCGCTCCCAAACCCATCCCCAGAACATGCTCCCACGGATCTGAAACCCTAGAAACGAAATCAAATCGCGAAAGCAAAGACGATCGCATCGAAAAACCTAATTGATGAGATGAGGGACTCACGCCTCATGTAGGGGAGCTTGCGAAGGGCGTTGGAGTACATCTGCGTGCCCAGTCCGAGCACTGCTCCTACGATCGTCGCTGTTGCTGGCATTGTTGTTGTTGCTCTCGCGACTTTTGTGTGAGAGTTCAGCGAACGTTGAAGAGAACGCAAGGAGAGAAAAGGGAGTGGTGACGCTTTAAGTGACGCTTTAAACACACAAGAGGATCTACGCCGTTGAATGTGCGGCAGAACGGGGATCTGAGTTTTGTTGTAGTGAGCTTACGGTAGTTATGTGCATCAGTGCATGGAAGGCTGGGTCCTTTGGGATTCGCGTATCCTATGTTAATGTGGATTTGGACTATAGATTGGTGCGGTTTTGAATATCTCCAATAGTAATGTAGATTGAGACCATGAATTGGTGTCGCCGCTTCACATCATCTCTAATAGTAATATGGATTTAGACCATGTATTGGTGCCACATCATGGATGTAGAGAGAATGTCAATCTTATGTAACACTAAATATACATTTTAACTCAAAAATGGTCTCAAATTGACAATGTGGATTGGAACAATTGCTTTGCTTTTCTTCTTTTGTTTTCATGTGGATTCGGACCTTTGTTTTGTCTTTTTTTTGTGCCTATTACTAATAGTGATGATGTAGCAGTGGAGAGAATGTCAATGTTTAGAAGTAGACATTGGGGTACACACTATTTACTTTGATTCCCTGCCACATCATGCAGATTGAGGTGAAAATGTATCCACCTAAAACACAATTCACATCCAACCCTAAAAGAGATCTCCAATATGACCATGGATTGTGAATGTCTAATCGATGTGGTAAGGAATCAAAGTAGATGGACCATTTTGGGGTTGAATGTCTATGAAGTGAAAATAGGTGCCACATAGGATAGACATTCTATCCATATCCATATCCATATCCATATCCATATCCATATCCATATCCCATAGGTGGCACCAATCCATATTTACCATTGGAGATATTCCATGGACGTGGGGAGAACATCTATCTTATGCGACACTTATTTTCACTAAATAGACGTTCAACCTCAAAAATGGTCTCCAAAAAATTACCGATAACTAGTAGAACTCTAGTAGCATGAGAGTTTAATTAGTAGAATGAACGTGCTAATGCTAATAAGATTTTAAATGGAAATAGTTGCATCTTGTCTAGACAATTAAAGATCTGGAAAGTTTGAATGATTTTAATTTTTTCTTAGAGTTGCGCTATGTGCACCCCGACTGTTGCTCATGGCACCCCATTGATATATTGGCACCTAAGAACTTTCTCAAGACACCTCGAGAGTTTCTCAAAATGCCATTTGTTTGAATCACGAGCACCCACCATGAAAACACATAAAACCAAAATGTCATATTGGTATTTCGCGTCTAACAACATTTGTCAAGTGTAGGCACCCATTGTCCGTTACATGTACCAAAGGGACCAAACATGAGCTTAGTCACCCTATACCGAGATTTATTCCAAAGTCTTGGCTACCTTCAATTGAGACACTACAACATATCTTGGTCTCGTGTGACCAATAAAGTCGCGTCTGTGGTTCACTTTCGGAAATGACAAAATAACCACAAAAACCATGAAAACTAACCTTATTGTGTTCGACATCCGCCTCCCACTCGTTTTCTTCAGCCATCAGACCCTAAAAACACTTTAATTCGAAAATGTGGAATCAAAGACTTACAAAGTTGGTGCACACTCTTTGATTGACGAACGCGATGTTCGACCGACGACGGATCGACTTCATTAGGTAGAAAAATTGGGAGTTTGAAGGTGAGGTGCGCGGTAATGTGAATGCAATGGGGCATGTGAATGAATCGGTTGGGTTAGGGGGACAACTATGATATTTCTTATGAAACCAATTTTTAATTCGAAAATGATGGGTGCCCTAATCATAAGCTGGGGTGCACATAGTGCATCTCTTTTTTTAACAAATTTGTATGAGTGTTTATTGTTTGTTGTATCTAATGAACATTCAAGTTGGGTCTACACCTGGAAATAAAAGTACAACCAAAATTGCATGTATGTAGTAGAACTCTGGGAGCCTGAAAGAAACTTTCACCGAAAAGAGAAGACATTAGAAGATATCCATTTTTTAAGTTTAGAATTACTTGAACTAGTGGCAATGGAGATGACTATAACTAGCCAAATATCAAAAGAATTGTCACCCAAACATTTGATTTGAGCAGTTCACAAGGGTTTTGGCAAATAATATGTTCTTGTTTTTTTAGGTAACTCTGCTATATTGTGATATTAATTGGCAATGCTCTCTAATTTTGTCAATTTAGAAAGGCCGCGTCTATTCATACCCCACTTTTTACTATTTATATCCCTTTTTTGAATTTTTTTGGACCCCCATGTGAAATGTCTATGTTGCCCCCATATTTAAAGATGTCTTACTCCTCCATACCCCATAACTCCCACGAATTTTCGTTTTGAAGCAATAGTGCTTCGCGGGAAAACCACGAAGTCCATCCCCATGCCAACCTTTAAGAGAGCAAAATTCGGTGAAACAACACAATTCCGACCAGGTAAGTTCGTTATGAACTCGTTTATCTTCATTTTAGAGTTTTCTTCGTTGTTTGGTTGTTGTTTGACTAGTGTTGTTTGTTCCGTTTTCGATTTTTTAGGGTTTCCCCTTGGTCGTGAGTATTGCGGCAAAGATTCCACAATGGCTCAAGATTATGTTGAACGAGGCGATATCCAAGAAGAAGATGTAAGTTTTCTTATGTTTCGTCCATGTTTCGTCATTTTTACAAGTTAGTGTTCATGGTCTTCAACCTCACGGTATGCAGTCACACAGAATCGATAAGAGGAATTGTCTGACGGTTACATAAGACCGATAGGGAAAAGGGCTGACAGTTTGTGTTGACCACTACCAATTCGAAACTGTCGGCCTCTTTTAACCGCAAATCTTTGTATGGTGTCGGTCGATTGTTACCGCCACCTTTTCATACCTATCGGTTTACTTTCACCGACAATGATGTTTACCTATCGGTCCTAATTGGCCGCTACCTATAATTTTGAATTGAATATAGGATTTTCAACATTAATCCTCATTCTAATGGTTTTTGTATTACCTCTCGTTGGTTATTATAGGTGATCAAGCTGGTACATCCGAGGCTAGCATATCCGGGGAGGGGGATGCCTTCTCGGACTTTACTTCTGCATTCAAACTGAATATGCCATTGAAGCTCAGAATACAGCTGCGAAATGTTGGTTTGTTGTGATAATTCTGAAATCTGATGTCGATAGTGGTGGGAGTGGTCGGCGAGCTAGAATGACGATGGGTCGTGAGTAGTCTGGGCAATATAGTTCAAAATAGGCAAAGGGAAAGAAAAACAAGAGTAACGAAAATGGGGAAGATGAATAGAAGAAAAAGTTGACTGCCACCAAGAAATACGGGTGTGAGTTTAAGTTTGTCCTCAAGCACAAGGTAGATGGCGAGTGGAGTATTAGAATTGTGTGCTTGAGTGCACAACCATAGACTAATAAACGGTTTGGTGGGCCTTGCATATCTTGGGAGGTTAATTGCACCTGAGAAAGTCATTTTAGAAGACTTGAGCAAGACCACTGCTCGACCTATGGACATTCTTTCACAAATCCATAAAAATAACTCTAATAAGCCTACTGAAATGAAGACTATCTACAATGCGATAGCAAGGTTGAAAATGATCGAGAGGGGGCAGATGAAAAATGCAGCTCTTGATGCAAAAGTTGGATGAGCACAACTATTTCGAGCAACACGCATTTTGGGTGGGAAAGTATCGTGTTAGGGACCTATTTTTTGCACACCTACCTCGATTGATATTCTCGTATGTTTCCCCATGTCTTGATCATGGATTGCACCTACAAGACTAATCGATTTTGATATACATTACTAGATATTATGGGGGGTCACTTCAACACACTTGACTTTCGGGCTCATGCTTTACTGGCCCAGGAGACACATGTTAACTACCTGTAGGCGTTGAGTTAGTTGAAGGATTTATTAGATGGATTGTGGTTATATTGACAATAGGGAGTTAAGGTGATTTCGACTATAAAAGATGTGTTCCCTACCACCACCCACTTACTTTGCAGGTGGCATGTCAATAGGAATGTAGTAACCAAGACAAGATGACTATTCTTAAAAGAAGAGGATTGGGATGCATGGTTTGGGATGTGGAATGAGTTGGTATACTCCGGGATCGAGGAATCATACATCGGTCGGCTAAAGAACCTAGAAGAGGTTTCTGGTGGAGTGAAAGGGTTGGCTTACTATGTGTCGAACACATGGTTGATCCATTAGAAAAAATTTGTGCATGCTTGGACCAATAAGGACTTGCACTTTGGCATTGTCACTACATATCGGGTTGAGAATGCACACAGTATGTTGAAGAGGGAGATAGGGACCTCACATGGTCATTTTGCAGACTTGTGGCAGAATATAGACAATGTGTTAAGTCATCAGCACCACGGTATTACGAGTTCCTTCAACAGATCCATGCATTTAGCGGCACGCCACTTTCAAGACTACATTTACAGTAACATCATTGGTTTTGCTGGAATGAAGGCATTGGATGAGATTGAGAAGAAAGTGAAGAAAGTTGGGGATGTTGTTGGTATGGATATGGCCCTATGTGGGTTTGTATTGCGTGCCACTCACAGGTTGCCTTGTGCCTATGAGCTTACATTACACATTTTGGTCGGTAGCCCTATTAGTCTTAATGAGATCCACCCACGGGGGAGAAACTTAACATGGCTCCAATGCAATCATCATCCGTTGATAATGAGTTCGAATTTCTGTATCGTATGGAATTAGAGGCTGTGGAGCAAAGGTACAAGAATGGCGGGCCCGACTTAAAGGTAAAGATTGTGCAAAAGTTGAGGGAAAATCAGTTTGCATGCATCCACTATCATTAAGGTTCCAAACGAGAAAGTGAAGACAAGGGGCCGACCATCTAAGAAGAAGCTCAAGATTGACAAAAGTGATAAGTCAACTAGGAGAAATCCATCCGGTCATGAGTATGCGGAGGAGAAAGCACGTCAAAAGTTCGAGAAATTGGAGAAAGCTTGTAAACAAGCCAATGCAATGGATAAAGCAAGTAAAAAATATGTTGAAAAGGCCAAAGCAACACATGAGTCCCCAGGAAATGAGAACCAAACACAAAAAGACTCATCGTCAACCATGCGAAGCATAAGTGGAAGTGTTTCTTCTAAATGTGGTAGAGGTCGCGGTAAGGGAGCTGCAACCCATATGCCGCACCTAGACATTGCACGACCCGCGGAGTAATGAATAATGAATATTTTAGTGAAATACCTGAACTTTGGCATGCCCACCATTAACAGATAGTGATTTGAATGATGGTTGGAGGAGGGTGGGGAAGGAATTAGTTGAAGAAATGGATAATAATAGTGCCACCTACACACCTTACTTTCAGATTGAAGACGACTAAACCCAAGTCTGAAATGCGCTTAACTACTTTGTGTGCCTGGTGACTCAAAAGGTTGGCTTGTCTTTCCGGATATGGGGCTCATTGGGGCCAATCACTATGAGATAGGTCTCGTTGTTTTGTGTATGACTACGTCTTCGTCCAATGTGTACTTCCCCATTAGAGGTGTGACACCTTCTTTACCAGACAAACGCATCATATGAGTATGCCTTGTTGGTGGCAACCATTTTGTTAAAGTTATTTACATTACGAATTTTTTTTAAGTATTAATGTTAATTGTTGAATGCTCATGTGCTCTTTTTTTGTTTGTAGCTAATCATGAGTAATGAAGCGCCTTTACAACCAACTGCACCACAATGGGAACCATGCGCGGAGGTGCAAAGCAGAGAATGGGAGGTCGGGCTGAATATTTTGCTGAAGACTAACAAGTTGGTCCCGCGAATTTGATGCAACTTGAGGATGATTAGAATGCAACATGCACAAGTACCTCTTTTTGATAGTACATGTGCCTTTTTTTGTAACTACACATAGGTGTTCATTAATGTTTATGTGTATATATAATACACATACTTGTTCACTTTTTTTGCTTCACATACTAATGTTGTTGAACATAGATGGATTGTACGTACAATTTAATACTTCTTGGATATGATGTTGACTTTGAACCATTAATGATGTTAGTATCGATTAATTAATGAACACGAAAGTATGTGAACTCAAATGTATGTGAATCTCTATTTTTTAAGAAATGTAAACATGCAAAATGTGTTGTAGTTCATTTTGATGAGTTTGATAGGGAAATTAGATGATTACGCACATTTTTTCTGGTCAGCGACCAAGCAGAACCGATATGGCTGTAATCATATAAGTTATGATGTATGGCTGAGAATGTATTCCTGACGACTGCTACTGACCGATATATTTTATATAACACATTTACTGCATCCACCACACCATTTTCACCATATATATAAGTTACCTCTACTCGCCCGTACACCACGACTCCTCTATGAAATGAAAACATGTAAAAAGTGTTATAAATCAGTTGGATGAGTTTGATAAGGAAATTAAATGATCTTGACACATTTTTTATTCTTAGCGGCTAAGCAAAACTGATATCTCCTCAAGACTGTCGATGGTGATGTACCGTTGGCTATCAATGAATGTCGGATCCTTGTGACCAATACACTTTACATACCCCACATATTTGCTACAAG
This sequence comes from Stephania cephalantha, assembly GCA_039657325.1. Lineage (NCBI taxonomy): Eukaryota > Viridiplantae > Streptophyta > Magnoliopsida > Ranunculales > Menispermaceae > Stephania > Stephania cephalantha. Next base: position 9,925,646 of record CM077578.1, on the reverse strand, counting down.
TACCCAAAAATTAGATGACTAAGCACATTTTTTATGCTCATCGACCAATCAGAACCGATATGTTCTTAAGACATTCGGCAGTGATGTACCCTAGGGTATATATGTTTGACGGCTACTCCTGATCGATACACTATAAATACCCCACATATTTATTACTATGACCCCACCATTTATTACTGACGGATAATGCTGGCCGATTTATGTCTTGCACCCCATATTTTTTCCCTCATACCCACTCTCCCATTAGATCTTTTGAACCATCACCCATGCTCCCCATAACCTCTGGGCGCGACCCTACTAAAGCGACATTGCTAAAAATTGCTAACCCTACGACTCCCAATACTTTTGTTTTGAACGAAGAGTGCTCCGTTGGAAAAACATGAACTCCACCCCCTCACTTGACATCCGACCGAGCGAGATTCGGCAAAACAACATAAATCCGACTAGTTAAGTTCATTACAAATGAGTTTGTCTTCATTTTGGATATTTTCTCGTTGTTTGGTAGTTGTTTAACTAGTTTTGGTTGTTCCATTTTTTATTTTTTAGGACCTCTGTGACGGCCCCAGTTACCCACAAACTAAGCCCCGCCCGGCCTAAGCCCAAGTGAACCCCCGAACCAGTCTCGCAAGGTCAACGCAGACCTAGTCAGCCTTCTAATCAATCATTACAAATAAATTCATAATTGTAAGTTGAGTTATTAGTACGTTTCAAGTTTTTACAATTTAGCGGAAGCAATTAATTAAATAACTCAACAATAATGTAAAAGAGGTAGGCAACTTAATTGTGGAACCCTGCATAACTATATCGTCATCGGATGAGAGTAAATAAAAGATATACAAAATATTCACCTAGCTATGGAGCCTTCCCCTTGCTGGACCGTAGATCTACACTCAGTCAATACACAAGAATGACGAGCCCAGGTAAGTAACGCCGGTATGACATATATACAACATTGCAAAAAATTAAAGCAGTCAAATTCATGCAAGTAGAAAGAAATGAACAAGTAACGCATGCATGAATATAAAATATTGTAAACAAATCAAGCGATAAGTGAGGCCAAATAGCAAGGAGTCCCGACAAAAAGGTCGTTGAGTCGCGGCAAAAGCCCAGCAGACTCGGGTTCGGACGAGACACCTGCCTCCCAGCCCTAACCTTTGCGACTATGAGATATCCACAGACCTGGATAAGTGCCCCCAACGTACACTCAATTGGGAGATATCGACGGCGTCCAGATAAAAGCTCATATCACAGAGAAACAGTACCATGACTCACTTGCCAATGGACCACTTCACGCAATAACACTTTCAAGGATAGATATCAAAGCATGGAACAACAAGATCAAAGCAATGAACAACAATATCAAAGCAATGAAAGTACTGTACAAGTCCCTAGCTGGTTTACTTACCTCAAGAAATCGCAAATCGTCCTCAAGACGTCCCGCTCGCGCCTCGATATGCGCACCCAACACCCGACTATTGCCTTCTAAGTCCCTGGTGTCCATTTATACCATATAAGGCTAAGTTACTAAGTCATACAAATCACAACCAAATTAGGTGAAGTAAACCTCACCATGGACTTCAAAATCCATTTGAATCCATCGCGTCGTCGAGCTTCATCAAAGTCGCGACGCCTTGTCCACTGTTGTTGTCTCGTCGGGGATCGATCGGCCCGGCAACGCGCCACAGCGCCGTTGCTCCACGCCGTTCCCCGCGCAGCTGCCGCCGCCGCTGCCGTGCCACCGCCGCTGCCGCGCCACCGCCGCTGCTGCCACTCACCGGCGCCGCGGTTGTCGCTCGCCGGCGCCGCTGCTGCCGCTCGCCGGCGCCGCTGCTGTCGCTCGCCGGCGCCGCTGCTGCCGCTTGCCAGCGCCGCTGCTGGAGCCGCACCGCCGTCCAGCCATCCGCGCCGACAGCATCGCCGCTGCTGCAACTGCTGGAGCCGCTACTCGTCGTCTTCTCAACAGCCGCGCCACCTCCCGCGGCCGGTGCTGCCGCTGGCCGTCCAGGCCGTCGCGTCATCCGCCGCTGCGACCGCTCGCCAGGCTGGACTCCCGTCTCGCTGGAGCCACCGTCCGCGGCCCCCGCGACGCCCGCTGCTGGTTCCGCCGCTGCTGGAGCTCCGTCGCGAGCTCCCTTGCGCGCCGCTGCACCGCGAGCCGCCGCCCGCGCTGCTGATTCGCCGCCGAGACTGTTCGCCGCCGCGACTGCTCCTCTCTCTCTCTCTCTTTCCCTCTCTCTCTCCTCTTCTCTCTCTCTCTCTTCTCTCTCTGCTGTTTTTTCTCCCTCTTTTCGTTTCTTCTTGTTGAAAATATCAAGTGTCCTCGAGTGATTCATGCGGAGCGAAACTCGAGGCACATCAAAAACATATTTATTCAAATGCTTTCCTTAAAAATTGGGCAGCACGCATCTCGAGGCACCACAAATATTCACAATCTCGACATTTGTGCCACACGCATCACGAGGTGCATCCAATGTATATTTTTTTAATGTGACCACATTAAAGCCACTATAGCCACTAAAGCCACATTACGCCGCTACCTCGGTCCCACGTCGGCACGCGACTCGAGGCACGTCCCCGTTCGTGTTTCGGCGCACCAAATTCCTCGCGTATACCAACTCGTAAAACAGCTCAACAATTAGCATTATAATCTCAAAATTGGATATTCGGACATACGTATTCCGACGAGTGGATCTCACATACGTCCCTGACCTGGCACGTGGCACAAGTCAAATTTTCGGGCCATTACAGTCTTCCTAACAAATTAGAATTTCGTCCTCGAAATTGACGCAATTCCCAAAGGAAGATAGTGTGTTATGAATGAAGACTCAAGGCCATACCCGCCCTTGGCCATACTCTCCCAAGGCCATACCCCCATCTTACTCTATAAGGTTGGGCTCCTCCGCGACAAGCTGGGCTCCTCCGTGACGAGCTGGGCTCCTCCGAGACCTCCAAGTAAAAACACACCATCTGTCTCCCCCATCAATATATGTCAAGGCAACATCCTCGCACATATATTGGAATACAAATGAACATATTAGTCTCATGATCCACCGTCACTAACATACTCATATCCGCAGTATGCCCGCGAGAATATAAATTAATTTCTCTGACTGTCTGTTAGTCTCTCTGATCGAGTGGGTCTCAACCCAACTCATACCCTTTATCAGGTTACGATGGGTAGTAGTCGGACCTAGCGCGACAATAGCATGAATCTGCTCCTGGCTCTGCTGTGCTGCCCGCTGCTGTGAACACCTACTGGTGAAGTGACCTGGCTGTCCGCACTCCCAAACAGGTACATTGAAATCCCGAACCAAATGAAACATGTTGTCCCTGTCCTTGTCCCTGTGCATGACTAGACTTCTGTCTCTGTCTGTGCACTTGACTGAAACTCGACCCTGTTTCTGGCCATTGCCTCTGCCATCAGCCTTCTGATGGTACTCATGCTGAGGATCTGACGGTGTTGGCTGCTGTAATGCACTAGCGTAACTTTGCGTTGGACCAACTACCACTGGCGCAGTATACGCCACATATGGTGGAAATGCAACAGATCATACGCTCTGAGCTTGATCTCTTTGCACGACCGTCTAATTCTCGTTTTCCTCTAAGCATATCCAGACCCTCGCACTGAATGTGACAATGCCGATAATGCGATTGGTACTCCGGTGCGTGTGCTCCCAAAGCTCTTGCCAGCCATAGCTCTCTCCTAAGCCTTCAGTGCTGTGCTCAGAGTCGTCGTCACCCAATATAACCAATAAAATTCAGGAAACCGTGTATGACGGAGTACGCCTGGTCAGTGTCCATGTCGGCGCACCCCCAACATATTTCATCACGCGTATATACTGATACATGTACTGCAACTGACTCCCTAGTCCTCTGTCGACTGGTCTGAAACTCTGTCCTCTTCAGGTTATGAACTGTTCCCCATCGCACCTCCGTAGTGCGCCACCAGACATCGACCTTGCGGCCTAGTGGAGATGATGAAATACTCGGCTGCATTTGCGCTGATACGACCAGTACATCATGTATCTTCACGTGACTATGTATCTGTCGCCTCAAGGTTAGTACTCCCGTGAAACTTCTCCGGATAATGCATGCATCGCCTCAGTTGTAGCCCTAACACCCGTATCAGTCGGCGTGCTCAGCATATCCTCACGTAGTGTCTCAGATGTAGGAAGTACGAGTTCAACCTGTACCTATGCCTCCTCGGCCACTGTAGGTCCTGCCTGAACTAGAGATGTTTCAGGTGGGTTGTGAACTGTAAAAGCACACCCAGCCTAAATAACTAGCGCTGCTGACATAGACGACGACGGTGTAACCTGTGCCCTTAACAATCGACGAATCTCCTGCAGTTGCTGGTCGTGCGATACAATTCTGTCTGATAGAGTATGCAGCTCCTCAGTACTCGCAAATCGTAAACCTGCAGTCCCACGATCATTCCTAGACCAGGTCCGAAACGTCGTCGCATTTTCCATAGCCACGAATCCTCGAATCGGTGTATAATTACCGATATCGTATATATATTACAACACAACAAATATACCATATAGGATACATTTTTCTTTTTCTTTTTTCTCAACTCTCATCACTTCCCAACGAAGACTAAAGTCATGATCATAGGGTTCCACTCTAAGTTCCAAACGTGTCCTAACTCTATTTTTAATTTGTGTCTTATGCTGGTTGTGGTTTAATCAAGATCTAGATGTAAAAACTCAGGCTCTGATACCAACTGTGACGCCCCCAGTTTCCCACAAACTGGGCCCCGCCCAGCCTAAGCCCACGTGAACCCCCGAGCCAGTCTCGCAAGGTCAACGTAGACCTAGTCAGCCTTCAAATCAATCATTACAAATAAATTCATAATTCTAAGTTGAGTTATTAGTACATTTCAAGTTTTTACAATTTAGCGCAAGCAATTAATTAAATAACTCAACAATAATATAAAAGAGGTAGACAACCTAATTGTGGAACCCTGCATAACTATATCATCATCTGATGAGAGTAAATAAAAGATATACAAAAGATTCACCTAGCTATGGAGCCTTCCCCTTGCTGGACCGTAGATCTACACTCAGTCAATACACAAGAATGACGAGCCCAGGTAAGTAACGCCAGTAGGACATATATACAACATTGCGAAAAATTAAAGCAATTTATGCAAGTAGAAAGAAATGAACAGGTAACGCATGCATGAATATAAAATATTGTAAACAAATCAAGCGATAAGTGAGGCCAAATAGCAAGGAGTCCCGACAAAAAGGTCGTTGAGTCGCGGCAAAAGCCCAGCAGACTCGGGTTCAGGACGAGACACCTGCCTCCCAGCCCTAACCTTTGCGACTATGAGATATCCACAGACCTGGATAAGTGCCCCCAACGTACACTCAATTGGGAGATATCGACGGCGTCCAGATAAAAGCTCATATCACAGAGAAACAGTACCATGACTCACTTGCCAATGGACCACTTCACGCAATAACACTTTCAAGGATAGATATCAAAGCATGGAACAACAAGATCAAAGCAATGAACAACAATATCAAAGCAATGAAAGTACTGTACAAGTCCCTAGCTGGTTTATTTACCTCAAGAAATCGCAAATCGTCCTCAAGACGTCCCGCTCACGCCTCGATATGCGCACCCGACACCCGACTATTGCCTTCTAAGTCCCTGCTGTCCGTTTATACCATATAGGGCTAAGTTACTAAGTCATACAAATCACAACCAAATTAGGTGAAGTAAACCTCACCATGGCCTTCAAAATCCATTTGAATTCATCGCGTCGTCGAGTTTCGTCGAAGTCGCGACGCCTTGTCCACTGTTGTTGTCTCGTCGGGGATCGATCGGCCCGGCAACGCACCACAGCGCCATTCCTCCATGCTTAGTTCCCGCGCCGCTTGCTGCTTTGCACTCACCGCCATTCTTGCCCATGCCCGCGCTAGCCGCATTCTGCCGAATTGCTTTCATGATCATGCGCGCGCCGCTCTGCTGATTCGCCGCCGCGACTACTCCTCTCTCTCTCTCTCTCTCTCTCTTTCCCTCTCACTCTCTCTCCTCTTCTCTCTCTACTATTTTTTTCTCCCTATTTTCGTTTCTTCTTGATGAAGAAATCAAGTGTCATCGAGATTCGTGCGGAGCGAAACTCGAGGCACATCAAAAACATATTTATTCAAATGCTTTCCTTAAAAATTGGGCAGCGCGCATCTTGAGGCACCACAAATATTCACAATCTCGACACTCGCTCCACACGCATCACGAGGCGCATCCAATGTATATTTTTAATGTGACCACATTAAAACCACTATAGCCACTAAAGCCACATTACGCTGCTACCTCGGTCCCACGTCGGCACGCGACTCGAGGCGCGTCCCCGTTCGTGTTTTGGCTAACCAAATCCCTCGCGTATATCAACTCGTAAAACAGCTCAACAATTAGCATTATAATCTCAAATTGGATATTCGGACATACGTATTCCGACGAGTAGATCCCACATACGTCCCTGACCTGGCACGTGGCACAAGTCAAATTTTTGGGCCGTTACAACCTCCCCCTTTGTCGAGAGTATCACGACAAAGATTCCACAATGGCTCAAGATTCTACTGAACGAGGAAATATTCAAGAAAAAATGTAAGTTTTCTTTTGTTTCGTCCATGTTTCATCATTTTTAGAAGTTTGTGTTCATGGTCTTCAATCTAGTGGTGTGCAGTCATACATAAACGATAACAGAAACTGGTTGACGGTTACACATAACTGATAAAGAAAATGGATAAAGGTCAGTGTTGATCGTAAGTCTTTGTGGCCTCTTTTAACTGCAAGTATTTGTATGTTGTTGGTCCATTGTTCCCGCCACATTGTCATACATATCGTTCTGCTTTCTCCGACAGGATTGTTTACCTATCAGTCTTGCTTTACCGCCACCTATAATTTTGAATTGGAAATTGGATTTTTGACATTGATCTTGATTCTAATGGTTATTCTATTGCTTCTTGTTGGTTATTATGGTTGACCAAGCTGGTAGCTCCGGGGCTGTTACATCTAGGGAGGGGGAGGCCTTTCTGGACTTTACCTCCTTATTCAAACCGATCGTCCCATTGAAGTCTAACAAGAAGTCCCTTACTTGGGCTCGGAATAGAGCTGCTAAATGTGGATTTGTGCTTATTATTCTGAAATCTGATACGGGCGTTGGTCAGCGAGCTAAAATGATGATTGGTTATGAGCAGACTGGGCATTATAGTTGTAGATAACAGGGAACGACCACCAAGGAGTGCGGTTGTCAGTTTAAGCTTCTTATGACGCACGAGGCAGACGATTTGTGGCATAATAAAGTTGTACGCGGGGTGCACAACCATAGAGTCGATGAGAGGCTTGCTACACCGGAGGTCGTGACCACAAAAAGCCATGAAACCATTAAGATCAGCGGTACTGTTAAACCGCAAACCTTCGAAGCATGAAGACATATTTAAGTCGTTCTTCTATACTTACCCCATTTGTTTGCTTCATATACCCCTCATTTGACTGATAAGAAGATTTGACAATGCCATCGGCCATAAGGATCGACAAATCTTTATGATCATAGGTACAATACAATCATAACTCTTGAAAGAATGATGGCTCATCTTGGCCGTTGTTCTGCACTTACCCCATTTTTTACTTCACGTACCCCTCGTTTGACTGGTATTGTTTTCGTTTGACGGTAGTTGATAACCATCATCAATCTTAACTATTCAGTATGTTCCAACTGCCATGCTACGTGTACCCCACTAATTTACTTTGTGTACCCATCTAATGAAATCATTATTCTTCTGTCAGCCTACTTTAACCGAAGGCATATGAAGATTTTTGGTTAGCAATGGTCGTCAACATTTCGTGAAGTGCGACATTGTTTCTCTGTCGGTTCTGTAGAGGCGTCGGCCCTGCATGTCTGCACTGCTAAACTGCACTAAATAATAGACTTAAAAAACAAAAATTGACAATAAAAGACACATACACATAAGCCATTCAAATGAACATACAAGTACATGAAATTGTCTATAACAAAGAATGTACATAAACAAACACACATTTAAAATTGTTTGAACACACATTTAAAATTGTTTGAAGATAGAAAATAAATGATTAAAAGTCTGGAATATCTTCACTTTGTTTTTTTTTTTTATAAATCATATGCATGTCGGTCTCCATAGTACCTCCATCGATTTGATTTGGAGTGGTGGAGCTTTGGGTATAGTCTGAAACTCCGGAAAGGAAGGCTATTAATTGATCAACCATTTCGAATACGTTTCTCGTCGTAACGCTCTCCTTTAGCATGTTTTGGAATCGTAAAGCGACATCTAATGTACAAAGATTACGTTGTTGCAAGGAATAGCAAAGCTTAATATACAACATCACACAAGAGTTATAAGCGAAAACATAAAAAAATAATGCAAAAATGCTCACCAAAGCAGTCTCATCCTCATGGACAGCCACGCTTGAAAGTTCAGGATTACACGTGAAGGGATAACTGACCGATTGAAACCATTGAACATAATCATCAATAACTTGGCATATATGGTCCATTCTCTTACCGCGACGCTCGGCACTGAGGACATTGGCTTCCCAATCCTTTCAAAATTGGGCATCGAATGTGTACATCACGGAGTACGAAGTTGTAAATGTCACGGCCCAAATAATTAATACACGTTTACTTCTTTAAGCATGACCTAATAACCCGTGACGTGGGACCCGCAGCGAGATACGTGTCACTACCGAGGCACGGTGGCCGAGGTAAATGGCATATTTGTGTGTTGTATGCCTAGTGTAATGTATATGTGTAGACTACTAAGTCATTTACGGGTATGCAGATATCGAGATGAGCGGGAACTTACCTCGTGTTGCGTGCCGACGTGGGCCCGAGGTAGTAGCTCGTGGGGTAAGCGTAACTAGTTCAATTATATTGCATTAAAAAAATGATGATGATATATGATTAGTGGTTTATATGTGACAACATCTACTAATATATATGGTTAAGGGCCTAAGTTTAAGAAAAAAACATAGCAGGGGCGTTTGTCAAGCCAAATGGCATGACTAAGTATTCAAATGATCCATACCTAGTCACCATGGCCGTCTTAGGGACATCTCCAGCTGCAATTCGGACTTGGTAGTACCCCGACCTCAAGTCCAACTTTGTGAAGTAGGCTGCACTGGATAGCCGATCAAACAAGTCTGCCACCAACGGGATAGGGTACTTGTTCTTCACTATCAGCTTATTGAGTGCCCTGTAGTCCACGCACATCCGAAGAGATCCATCGTGCTTCCGCTGGAACAGGACTGGTGCTCCATAAGGTGCCTTGGATGGCTGAATAAATCCAGCATCCAACAACTCTTGCAACTGCTTCCTTAGCTCCTCCGACTCCTTTGGAGCCATTCTGTAAGGGGCCTATGCTGGGGGTTTTGAGCCAGGGATCAGCTCAATCTCATGGTCAACCACCCTTTGTGGTGGTAATTGCTTTGGCAACTCTGAAGGCATCACATCACTGAAGTCCTCCAGTACCTCAGCAACTACATCAGGGACTTTTGCTGTCGTGCCTACCTTAGTTTCCACCAAGGCCCCCAAGTATGTTGGTTCACCCTTCCGTAGTCCATCTTTCACTTGAATGGCTGAAAGGTGGGACACATTTATACTCTATTTCCCTGAAATCATGTTAGCCGTCGGAACAAAGCAAGGATGGGACTTGTTCAACATAAACAGTCCCCTCAAGAATGGCATCAAGGCAATGCTCCCCAAATGTAGAAAGTCATTTCCTAGGATTACATCAAAGTCATCCAAGGGAACTGCCATAAGGTTGATCTTCCCTTCTCATGACCCAACCTTAAGATTTACATTAGATGTCATACCTTGAATTCGTTTTGCCTCAGAATTTACAACTTTCATTCGGCTGAAATTCTTAACAAGTGTGAGTCTCAGCTTCTCCACCATGTGTTCCTCCATGAACGAATGTGTTGCTCCCGAATCCACCATTGCCAAGACTTGTTTCTGATTCACCTCCGCATCAACATACATTAGCCCCTCCGAAGGGCTTGTCTTGGCTTGTTAAATGGCATTCAACAATTGCAGTGGGTTCATTCGGGGCTGGCCATCATCTTCCGCGATCAAGGCCGAGATTTTCTCCTTCTTTGGGCAGTCCCATGCCATGTGAGGGCCGTTAGAAATAAAACAACCTTTATGCGAGGAACTTGTTGAGGGCTTCGTGTCTACTTTCGGGCCTGGCTTCGAACTCACTTGCTTATGAGGGAAGGGCTTCTTCTCGCCCTTCTTATGATGGTCATTGAACGGCTTCTTCTCCTTGTTCTTCCCCTCATTCGTGGAAGAACTAGTCTTGAGGTCCACAAGACTATCAGCTGCAGCAATCGCTCCGGGTAAGTCCTTCACCCTTGCCTCCTTAGCTCGGATTGAGCCCATGACTGCAATCCAGTGGTGAAGTTAAAGAGTTTGTCCTCATCTGACATGTTTTTTATGTCAAGCAAGAGAGAGGAAAACTCCTTAACGTAGTCTCAAACTGACCCCGTTTGTTTGAGCTTGCGCAAGGCTTCCCGCGCTTGCCAAGCAACATTAGTAGGAAGGAATTGATCCTTCAACTCCATTTTTAGCACCTCCTAATCCACGATCTTGGGTCTACCCGCAGCCGCATCATCGTCTACCCTGGTTCTCCACCAGAGTTTACCATCACCTTCTAGGTACATGGAGGTCAAGATGACCTTTTGGTTTTCCTCCGTCCGGACGGTAGCAAAGTATTGCTCCATGTCCCAAAGGAAATTCTCAAGCTCCTTCGCGCTCCACTTGTCTGAGAATTTCTTTGGCTCCGTCACCTTGGTTCTATGCTTTACCGCAACTGCAACATCCGAGGATCCACCCACGGCTCGCTTGAGCAGACTCACCTCCAAAGCCATTGTCGCGACTGTTTCGGTAGTGAGTTCTCCCACAGAACGTACATCCACTACCAGCTCCTCAAATTTGGATTCCCACATAGCTATCATGGCCTCTTGTGACTCTACTCTAGTCACCAAGGAAGCCACTAACATTTCCAAACCTTCAATGCGTTGTGCCGACATTGAAGACTCCGCCGACTCTGCCGGGATAGTCATCGTTGCCATCATGTGTTCTAGGTGAGCTACCCTTTCACTTAGATCACTTGCTGCTCGGGTCGCCATCGTCTCTGAAACAGGGCTCTAATACCAATTGTCACGGGGCTGTTAAGTGAGAGGTTTACCCTAAGGAACTTTTTCTCGCTCAACCCAACCCGTGGTGCCTAAGGGCCACCATAGTTCAGCACTACCAATACTCAAAGTAAATGAACAGCAAGCAACGAAACTAAGGAAACGTTTTACTAAGCTCTCAATGAGAATACTACATTGGTACTCTATGCTTCCCCAAGCCTAGAGCCCACGGCTTTATAGATCAGCCAACAAGTAGTTACATAACCGTCAAGGAAACCTGTCCTGATTACATTGATTCGTAGACTAAGTAAAACCCCACTCCTTGTGGTCAAAGCGATTACCGTTGCCCTTGTTCCCTTCTTTGCCACTGGTTCCACAATCGCCACAACTGCTTGGTCAATTACCACATGTTCGGGACATTTTCGGACGTGCCTTGGTCATGTCAGTGGCCATGACCAAGGTAGTTACCCAACCGCTTGGAACCACCTTAACTTGGTCCATCCGTGCCTAAAGGTGACTTGGTCCATGTTTCGCTTAGGGGCAGGGACTGCTCGGTGATGCCTAGCTGAGCCTAGGCGCCCCGGGTGCTAGCCGGGGCTCGGTCGAGTCCCACCGGCTCGGGGTGGGTCGGATCATAGGTCCGTGGGTCTTGCCTTGGCATGGTGCCCAAGGCATGCTCGAGGGTCTTCCTTGCTACTATGCCGTGCCGCACCTAGGAAAGAACACACCTCTCCTTATAGTAGATGTTAAGTCGTTTCCCCAACTCCAATAGGAGACATCAAGAAATGAGACCAAATGTACTTTGACTTGGTCAACCCCCAAGTCAAGCTTTGTTAACCTTTGCCAAGGTATACCTTGCTCATGCCAAGGCGCGGCCTTGCTCGTGCCAAGGCACGGCCTTGCTCGTGCCAAAGAATCTGCCTTGCTTGTGCCCAAGGAACCTGCCAAGGCGCGGTCTTGCTCGTGCCAAAGGAATCTGCCTTGCTCGTGCCCAAGGAACCTACTAAGACGCGTGTAACGGCCCGAAAATTTGATTTGTGATATGTGTCAGGTCAGGGTCGCATGTGGGATCCACTCGTCAAAATACGTATGTCCGAATCTCGAGTGGAGACACCGAGGTATGATATTTGTTTTGTAAGGTGTGTATTATTCGAAATACAAGCGGGGACTCGCCTCGAGTCGCGTTTCGACGTGGAACCGAGGTAGTGGCTTATGGGGTAGAGATTGATTGACTGTTGGTTTAATAAGTGGTCATTGTGATTTTAATGTGGTCACATTAACATAAATATCCATTGACCTATAGTTTGAACACTTAATCAAAATGGATTAGATGTGTCTCGAAATACGCAATTTGCGAGACTCGAGGCAAGTTTGGTCAAACATAGAGGTGGTGGACAAAGAGGTGAAATCTTTTTGGTTTGCCTCTAGATTCGTGTTGCACGAATCTCGAGGACACATTTGGATAAGAGTAAAAGAGAGAAAGTGATCGGCTAGGGGAGAAAAAAAAAGATTTGGATAAGAATCGGATGGAAGAGAGAGAGATAAGGGAGAGAGAAAGAGAAGAGGATAGAGAGGGAAATAGAGAGAGAGAGACGACGACGCGCCAGAGCTCCGGCGAGGGCAGCGGCTCCAGCGAGACTAGAGGCCGCGGACGGCGAAGCAAAGCCGCGAACGGCCAGCCGAGCATTGCGGCGAGACGTCGCGGCGGCGGATGATGCGACGGCGCGGACGCCCAGCAGCAGCGGCAGATCAGCCAGCACGAGATGCGAAGCGCGCGACGGCGAGGCGGGGACGACGAGTCAGCCAGCTAGGAGGTGGCGCGGCTGTCATGGAGGACGTCGGTGAGGGAAATTGAGTCTCGCTAGTGGCGTTGGCAGCGGTGGCGATGATGCTGCTATGCGGTGCGCGGCGCAACGTCGGTCGGCGCGCAGCGACAGCGGCAGCCGGTAGCGCGCGGTTGCGGCAGCGGCAGCAGTGGTGGCGCGGGGAACGACGTGGAGCAACGGCGCGGTGGCGCGTTGCCGGGCCGATCGATCCCCGACAAGACAACAACAGTGGACAAGGCGTCGTGACTTCGACGAAGCTCGACAACGCGATGGGTTGCTCGCGAAGGAGACGAGAGGCGTAGGCTGTGGTGAGGTCCTACACCATCTTGTGCATTTCGTTGCCTTTATTATGGAATTTGCGGTTTTAATCACGAATATATTGATGTGAATGATGTAAGTAACCTAAAAGGTATAAATGGACACTAGGGACTTAGGAGGTATAGTCGGGTGTCGGGTGCGCATATCGAGGTGTGCAGATGTCGGGTGCGCGTATCGAGGCGTATGCGAGTCGTTCTCGAGGTAAGTAAACCAGCTAGAATGTTGTACAGTCATTGCGTTTTACTCTATTGAATATTGTTGTTCATTGCGTTGATAGCTATCCTTGAAAATGCTATTGATTGAGTGGGTCCATTGGCAAGCGAGTCATGGTTACTATTCATCTGCGATATGAGCTCTTATCTGGACTTATCCGGGTCTGTGGATATCTCATAGTCTCAAGGGTTAGGGCTGGGAGGCAGGTGTCTCGTCCTGAACCCGAGTCTGCGGGCTTTTGCCGTGACTCAATGACCTTTTGGTCGGGACTCCTTGCTATTTGACATCACTTATCGATTGATTTGTTTACAGTCTTTTATATGCATGTGTTACTCCATTGGCAAGTGAGTCATGATACTGTTTCTCTGTGATATGAGCTCTTATCTGGACGCCGTCGATATCTCCCAATTGAGTGTGCGTTGGGGGCACTTATCCGGGTCTGTAGATATCTCATAGTCGCAAGGGTTAGGGCTGTGAGCCAGGTGTCTCGTCCTGAACCCGAGTCTGTTGGGCTTTTGCCGCGACTCAACGACCTTTTGGTCGGGACTCCTTGCTATTTGGCCTCACTTTGTTTACAGTCTTTTATATTCATGTGTTACATGTTCCTTTCTTTCTATTTGCATGAATTCGACTGCTTTCGTTATTTCGAAATGATGTATATATGCCCTACTGGCGTTACTTACATGGGCTCGTCATTCTTGTGGTTGACTGAGGCAGATCTGCGGCCCAGCAAGGGGAAGGCTCCATAGCTAGGTGAATTTTTTGTATATCTTTTATTTACTCTCCTCCGATGATGATATAGTTATGCAGGGTTCCACAATTAGGTTGTCCAACTTTTTACGTTATTGTTGAGTTATTTAATGCATAAATTGTTTTCGCTAAATTGTAAAACTTGACAAATACTTATAACTCAACTTAAAATTGTGAATTTACGTATAATGAAGGATTGGAAGGCTGACTAGGTCTGCGTAGACCTTGCGAGACTGGCTCGGGGGTCCACGTGGGCTTAGGCCGGGCGGGGCCCAATTTGTGGAAAATTGGGGCTGTCACAGCTTGCTCGTGCCAAGGCGCGACCTTGCTCGTGCCAAAGGAATCTGCCTTGCTCCTGCCCAAAAAACTTGCCAAGGCGAGGCCTTGCTCGTGACAAAGGAACTTGCCTTGCTCGTGCCCAAGGAACTTGCCAAGGCGCTGCCTTGCTCGTGGCAAAAGAATCTGCCAAGGTATGCGCCAGGGCACATGCCAAGGCACAACCTCGTCTGCGCCCAGACACCGTGCCTTGGCGCGCGCCAAGGCGCAACCTCATTCACGCATGTGCGCTGCTTCATCCGTTCTGCATGCTATCCCGCGACCAAACCTCATGGAACCATCCGAGTCTTCCAGAACTCGGCTATTTGCTAGGTTTCTCGCTGCCCAGCCCAGCCTACTTGGGTCATACTATTGAGGGGCTAACAATTTCATTACATTGTAAGGAAATGATAAAAATACGGAATAATAATATAACAAAATGAAAATAAAGGACAGTCAGGATTTTCTACAGACCACCTTTCTCACTTCGTACTCCAAATCGTATTCCCATTCCACCTGAAATTAGCAATTTAAAAACCAGGAATCATGGTAAATAACAAAATGATTGAAGCCCCTTACGTCACGACATACATTGAATTTACATAATACATGAATAAAATGTTTAGAGCTAAACCTCCAGAGTTGAGAATCATTTGAAGCACTGGCCATAGTCACAAGCTGTAGCAGCCTTAGAGCTCCATTGAACATCATGGACATGGGGCACAAAAATGTGTAAACATATTCAGAGTTAATACTCAAGGGATATGCTTAAACTCTTACTTATTTTAATCAAAGGATTAGCTAGTTAGTAAAAAACTCAGTACCATAGAGATATGTTTAACTGTTGAAGATTTCATTTCATTTCTAGAACCTGCCAAAAATTTATTATCAAAATCATACGCTTAAAAACGAAGAAATGTGTGCATTATAAGAAAAGCAAATTAATAAACTGCCATTTCTATTAAAGCTAATACAATGATACTCTCAATAAACCTGATAACTCGTGTTGTTTTAAGAAGCATCAAGAATTAGAGCAATTTGAATTAATGAAGGTTCAAGTTGATAGCCCCTGCCAGAAATGGTGATGGAAAGATATAATTTATATGATACAATTGTTTATTGTAATATGCAATATTTTGCTTATTTGAAATATGATTTATTCAAAGAAACAAAAGCAACTAAAAAACAACTAAAGTTTCCAAGAACAAGAAACTAAAATGTTTGAACAATTCAATCTTTAACCTCAACTTAGCGGGTTGTGTTAACTAAAATGCCAAGAAATAATATAATTCTATGTCATCTAGTAATTTTGCTCGTATGTCTTTCTTCCCTTCCTTTGTAACATCATTGTTTCAACTTTCAAGAGACGCAAAAGTTGCCAGCACATGCCACAATAAGACAAAAATTAATATCCATTGTTATTCTGATTAAAAAGTTTTAATACATTTCAAAAAAATGGAAACGGAAGAGCGACAAGTGATGGATAATAGCCTGATTTCCAAATATATCAGCTTCGTAGATCTGTATCATTGTGACTTAATGGACACCAAAGAGCAGTGAGTTCGATTCTACTCTGCAGTTCTCACGAGTTATTTGTCATTAATGACCTTTAAAAAGTAGGAATGGATTTCAATCGAGCATCGACATGAAGATCAGTTATCTGTATTATGCTTTAGAATTCTTTTTTATATTTTTCATTTCTGAGATCCATTATAAGTCTAGCCTATAGTGTGAAGACCAAAAACTATGACCAATATATACTGAGATAAACTGGAATTCGAAAAGCATGACACTAAAAGCAACTCAATGATCTACCCTCTCATTAAGCTAACACCATGATACTCTTAGCACATAGCCTCTAACTTGTGTGATAAGTGACATAGCAAGCATCGAGAGTTACCAATTAGAACTGATGAATGGTACGTGACTGGGGAAAGAAGTATGCACACTGCAAGAAGGAAGGGATGAACAGCAAAGTGATAGTCATCTCTGCCAAAAACAATGATGGAAAAATTTATTATATGATAAAAAAGTTGATTATGAATATATGCTACAGTTTGTTTCTTTGAAATATGTTTTATTCATGAAAATCCCGGAAAACAACCAATGATTTTGGAAAACAAGAGACCAAATATTTGTATTTGATCTGTTCAATTCCCAAATCTCAAGTTAGCAACTTACATGAAGTAAAATGCAACTAGATAACATCATGTTATGTAAGCTACTGATGATCAGATGTTGCAATAAGAATGAGAATAATTCGACAACTTAATTTATCAAAGTCATTCAGAATTGCAGAATTTTTTTTTTTAGTTTTGCTTAAAGAAAAACACTCACATGCTCAGATTTTCTTCGAGACCAATGCTAAGGACACTGTTGTAGCTTCTAGATTTTCTCGGTTGAATTAATTCCTCGGACTAGTAATTTTCCAGAAGGTATAATTTAAAATGTTGAAAAATATATTGCAATGGAGAACAAAGGGCCTAACCTAACTAAATTTACCAATGAATTAATTAAAGTGCTACATTCCGAATTAAGTAGTCTCCCGTCCACATGTACTTCCAATTCATATATTTAACTAACTTACAAATTTGACAACTAGGAATCACAAGG
This sequence comes from Stephania cephalantha, assembly GCA_039657325.1. NCBI lineage: Eukaryota > Viridiplantae > Streptophyta > Magnoliopsida > Ranunculales > Menispermaceae > Stephania > Stephania cephalantha. The sequence goes on along the minus strand of CM077578.1, from coordinate 9,908,427 downwards.
AGAACATTAATTAAACATCATACAATAAACATGCATAAATAGAAGTAAGTCTCAGGATTATTATAAATAGCAGTAATCATTAATGGTGAAACCCTCGCATGCAGATAATTAATGGTGAAACCCTCGCATGCATTGAATTTAAATAATAGCAATTATAAAATGTTTAGATCTAAACCTCCAGAATTGAGAATCATTTGAAGCAATCGAGCAATGGCTATAGTCATAAGCTGTAGCAGCTTTAGAGCTCCATTGATGAGCATCATCGATATAGGGCATGAAAATGTGTAAGCATGAATATATCAGGTTCATATCGGTATCATTGAGACTTGATGGACACTGAAGAGCAACAAGTTGGTTAGATTATACTCGGTAGTTCTCACACGAGTAATTTTGGTCATTAATGACATTCATAAAATTGGAATGGATTTCAACCGAGCATCAATATATGTAAGATTAGTTGTTTGTATTATTCTTTAGAAGTCTTATTCACATTTTTCATTTCAGAGATCCCTTATATGTCTAGCCTATAGTGTGTGGAGCAAAAACTATAACCAATGTATACTGAGATAAACTGAAATTTTAAAAGCATGACATTAAAAGCAACTTAATGGTCTACCTTTTCAATAAGCAAACACCATGATACTCTAAGCACATAGAATCGATGAATGGTACACGACTGAGGTATGCACAGTGCAAGAAGGGATGAAGGAGAAAGTAATCTTTGTTAAAAACAATGATGGAAAATTTATTATATGATATAACAATTGATTATAAATATATGCTACAATTTTATTTTTTTTGAACAGTTCAATTCCCGAATCTCAACTTAGCAAGTTGCATGAAGTAAAATGCTATTGGTGATGAGAAATCCGGTGAAGCACAACAATCCTCTCTTTTATTTCTTTTGTTGGATGACTGAAGTTGGTTCATAAATTGTAAACCTTCTTTAAGGACATGACATTTTCCTTAGGCCAGTCGCTAGTTCTGAAAAACAAAAAATACCTGATCAGATGCTTTGCAATAAGAATTAGAAGAATTCGACAACTTAATCTATCAAAGTCATCTAGAATTGCAGAATTGATTTTCTAGTTTTGTTTGAGACTAACACTCACATGCTCAGATTCTCGTTGAGACCATTGCTCATGTTTGTAGCTTCCAGATTTTCTTGGTTGTGTTAATGCTCGGACTAGTAATTAATCGGGAGGCATATTTTGAAACACAAAAATATATTGCAATGAAGAACAAAGGGCCTAATCTAACTAACTTTACCAATGAATTTAAACATGCATAAATTTATTTAAATTACTAATTTGATGGCTATGAATCGATCCCAAGAGGAGAATATTAATTAAACAACACACAAATTACACAATAAACATGCATAAATAGAAGCAAGTCTTAGGACAAATATATATATAAAGGAGTAGCAGTAGTACTAGTAATAATAATTAATGTGAAAACCTTGAATGCAGAGGATCAAATTTTGTAAATTCCAAAAGGATGAGCCAGATCCGAGGCTTGGCATCGACCCGATTAATCCCAACAGTCAGTGCAATATGAAGGTGTTTCTTCTGATCTGAATATGTGAACGTTGATTTCACTATTAATTTGACGGTAAGTTAATCACAAAAAGAATACCAAACATGATAATACACACAGACAGACAGACAGATAAGAGGGAAAACAAGTACCGCGGTATCATGAATATGAATAGCAGCAGCAAGAGAAGTCAATCTGAAACGGCGCGGGCGTTGTCACACGAGTAGGCGATTACAAGACTTGTTTTCCTCGCAATCCAATGTATAGTCGATTAGTTGTGACTCGTGAGTAGAAAACATAGAGCTACACATATAAAATAGAAGATGAATGACCTGATGATTTATGGAACTGTTGTTGTTGTTGTTGTTGATTGTGAGTAGTCCTGATAGGGATTGTGTAATTAAATGAACAAGTGAAGAAATAAATGAAAAACATATAAACATAAGTAGAAGTAGAAGTAGAAGTGATGGATGGATGACCTGGTTTTTGAAGTTGTTGTTGAGTCCTCCTGATGGTGATACTGATCATGGATGAGTTCCTCATCGATATCTTCGAGAAATGATGGACCTCGAAGAGCAACAAGTGCGTCCAATTCCTCATTTGGTATTACCACCCTTGGACATTTGTTGATCCTCAAACGCTGGAGAGACGTGAGATGTCGCAGTCCGTGGAACAAAAATTTCAATTTAGGGCATTTAGAAATGCTCAAATCCTCGAGAGAAGTCATAAGCTCCAACTGTGGCATCGACACTAACTCACTGCATTCTGTGATGCTTAGGGCTTCAAGGCAGATAAGTTGTGGGACAGAAACCAGTTCATGATAATCATAAATATAAAGTGACTTTAAGGTCGCGAGGTTTCCCAATTCTTCAGGTAAACTCTTCAGCCCATCGCAATTTATAATTTCCAAGAATTGAAGAGTAGGAAGGCATTCCTCTTTGTGTCTCCAATTCAACACCCATTCCTCCAAGTTCCACATCGATCTTAATCGGATGGTCCAGAGTCTTGGAAATGAGGAGGAGGAATGGGGATCCCTCATCTCCATCCATTCCGGAAACCTCATCCCTCTATATGACTCTATGCTCAACGATTCAATGTTGGAGGGAGGCTTCAGAATTCGCAACACTTGCTCACTACTGCTAGACACATCATCGCCACCATTAAAATTGAACCAAATGACTAGCTCGGAAAGATTAGTTTTATTGGTCAATACCTCATCCCCATCACGAAGAGTTGCATCATCTTCTTTTCTCAAACCCTTTATATATATTAGTAGTGAGCTACCGAGGAGACTCAAACCTCTCAACCCTTCAATATTCTCACTTTCTCCACTTCCCCACACCCACAAGCTCAACTTCTCCAACCGACTTAATCCTTGTCCTATCCTACTTGGCATGCCCCTTAATCCCCAACAATGCTCATTCTCCAACTGCCTAAGGCTGCACAACTTACTTGTGCTCTGAGGCAGCGTTATTAGTCTCCAACAATCATTCAATTTCAACGTCTCTAATTTTGTAAGATTGCCAAGTGACTCTGGCAATACTTCGAGACCTTCATTGTCAGAGAGGTTTAAGTGCCTTAACTTCTCCAAGTTACCTACTAAAGTTGGTATTGTTACCATGTCTTCACTATTCCAACATAAATCCAAAAATTGCAGATTCTTCGTACCATAAAATAATTCACCATGCAATGATGAAAGGCTACAACCACTGAGGTTCAAATGTTTCAAATGCTCCATGTATTCACCCATTAAGTCCGATAGAGTTTTTAAACTTCCATTCTGACTCAAATCCAAAAATTGCAAATTTTTCATACCACGAAACAATTCGGCATGCAATGATGAAAGGCCACAACCACTGAGGTTCAAATGCTTTAAATGGTCCATGTATTCACCCATTGAGTCCGGTAGAGTTTTTAATCTATTATTCTGACTCAAATCCAAAAATTGCAAATTTTTTATACCGCAAAATGATTCATCATGCAACGATGAAAGGCCACAATGTCTTAGGTTTAAATATCTTAGATGTTTCAACTTATCACCAAAAGACAAAGGCAAAGATATTTCAGCATTCCAACTTAACACCCTTAAGTTTTTCGATCAGAAATTACAGAAATAATATGTGAAGCAAACATTCCTCTATCTTCATTTGAAAATAAAAAAATGAGCGCAAGTGGCGTTGATGGGATGAAAGAAATCGATCAATACTAGAAACATTTACTAAAGACAACTCTGATGATAATGGCAAGACAATTATCGAAACATGACGAGGCCTAATTTCATCATCTTGAATGCTATTATTAGTAATATTCCTTCACATGCCAACCTTAAAGAGTGAATATTCACTATTCATGACTGCGGATGCAAGATCATGCATGAGGTCAAGAATTTTCACTGTTTTAATTTTCCCATCCTCATTATTTCTTATATCATGGAAAAAAGAATGCGATAGCAATTCCCCAAAGACATTTTCTCCAACTACTTCAGGTTCCTTTCTTTCAGACTGTAGAAGGCCATTTGCCATCCATAAATGCACAAGCTTTTCTTTGCTCATTTCATAATCTTTTGGAAAAAAGGAACAATAAGCAAAGGATTGTCCTGCACGTGGTGACAAATTGTTGTAGCTCAATCTTAAGGCTGGCAAAATCTTGGGACATTGATCGCTACCTTCCTCTTCATCTAGCTCCCAAATCTCGTTGTCCCTAACTTGTTCCCATTGGTTTTCCTCTTCTTTGAACCGCACCAAACTTACTAGAGCTTTAGCAACAAGTGGCAAGCCTCCACACTTACTTACTATCTCTCGGCCGATTCTTACTAAGTTTGGTTTTTCTAACTCTTTGCCAACATCAAAGGCATAAGATCTAAACAAGGACCAACAATCATCCGGTGACAAACCATCTAATTGATACGGTTCTGATATTGTTTTTGTTATGGATGCTACTTTTTCAAAACGAGTGGTCACAATAATCGAACTACCTTTGGCCCCAGAGGTTAAAGAATTCTTTAACCTGTTCCACTCATCTTGTTTCTCACACCAAACATCATCTAACACCAACATGAACTTCTTTTTCTTTAGATTTTCCTTAACACCGTTTTGTATGACATTTAAGTTATTATTGCCAGAGGGCCTCTTAGTCACGACCTCAAAAATTTCCTCTAGCAATCTTTTGACGTTAAAATCATCGGAAACACAAATCCAGAATCTTACATCGAAGTGTTTCTGCATCTTATCATCATTATAGACTAGTTGAGCAAGAGTGGTCTTTCCAAGACCACCAATCCCAACTCTAGGACAAACATAAATTACATGTTCATTATTAATGTTTTCCAGCAACATTTTTACTATGTTTTCCTTGTCTGTCTCCCTACCATACATCGTGGTTCTCTTGAAGTAGAGCTAGTTACTCTAGGAGCTAATGGATTGAGGAGGGACCACCGATCCCTCCACATCCACCGACTTCTTTATCAAAGAAAAATCGGACATTTCCTTGGCAATCCCATCAAACCTTTCTCTAATCTCTTTTATTTGCTTAGCCAACTTGTAACGAAACACTAGTCGCTTCAAATTGATAAAAGACATGAAAGAACTCCATACCAGGATGGGCGCGATAATTTGTACCGGTAGCATCGATTGTGCGGGTCGATGGCGAATGCGGTCGGTTTCGGCGATTGCCCAATCATCTAATACGTCTTGTGCGTCATAAGCGACATGTTTGAGCCTCGCCAACCAATTTCGAATAGCTTTGCTCTTGATTTGTTTGACTTCAAAGACATCTGCAAGCACTTCACGTAGTGGTGATAAGGTTGCAGAGAGCTTCCTTATATCAGCTTTGAATCCCCACACTAGATCAAGCTCCATTTGGATTATGGATTTGAGGTTCTCAAAGAGTAGCCCAACAACAGCTTCAAGAACTACTTCAGCCATTTGATGGATGGTAATTGGAAATGCAACTAGTTGTGAGGAATGAAAGTGTTAGGTTTGTGAGAGAGAATGTGATTTGTGCAAATTGCAGAGCTCCCTCCCTATATATCTTAATTTTACGAATGGTTTTTGTTCCTTCACTAGTGAGGCCTCGAGTCGGAGTCTCATAAATAGAAAAATGGGTAGAAAGGGTCGCATCTCATATGGGCCCGACAGTTAGTCAATGCTAGCTAGGAAATCAAAATGTGACTATGAGAGATTCTTGTCTTCCCTTTTCATGACATCAAGCTTTCTCAGAAAAGAAAAAGGCTTTTCTATGAGTTAATACCATGCCCTTTTTCATTTTGAAAGGCATGCTTAGTATGGTTATTTTGCAAATGTGGGTTATTTGAACAATAAAAAAGAAAAGGTATTACATAACCTAAACTCTGTAAATAGTAAATAGCGTACCTTTGGTAAGGTTGTATAAATTATCCCCAAATCTCTATCCTCTCACCCACGGAGAGCACTCTATTTCCACCAAAAAAGAGAACAAAATTGTTGGGGATAGAAGGGTTGTTGGTGGCGGCAGAGTGGTGGACTCTCATCTTTAGAGGTGTCGGCCCTGTCCGAGACCTATTTAGAGGTGTCAGCCATGGGTGTCCGACACCCGCGGGGCAACAAGAACGACAAAAGAAATTTCAAAACTCCTAAAAAAATAAGTGAAAATGACCAAAAAATAGTAGGTTTTGCTTAGAATCGCTTAATATTTTCGATTCAATCGAAACTTTGCACCCAAAATACAAGATTCAACCCCCAAACCGAAGTCCTAGACCCAACAATAACCCACAAACAATATTGACTCAAAAAAGTAAAAAAAAAACCTAGAAAAACCTCAAAATCGACACTAAAAAAACATGAGGAATGCGCACACAGTGTCAAAACGATGTGATTTTGCTCATATTTCGTCAAATTTTGAGTTGTGAGAATGCGATTTGAGTGAGGTTGACTGGGTACGTGTGAGTAGGGGTGAGTGGGGTATGAGTGAGTAAAAACCCTTTTATATGAATGGCTAGTTGGGTCATTTCATGATGGAGTCCTCTAAGCAAAAACTGAGATCCGTTTAGCCACTACATTGTCCTAGTTTATGTCACAAGCCGATACATTGTCCTAGTTTATTGTTACATTGATACAATATATAAATCATAAGAATCAAATGTAAATTGACTCAATTTGATTATCAATGGATATTAACATGTTTTTGCATTAAAAGATAAGAAACATATATAATTAATGTCAAGTCAAGATCGTTAACAAAAAATTAGAAAAATTAGAAGAATCAAAGACCATTCCCTGCTCAGATGTTGATTAATTAATTGTACAGCCTACAAAGCTCAACCAAGATATCTTTTCCAGTGCAATAATCGATATAGTGTAAGAGTGAAAGATTAAGTGAACTTTGAAGTAGAAATTTACAAGATTTTCTCCATGAAAAGACCAAATTTACAAGTTTGAGATACGTAAACACATTGAGATCAAGGGCTAGAAATCAATCTCACTTTGATATATAAGATGAGTTGATCAAAAGCATGCAAATGAAATCCATTTTTGTTCAAGTTGTTGGAGAAGAATGAGTGATTGAGGAGCTTGAATTCAAGAGTTATAGGTCAAATTTGTGGAACAAATTGAGGTATTCTTCTTCTCCATCATCCACACTTTCAATTGAGTTAAAAATTGAGTGTTTTGGTGTAATTTGGGTTTGAAGAGTGGGTCATTGATTTGGATGAATTATGGATGAATTATAAGTATTTTTAGTTTTCATTGATGAATATAAATTGGTTTTGATGGAAATTAGAAGTTTGGGTGAATTTGGGAAAAATTAGTGAATTCATGTGATTTTGTGAATTTTGATCAAAATGATGTTCTGAGGTTGTTTAGTTGTTGTTTTGATATTAATTGGGTATGGAGAGTGTATTAGATAAGTTTAAGTAGCTAAATTGGAGGGGAAAAACACAATTCTCTACTTGAGAATTCTGTCCCGGAGGACAGGTAGCGCACTAATCGTTATGGGTTTCCCACTTTTCTTCAGGATGAAGAATAATAAGCGTTCTACATCGATTCCATAGCGCACTACCACCACATAGCACGCAACGTTATTCTCATAGCGCGCTAACGTCAGATTAAAACTGAATTTAAAAGTTTTTTTTGGGATTTTTGATTTAATACATATCTCAAACACCTATAAACATACTAAGCATGCAAAATTGGACTTCAGCGACTTAGAGGACTGTAGCTCGGGCATCAGAGAGCTAGTCGAGTCAGATACGGGAGTCTGGGGAAGTCGAAGCGCGGATTGAGGTGCGTAAACCCATTGGAATGCCTCACATAATTCATGGTTATTGGAAAACTCATGGTTTGGTTTATCGATATTGTTTTTCTTGTGCGACTGCTGGTGGACACACATGAGGTTTCGCTCCTATTTCGGTTTGCGCATATATTGGTTGTGGCTAAATCTCATGCACGGGTTACTTGTGATAGTGCTCGTGTTGATGACAATAGAATATATCTACGACCGTCGGGAAGGATTAGGGTGGTCCCGATGTGTAACAGCGTCAGGAAGGGACCATGTCGTTTACTGAAGTTAGGGTTTAGTCACTGTAAGCCTGTAAGTATATATGTGGTTCTTATTTAATTTATCGATTACTGGCTGGTGTAGGTCAAGGTTTTCTCGTCATTTTACGGATGTTTACTGATTAATGCTTTATTTCTGAATTGGTTTAGTTGGTATATGTTGATTATTTATTTCACGCTACTACTTTTGCTTGTCGTGTGCTACCTACATTCATGAGAATATGACATACTGTTGTCAGATGTTATATTTGCATGTTTCGTAGTTTATCAGTTTTATTTCATGAATATTGTGTGGTCTTCTCTTGAGTTTATATTTTCTGGACACGTCATTGTATTTATTAGGTGACTGAGTGCAAATCATTCGACGAGCAAGGGCAAGGGCAAGGAGGTACTGGGTGACTACCTCTGAGATCGTAGAGCCAGCTTGTGTGTGACTACAGTATGTATGTATTTATATTTTGTTGGATTTTGGGGACTGTAGAACACTGATTGTATGTATATGAATCTTTTGCTTATCTCGCCTTTGTATATACATGATATCATTTTATCGGGTTTTCCACTATTTAGAATCGTTAAATATTGCATAAGTTACTCATTAAAAGACTTCCGCTGTAAAATTATAATATAACTTGATAAATTGAGCAAGTGGCTAACTAAATTATTAATACTTATGTAAAGATTAATTAGCGTAACTAGGGTTAGCCGAAAAACTGTAAGCAATCTGGTGGGTCGCGGGGCGTCAAAGATAAGTGGGTCATGACGTGGCAAGGCTTGGTGACGTGAAATGCGGCCTGAAATTTGGGGCCGTTACAACCTTAGTGTTTCTTGTTGCTCCTCAGACCCTAATTTACAGCATTTACCTCATCTTCCCCATCTTTATTTATTTATTTATTTATTTATTTATTTTGGGCTTCTTTAGTTTCGGAATGCACGATAGTTTCTTAGTTTGGAGTTTACGGTGCATAGATATGTCGACCCACTCAAAACACATTTTCGTGCTTTTGCTCTTTAGTTATAAGTACTATATTCTTGCCATGGTGGTTGAGTTATTGTTTCTTTTCTCCTCTTCATGCCTGCGCTTCCTCCTTATGCTGTGTATTGTTTCAGGCTGATGAAGTTGAGGTGGTGATTGATCCGAAATATATAGAACTTACTATTGCAAGATCTGGAGGTGCTGGAGGTATGAATGAAAATGGATTAGTTATTCTCCATCGCCTGCGAGTAATGGTTTATACAGCGATTGCTATATGTGTGAGTGTGTGCGATGACGAGTAATGAATGCATATGTAGATTATAAAACAAATTGAGAGATTAGAATTAGATTTTGAATTGTAATTTGATATTTGTTTGCTGGTGGATCTTTTGTTTGTGAATATTTAATTTTAGGAGTTACGACCATATTGGGAATCCTTGCAAGGTTTTAAGGTCCCAAATACTAATTAATTGACTGTATTTTATTTTTACTTATTTTCTAAAAAAATGACAGGTTGGTACTGGGGCTGGTGCGGAAAAGATAGACATATTTCACTTTTGTTAAGTGTCCACACTCCACACAGTGTATGCCAACTCTTATTAAATCCATTTGACACTTGAACTAAAAAATCAAAAATACATAAAAACTCTTAGAAGGTACATATATCCATTTTGTTTTAATTATGGCAGGACAATAGAGTTACAGATCATAGATTGAAGATGAACTTGACCGACATCCTTCCTTGATGGAGATATAGAGACTGCGGTTCAGGTATGGTGCCAATAGCATTTAGTGCATTTAAGTCACCAGAGAAAGTGAAGAACATTTCATTTATTCTTCAAATTGTACCGAACATCTGCTGGAGAATTAGTCATGCTTCAATTTGCTGTGAAATGAAGTTGTTTGCCAACTAATGCTTGATGCGTACAGTCGTGTGCTTTGCAATGGAGCAAAAGGAGCTCTTGGAAGAACTAGCCGAGTCTGTGGGTGCAGCCACTGGCTAATTTTCACCTTTGACGCTACTGCTACTTGGGAATGGTGGATGTGACGGAACGCTTGAACAACAAACTTGATAGTTCTATACTTCTATTTTTCTTGCTGAAAGTCAATTTATTGCAATGTTTGATTCCTTGCAGGCTGTACATCCTAGGAATGAACTCGCAGATCTCGCAGGCCGCACATCAAGGACCTTCAGAAAAAAAGAATTGAACCTTAACTGAGGCATCAAAATATGAAAATCAGTTGTCTATGTATTATGCTTGAAAATTTGTCTTCATATTTTTCATTTACGAGATTCGTTGTGGATTTAGTTCACCGATCAGGAACTTGGACGAATATATTCTGAGATAAACTGTGATTCAAAAAAAAAGTCGATAATAAACTCAATTTGCCAAAAAAATCTTGATGGTGTCAATGCTATTAAATTACAAAAAAATCTTGATTATGTGTAAACTTTTCGAATGATGAACTGCTGATAGAAATGAATACTGATTAGACTCAACATAATGAACAAATCACAGATGTATGAAGTGCGAATTTAAGAGGATTTCTTCTCTATAAAGGGTCATCAGAGAACACAATTCTTGTATCATTTGAAAAAAAAAGGAGCAATTACAAGAATCTATTGCAAACGTGTAGCTAATTAAGACATACAAAAAAGAACATATATTTATTTTTGATAGGAACAACACATTTATTCATTCAATCAACATACTAATTGATGCATCTCCATTCAGCAACATGAACTTCCCAACTGAAAGAAAACCCAACCCACTAGTATCTTGAATCAACTCGATTGAAACCAAATACTTGGTGGCATTACATATTTAATGCACCAGATCAGGTACGCTAACTCCGCTGCGGAAATGTAATGGGAGAGGAAGACAGCTTGTTCTAAGAGCATGCCTCGAACCCAATACATCTATGACCATAGAATTTCATGCAAGACGGGACCGAAATTACATATTCTCCGCAATATCAATTGGTGTCTGAAGAAATGCAGCAGTGGACGTTTAGTCTTTGGTATTCTTGCTAATAGGAAAATAATGAATGAGCATGCAACATAGCACATACACCGCAAATGAGGAAAACCAATCATCAAATTAGTCAACTGCGGTTCGATATCACTAATGCTAATGCATATTAAAAATGAACACCAGATTCAAATGAATCATGGGATCACTAAACTTACTGAGCAAATAATACCAAGAAAATATGAGAGCGTGGCAAGCTCTTGAAATCCTCAAATTTGTGCCAATATAATCAGAGGTTTCCTGTTAAAAAAAAGAGGACAAAGTCAAAACAACAACCATCAACAAAAGGAAATGAATATAATGTAAATTGACTGCAATACTACGAAAGTTTCAACTATCTATGCCATGGACAAGGTGTACCTAATAGGCAATGAAAAGTAAAGATTATCCGCATCGCGCGATTAATTCAATTCGACTATTGATTCTAATCGACTTGTTCATCATATTTATTTTTCCCAAAAAATTGTAGCAAAATGTTTGAAGAGATTCTTACACGGATGAACTTTGAAATGAGATTAAATGACTTACCTTCCAATGAATTCATTGCTTGATGAGAGATTTCTAACTCGGAAGGACATTTAAGAGCTCTAAAAACAATAAAGGACGATCAGGGATTTTCTACAAACCATTTTTCTCACGTCGTACTTTGAATCGTATTCATATTCCACACCGAAATTAGCAATTAAAAAACCAGGAATCATGGTAAATAACAAAATGATTAAAGCCCTTACGTCACGCCATACATTGAATTTACATAATAGCAATTATACCATGAATAAAATGTTTAGAGCTAAACCTCCAAGGTTAAGAATCATTTGAAGCAATCGAGCAATAGCTACGATCACAAGGCATAGCGACTTTAGAAGCTCCATCGATGAGCATCATGGATATAGGGCGAGGAAAATGTATAAGCATATTGAAAGTTAGTACTCGGGATATGCTTAAACTCCACTTATTTTAATCAAAGGATTAACTAGTTAGTAGAAGACTCGATATCGTAGAGACATTTTTAAGCTGTTGAAGATTTCATTTCATTTCGAGAACACACTTAAAAACTCATTATCATAAACATATGCTTAAAAACAAAGAAACGTCTACATCATAACAAAATAAAATTAATGAATTACCCTTCCATTAAGATAATACAATGACACTCTCAACAAACCTTGTTGTTTTAGGAATCATCGAGAGTTAGAGCAATATGAAGTGACAAAGGTTCAAGTTGATAATCCTGCCAAAAATGGTGATGGAAGGAAATAAAATAATTTATATGATAAAGCTTGTTGTTTGTAATATGCTATATTTTTTTTGAAAACGTAATATGCTATAGTTTTTTTATTTAAATTAAAATATGCTTTTATTAAAAGAAACAAAAGCAACTAAAGGTTTTCAAGAACAAGAGACTAAAATGTTTGAACTATTCAATCTCTAACCTCAACTCAATGAGGTTGTGTAAATTGAAATGCCAAGAAATAATATGATTATGCGCGAAATATATATTAATTCGATCGTGTCTTTCTTCCTTTGGAACATCATTGTTTCAATAGATGCAAAAGTTGTCTGCATATGCCACAATAAAATCAATTTCCTTTGTTATTCTGATTAAAAAAGTTTTATTACATTAATTACAAAAAAATGGATACGAAAGAGCAACAAGTGACAAGTAATCACTTGATTTTAAGAAACAATTGAATGACTGATAATGCATAAAGATGATGAGAGATTTGTGGCAGTACCTCCCAAGAGACACAAAAGTTCTCTAATCAGATGTCGCTATAAGAGTACTAACTATTGAACCTCACACGTACATCTGCTTTGCAAGTCAGCATACATAGTTTCATTACATTGTAAGGAAATGATAAAAATACGAAATAATAATATAACAAAATGAAAATAAATGAAAGTCAGGATTTTCTACAGACCACCTTTCTCACTTTGTACTCCAAATCGTATTCCCATTCCACCTGAAATTAGCAATTTAAAAACCAGGAATCATGGTAAATAACAAAATGATTGAAACCATTACGTCACGGCATACATTGAGTTTACATAATACATGAATAAAATATTTAGAGCTAAACCTCCAGAGTTGAGAATCATTTGAAGCACTGGCCATAGTTGCAAGCTATATCAGCCTTAGAGCTCCATTGAACATCATGGACATGGGGCATAAAAATGTGTAAACATATTCAGAGTTAATACTCAAGGGATATGCTTAAACTCCTACTTATTTTAATCAAAGGAATAGCTAGTTAGTAAAAGACTCAGTACCGTAGAGACATGTTTAACTGTTGAAGATTTCATTTCATTTCTAGAAACTGCCAAAAATTTATTATCAAAATCATATGCTTAAAAACAAAGAAATGTGTCCATTATAACAAAAACAAATTAATGAACTGCCCTTCCATTAATGCTAATACAATGATACTCTAAACAAACCCGATAACTCGTGTTGTTTTAAGAAGCATAAAGAGTTAGAGCAATTTGAATTGATGTAGGTTCAAGTTGATAGTACACTTAAAAATGGTAATGGAAAGATATAGTTGTCACGGTACAAATCTCTAACCCCGTTTTAATTCCTTAATCGGCTTGATGTGGGACCTACAGTGTGATACGTGCACCGACCGAGGCACGTGGCCGAGGTATATCGTATTTTTGTATTGATGTGTGCCTAGTGCTATGTATTGTGTAGACTTACTAAGTCGGTTTGTACAGTTGTAGGCGTCTAGACGAGAGCGAGGGCACGCCTCGAGTAGCGTGCCAGCCGGGGAACCGGGTAGTTAGCATTTTGGTAAGTCTTATTTAAGCCTATGGTTGTGTTTGTTAATGTAAATCAAATTAAAGGCCTATAGTTGAGTAAATTAAATGGAAAGCATATGATTGGTCTAGAGATACACATTGGCACATCTAGGAACTAGGTGAGTAATGAAATGGTGTCACTTGAGGTTGAGATAGTGGGAGTTAGTGGGATATATGGCAAGAGGTGGACCATTAGATGTTCCTCGGGATACATAAATCCATAGAGATCAAGGGCTAAGAAGGAACATCACCTTAATATATAATATTAGTGATCAAACAACATGCAAACCAAATCACTCATTCATTTTTGCTGGAGAAGAAGAAGGAGTTACTGGAGATGAGTGAATCGTCAAGGTGTTGAAGGAATCCATGGGAGTTGGTGAGAAATTCTCAAGCTAGGGTGCTACATCAACTAGGTACACATCCTTTTAGTTGAAATTAGAACAAGTTCTGGTTTTAGGCTAATTTCAGATGGTAGATGATTGAGTGTTTGCAATTGATTTATATATTTAGATTCCTCATTTCAAGCTAATAATCCAGCTATATTGAAGTTTTTAATTTGGTTTTGAAATCATAAAGATATGAATTTTTGAAGTTGCAACACCAAAACTAGAATTATGCATGTTGTATTAGGAATCAACCTGGGTAATTTAGTCATAATCTGCCCATTTTAGATCCAAATTGATCCAAACTAGTGGCATTTGAAAGCTTATTTAAAGTGAAATAACTTTGCTTAAGGTATTTTGATTCAAATGTTTTTATGTCCAAACATGCTTTACAAATAGGTACTGGAATTAAAAAGGAAAGTTTTGAAACTAAACTTGTTAAGGGCATAACTCCCTAACTACTTATCCGAATGATCTGATCTTTTAGTATGTTGTATTTGGGTATATTTTCTGCCTTGTGACCAAAAATCACATTTTTAGGAACTATATATTGGGAGAAATAGATTTCCTAAGTCCGCTAGTCGGATTAAATCTCAATTAGACCTATGTTTAGTAAAATCATGATATCTCTTTCATTTTAAATCAAAATTTTGTAAACTAAACCTTTCCTGAAAGCTAAGAGAGAGACCAACAATAATTGTACTAATGGAGGATTTGGATATTTCGACCATTTCATGCCTAAAAGTGCGTTAAGATGTAGGACCGAAATTGAAACTTAATTTAGTCTTTAGGGGCTGATTTAGGAAGATTGATTTAAAGTCTATTGAACCAATTTGAATACACAATAAACACCACTAAATTGAGCTTAAACCCACTATATTTGAACTAATGAGACACCAAACTCAGAACCTAGGAAAAAGGTACTGGAGAGCGAATACAAGATTTTGAGTATCGGGAGGCCAAGAAAGCTAGACTTTACTTTCTGTTGTTGTGAGTATACCCAATGACAACTTTACTTGCATTTCATTTCTATTAATTGTTGTCCTTGCATAGTCCTTTTGACTATTTTGCCTTTGTATTCTTATATCATGTGTTCTTTGTGTCTATGCTCACTGATGAGTCTAGTTTGCATGATATCCATTCATTTGATTTGATTCATTGATTCTATCCCATGCTATGTCTATTCTTGTTGTTTTAAATGTGAATTGAATGATAAATAGCATGCTATTAGGCTAGTGAATATCTTATAAATGTTTAAGAGGACTTGTATTCCTTATTTGTTTAGGTGTGTAGATGTGCCTATGCCTTGACAATCCATACTTGATATTTCTTGAAATTTAAAAGTAGTTTTTGCATTTAGGTCCCGTACTCGATCGAGGTGTGCGCGACTCACGGGGTTAGAGTCCCCGGGGATGTCAAGACATGTTACTTGACACCGTATGACACTCTGGGTTGAGTCCCCGAGGTGGTCTACACACCGGTTAGAGTCCCCGGTAACACTTGGCTGTAGTCCCTCAGTGCTATATGATTATCGAGCCTGAGTGACATGTTTCACTCGCCGACCGACCTAAATCACCACTACTTAGCCTAGTGTCGCATCACTTGTTTAACTCTCGTATTTACTCGCATATGGTTTATTTTCCAGCTTTTCCCATTTATATGCTTTTAAATACCATTTGAATATTTGGAAATGCAAATTAAACTTGTCATCTGGGATTATTGTTTTATTCTCGTACTCACCGTCCTTTTTATGACTGGGGTGCAGAGCCGTCTACCAAAGAAAGCCTGGCAAGGAGAAGATCTGCGATTATCCCCGAGCTCGCGCGCGTCACCGCATCGATTGTAGGTCTTCTTTTGTATTTTGATTGTATATGTTATATGTCTTTCAGATACTATTTGGGGTCAGATATCGGGTCGAGCGTTAGTTCCCCGACTCGACTTAGACTATTTTATCGTTTCAATGCATTTTGAGGACTTTATATATGTGATGTCATTTCCTGGTTTTCCACACTTAGATTTTATAAATGGCTTCCGCATAAGTTACTAATTGCTTCCGCATAATCAATAAGACTTCCGTTAATTAATTAATTTAATAAAAAGTTTTAATTAACTCTAAATTTTATAAACTGTAGACTAGTGTATTACTTATCCCGAACACGAGAAAAGAGGCGTCTAGGTTGTAAAGGCCGACTAATACGTAGTTAAGTCCTCGCGTGGATATGATTAGGGCTTAATTACGGATTAGTCGGCAAGTGCCCTAGATTAGAGATAGGCACAATAATTTATATGATACAATTGTCATTGTAATATGCAATATTTTGCTTATTTGAAATATGATTTTATTCAAAGAAACAAAAACAACTAAAGTTTCCTACCGATTTATTTATTTCTTGTTATCTCTGCATGAATATGGACCGATTTATTTATTTCAAATGTTGTTTAGTATCCTATCGTTGCTTTTACCCTGGACTCGTTATTCTTGTGTTTAATCGAGTGCGTGCATCCTCAATCGAGTAAGGGAAAAGGGTCAGTACTAGGAGATCTATTGTGAGGAATTTGGAGCGGCCTTTCCTCTCACATTTTTGTGTAGGTTTTGTATTATTTAGGTATATTGTTTTGACACATGGGATATATGGGTTTTGTTAGATATTTACATTGAGTACATACAGGGTTTCCACACTCTAGGCTGTCCTAACATATTTTTGTAGAGTTGTTTAGATTTGTTTAAGTTGAAATCGCATCCGCATAAACTTTGATAACATACAAATTTGAATAACTCACTAAAAATGTAATGATAAATGGTTAGGAAGGCTGACTAGGCTTATTGTTGACGTCGCGAGAATTGACTCTGGGTCCACGTAAGCCTAGGCCAGGCGGGGCCCAATTTAGGTTGTGGAACTCGGGGTCATCACAAGTGTGATTTACAAAATTCGAACAATGTTTTCACCCGCGAACTACTTAACTTCAACCGCGTAACCATTCTACGATAATTAAATGTCGAGATGTTAAAATACTAAAAGAAAGTAAACCATTGTTTTTATAAAGTTTTCTAACATTTAATCAAGCGCAATCAAAGAATTTGGTTTAGTCATTTTGTTTTAGCTTCGACATAGTAAGCCTCTAATAAAGTGGTGACATGTCTAGCAAGTAAAAAACTGGGAGGGACATCAATATGGCAAGAGTTGACATATGTAAATAAATTATAATTATTGCCCATGAAAGTGTGTCAAGAAAACTCTTAAAGTGGCCTCATCAAGAATATCACTCCCTAAAATAAATACACAATAATATTGGATTTTGTTGAACAAGTCCTTAATTTATTTCCTTTTTTTATGAAAGAATATTTCATTTATACTATCTCGCTCAAGTTATTGCACGAAGTGTTTTTACCGAGCTTAATTGTAATATCATATTTTTGTTAGTACGAAATCCTAAATCTTTTAACCAATCACATCTTTACAAGATTTTATAAACAAAGAGCACATTAATTTTAACATAATTATTTCGATACCTAAGACTCAAGCTATTTGTTGTCGATACTGAACTTTTTCTTGGTATTACCAAGTATAACAAATTTACCTTTTCTTTTTGATAATTAATAACCACAAACCAATTTATGAATTTATATGATCTCACTAGCTTCTTATGACAAGTATTTTTACGACATGATTTGTTGGGGTTTATTGATGCATGTAAAGATACATGTGCACACATCCTATGTCCTGCCGCATAATTCAATAGACATAAACAATTACAATATAAGAGGTTGGCCTTATTTTTATTTTATATAATCCTTTTTTATATACTACATTACTATATACTTAGGCCTCATTGTTTCATTTGAATAAAAAACTCTACAGATAGCATAGCTTCAATATTTTGTGGGAAATACCACACTTCCAGTCAAGTTGTCCATTTGTCAAACAGTTAGACAAAGCATTGTTTATGAAATAGATATGACGTGAATTGCCAAAAATTAAAGTATAAGAAGGTAATGTGTTCGACTACCATTGAAGTCAAAAGAAAAAAAAAAAAATTGATCAGATTAATAAAATCAACTAGTGAACTGTACCATTAAAATGCATGAGAGCAACGTAATTTTTGGATATCTCTAGATTCAATCCATGTAAAGTAAAAAGAATATGCAGGGGTTCATTTAATAGACTGCCTTAAACATTTACTCATACATACCAAATTCTTTGTCCTCTTGGATTATCTTACTAAAAGCAAAGACCCAAACTTACAAAAAGTATTAAATGTGAGATCAATAAAGTCAATATATAAAAATGAGCTATAGGAAACATTTGTTCTATGCGGTGAAGGTTTTGTCTAAATAAGTGCTCTAAGGTCACATCTCTCACTCACATAAATCGCGGTTGTTTTTTTTTTTTTTTTTTTTTTTTTTTTTTTTTTTTTTTTTAAAAAAAAACATCCCTCTAAGTTATCTCTCAACTTACACACTTGAAAGCGAGATAAATTTCTCAATTTTCTTAGGAGTTATTTCTTTGGGCTCGTAGACACAATTACTTTTAATTAATCTCATAATTATTACCTCATATCTCTTTTATTTGAAGAGTATTCATGTTAATTTTAATATTCTATTATTTTTAGATTTGTAACTTTTTTTGTAGACTTCAAAATCAATCAAATATTTAAAATATAATCTCGTCCATTAGCTTAACTCCCATGCGAAAAAATTTACCCGTAAATTTGCAAAATGAACCAAACGAGGCATAAGACTTATGAGACTCATCTTAAGTAGTAATAGTGTAGTAGTCACTACCGTAATAACTCACGATAATCGCAACAAAAATACCCGCTTCAAAAACCATCTAACTTGCCACGTGCTATATTTTTCATAAGCAAAAAAGATATCGCACTTTTCAACTAAATTCTTGGCACCCATTAGATCATCACCGAGATACTCAACAAGCGTGGATCTGCACAAAATGAACTTACATCAAGGACACACTTACACAACAATATGACACTCCCTTTTCACCAAAGCCCATTAGATACTCATCAATTAAGATTCACACAAATCGAACGGTCACCAAAAACCCACGTTGATTGTCACGTCACGATACAAACCCCCCCCCCCCCCCAACGCGGGTTTATCCTATCCGTTACGCACCAGTCACCACTCCACTCTCTCAAAAATGGCGGAAGCTTTAGCGACGGCGATGATGAGCTTCAGACCTCGAATCGCGCGCAATCCAATCTCCAACGTCTCCTTCTTCCCCAAAACACTCACCAAACCATTCCTCCTCTCTCGACCTTCACCGACTCTCAAACGCCCGACCAGTCTCGTCGTTTGTATGGCGGTACGGATTTATAGGGTTTCGATTTTTCAAAGATTTCAGATTTTGCGGGTCTCAATTGGGGATTCTAACTCGATTTGATCTCTCGTGTTTGGTTTTCAGGAGCCCTATTTGATCACGAAGCTGGAATCGGCGGAAAAGACGTGGAGGGAATTGTCGGTGAGCGAGTTCTTCATTTTTGTTTGGGCGTTTTTGTGGATTGTTGTTGAGAAGTGTTTCTAAGTAGGAAAGTTTTGATCTTGATTGTGTTGGAGTCACGAGGAGCGGTGGGGGTTAGGTTAGATGTGGTTTTGTGGGATGGTATGTGTAGGTTTTGGTGAAGAATGGGAGTTTTTTAGGTGATTTGGTTATGTTTAGATGTTATGTCTTATGGGTTTGGATGATTCTCGTGTATGATTGTGATATGAGGAAGTATTGGTTTAGGGTTTTGTTGTTTTGGTATTTCGCACTGACAATGCTCTACCGTACTTGTGTATTTGCTTCTTTTCGTGCACTAGAAAACTTGATTCAATAGAAATTGAAGAAATTTGATGAGTTATGAGTAGACCGAAGTAAACTCGGGATGCATTAATTAGAGGGATTAAATGGTTTGGAAAAGCTCACCATTAATTGCACTAAATTGAGCACAATGGAAGAGTTTTGTCCACTTAGCTGACCCAACTAATTTGTAGGGTTTCTGAGCGAGATATTTGTATGAAGATTTGTTTTCCATATGAAAACTCGACTAAATAGAAATTGAAGAAATTCGACGAGGGGTAGGCTGTAGCTAACTTGGGACGCATTGACTAGGAAGGGTTTAATGAACTTGAAAAGCATACCATTAGTTGCACTAAATCGAGCGCAATGGAAGAGTTTGATCCATGTAGCCCGACCCACTAATTGGTTTCCATCTCGGTGAAATATGTTGTTGGGTCTCTTTAAATTAATATCGTTGTTTTCCTCTTTTCTGATTGATCACATTGCGCCATGTGAAATACTAATCTAATTACATTTGTCTTGTTCCTTGGTTGCGTTGTAAAGCTTTTACGCGAAAGAATTGAATTTTTTTTCTTAATTTTAGGTGAAGTTGGCAGATCCAGATGTTGTGTCAAATCCAAGTGAATACCAAAAGCTTGCGAAATCTATGGCTGAGCTTGATGAGGTACTTGATGAACAATTAGACCTCTTATGAAACTTCTTAATCTCTCTATCTCTGTCCATCCCTTTGAATTAGAGAATATAATTATTTGGCAGGTAGTTTCAACCTATAGGGAATTCAAGGACTGTGAGAAGCAATTAGAAGAAACAAAAGGTTGGTTGATGAAACATTTAAATTTCAAAATCATATATAATCTCTCAAGAGAGCCTGCAAAATAATGTTTTTTTTTTTTTTTTTTAAATTGCTACTTCTTTCTTTATGACAGATTTAGCCAAAGATAGTGGTGGTGACGAAGATATGGCAGAAATGATAGCTTCTGAAATTAGTGCATTGACCAATCAACTAGAAAAGCTGGAGGATAAATTGAAGGTTTGATGTGCTTTTTCATGAATTAAGCCACCTCATTATTTTATTTTTTTACTGGTATGCTTTAGGACTCTTCGTTTGTGCTTAGTTTCTCAATTAGTTGTGTTGTACCAGTTTTCCATCATAGATGGAGCCTATCTTTCATATTTGGATTAAAATGTTTGGAAAATATTCCTTTCTGTTATCCTATACTGTCACGACTCACGACTCACAACTCACATTCCTTACATTGTCTGTAATCAAGTCTGTTCGTCTGCCTCTTTTAGTTACTCAGGCAGCTTCGACAGTTACTTGAGCGAAGTTGAACACAGAGGAACAATAATGAATAAATATACGTGTTTTACTTAAACTAGTGTGAGTTTGGTTTAAGGATGTCTCAGGTACAATGTTTAAGGTGATGCACTGTAATTAATGCAGAGGTCAATTCTGTTGGAATCTAGTCTATATTAATGCTAGCCATTTGTAAACTCTTGCTCTATTAATTATGAACTTGGATGGTGCAATCTTCAACGTCCAGTCAGCCCCCACTCCCCCTTTCTTTTACTATTTTTTTTCAGTAGCTTAGGAGAATAATGCTTCTGAAATATTTTTTCCTATCACAATATCGTTTTCCCAACTGAATCTTGGAGACCCTCGGCTAGAGAAAGAGTATTTGTTAGTTTGTCTCTCCTTTGTATCTCTATGTGAACATTGACCCTTTTGCTACTATTTCCCTTCCTTTTCTTTGTTGCCTTTCACTAAAATACTTGCTTACCACCATGCACTTTCACTGACAGGTACTCTTGCTTCCTAGTGATCCACTTGATGCAAGGAACATCTTGCTTGAAGGTAGATGATTATTTTTTTCCATCTTGGCTGATCTAGCTAGTTGGGAAATCTGTTTATTAAATTTGTTCTTTTTTAATTATTTTATTTTCCATAGAAACGCCAAAGAACGTAGAACACAATAACTCTACCTATGTTTTACATAGCCTGTGTAAAATCTGGATGAAGGAGGTTTGTGTCAGGTTAACAGCCTGTGGTGAACTTTGCATTAGGTTACCAACTACTGTTATTTCTGTGGGAAATCAAATATAAAATGCTATCTGTTAGTGTCTGGTTGTCATGTTCTTGAATACCCAAACGCTAAATCCTCTGTATGTCTCTATTTCCCATCTAGAAATTACTATTTCCTCTTATCTTTATCTGTTTTTTTTTTTTTTTTCAAATTAATTTTCATGTTGCTATTTACTATGGACTCAGAATCTTAAGTTGTCATATAATATAAGACATGATTGGGGTTCTTTCTTGTTGAAGATCTACTTGCACTATTCATACGTCCTGTTGACTTGTAGAATTAGTTATCCTCATTCATTCAACGAAAAAAATCATTAACTGTAGAAAAAGACAAGCTGCTTTGATTTATCAAAAGAAATTAGATAAGTTGAACTTGGACCAAGGAAGAAGGATGACAATATGATAAATTATTGGGAGGGGGAAAAGACAAGCTATTGAATTGTATTAGTAATTTTTGACTGGCAAATAATTGATGGGAAAACTATTAAAACATATATCTGTAGCTACTATCTACGATGTCCGAAAAGTAATTCATCAATTCTTTAGCTAGTTCTATCATGTCTATGTGGAGCAGTAAGAGTCTTATCCATGTAGAGGTCCTCAACTAATTTGAGATTGAGGCTTTTATTGTTGTTTCCCATGCTATTTTTTGTTAGTCAATTCTAAAAGGTATGACAGTCACTAAATTGATTAGTTTATTGAACATGAAGACATCTCAACTACTGTTTATTGTGGCATATATCTATGTTTTGAAATGCAACAGAGAACTAGCAAGTAGCCAGTTCTCAGCAGTGTAGGTCCACACTTGGTTTTGGTGTAAATTTCTAATATTCATTTTTGTTATATATTATTTCATGTTAACTGCCAGAATGATAATCTATACCTTTAGAACTTAATCTTCATGGCAATTAGTGACGCTTCATCCTTTGTTGGTGATGGTGGTAGTTTCCAACTTATGCCACTTTTTTTCTCTATCGTTATGAAGTAAAGGTTGATGTACATTATGCTATGTACCATTATACCTATTTTTTGTTTCTTACGATGGCCTTCTTTTGGTCTTTTTATGGAAAAATATTTGAACCAGAATAAGCTGCCTGATCTTTAAAAACACATGTTTTATTGTAATACAAATATAGTAATGTTGCTTAGTTGTCCTTTACAGTGAGAGCAGGTACCGGGGGGGATGAAGCTGGTCTTTGGGCTGGTGATCTTGTAGGTACACGTTTATCTTATCCCTCATAGTATCTGTGTAATCTGATCTTTTACTATTTATAAATGTTGCATTTGTATGTTGATTTTGGTTTTCTGGTATATGTATGCCAAATTGCACTTAATCGAGCACAATGGAAGAGTTTGATCCATGTAGCCGACTCCAATTAATTCGGGATTGAGGCTATGTTATTGTATGAAAAATTGCATTTTTGGTGAAGGGAGTGGCCAAAAAAGGACAGCAAGGAATTCATTCTCCAACACTAGTCAATCTAGCCCCTAAATATTCCTGAATCTTATGTCTATATAAGTCTTTTCAATGGATTTTTAATAGAAGGCCTTTGGCAAAGATAGTGAAGTTTATTTTGTCTCTCTTTAGTTGGACATTTTTCCTATTACAGCTGATACTGTAATTTTTGACTTCCCAAATAAGATCTATTCGTTTAGAATGACAATAATATCATCAAAATGCCAAGGTTAGGTACGTTTGATGCACTAGTGACTTCATGTCTATGGCTCCTTTGAATGGGATCTTGTTAAAACTCAAAATTAGGTGATGATCAAATCCTGGTTAGTTACTAAAATAATGGCAGAAACCTGATTGCTTATTGGCTATATTGTGGTATATTTGAAAACATCAAATTTATGGTGATTGCAAAATTATGGCAAGCTGCTCCACTCTTGATTCAAAATTTTGATTTTCAAGAAGTAAAGGTGCCCATTAAGAAGATGATGTTAAAAGGTGGATGGATTTTCAGATTAGAGAGGACATAATATTAAAGGCTATAATATTCTGACAATTAAATAAAGTGATAAACTGACGCAAGTATGTAAAAACAACTCCTTTGCTTGGGCCGCTTTGGTCATAAAGGGAAATGGAAGGACCCCAAACAACAAGTGTCTATGCATTATCTGAAAAAAAAAAAAAAGGAAGCATGGCTTTACAAACATCAAAATATGACAACATATACATGACTTTACCTCGTTAAAGCTAAAGGGAGATGGGTGGTCAACCATCTTTTGCTGCTAGTACAGGTGGTTCTTGTACATGTAAACTGATACTTGTAGTTATTTTCTCTTCATGTTGTACTTTTTGATATTTGATTTTGCCTTTGTTTATAATGAACATTATTTCAAGAACGGTCCGTGAAGTGTGTTTGTTGATGCTTTATAAACTGGTATTTTCAGTTGTATGTAGACTCAAATCTTCTCATTGTTATCCGAGATGCCAAATGCTTTGTCTTAAAGATGTGGGGCGTGCTGGAATTATTTAATTCCTATTTCTAACATAACTTTCTTTTAATTTTTTAAGGTTCGTCTCGTATCATAGGTATAGTGAACGCAACTCTTGGAAGTACACCCTGCTTTCATCTTCAGAGGTATTAAACTCACCAAGTGTATGATGGCTTATTTTATTTCTTTATTGATGCCATCGACCGGTTTAAATTCAATTCTCAAAGTGAGAAAGGTGGATTCAAAACATTTGTTATGGAAATCAAAGGAAACCATGTATATAGCAAATTGAAATATGAGTCTCGGTGTTCATCGTGTTCAACGTGTTCCCTGCATACAGAGGCACAAGGTCGTGTGCACACCTCAATCGCGATCGTAGCTATTATGCCGTAGGTAAAAATGCAACTTTGCCGTTGTTTTATTATGTAATTTGTTTGTTTGGATCTTTTATGTCGCTTTAAATGATGACCATGGATTTCAGCTGCAAATTTCATGCCTCGCAAAGCCATATTTTCTCTCTAAAATAAATTGTATAATGTATACATCTCCATAACTTCCTTTTTCTTCAATATTTAGTTTAGTTGTAAAAAACGATGATCTCTTGATATGGCTTTGGTGACAGCCCTTCATGGCTCCTTTTTCTTTTTCTTTCTCTTTTTTAAGGCAAAATATACATAAACTAGTCGATACCTCCGCGCTTCGCACGGCAAGATCGAGTGTCAATAATCTATATATTAGATAAAAATAAATTTAATTGTTAAAAAAGAACACTTATTATGTACTTTTACATGGACTTGAATCAAAGAATTATATCATCCAATTCCTTTGTAAATAAAATGGGGAATACGCAAATAAAAAAATTATCAAATTTTTCGTATGTGTTGAAGCAGTGGAAGATATCCTTTCGAAATTAATTCTATGAGGAAAATAAAAATTAAAAAAATAACTTACTATGTAATCTCCGATGGACTCATAGCTAAGAACAATATCTAGGGCCGGCAATTCGTGTCGCCGACTCAGTGAACGTGTCGTGTCGTAAACGTGTCGTGTCATAATTATCCTAAACTCCGCACACGACACGTTTATTAAACGAGTCACTATTTGTAAACACGACACACGACACGCTTAATAAACAGTAACCTGCTTATTACACGCTTAACACGCTTATTAAACATATCATGTTTTAACATGTTTAACTCGACTCGCTTTGTGTACTTTAACACGCTTATTAAACAGATCATGTTTAACCTCGTTTAACTCGACTCGCTTTGTGTACCCGTTTATCAACCCGTTAAACATGCTACTAGA
Organism: Stephania cephalantha; assembly: GCA_039657325.1. Taxonomy (NCBI): domain Eukaryota; kingdom Viridiplantae; phylum Streptophyta; class Magnoliopsida; order Ranunculales; family Menispermaceae; genus Stephania; species Stephania cephalantha. Next base: position 9,882,536 of record CM077578.1, on the reverse strand, counting down.
TTAATGATATCTCACTACAAAATCAATACAAACAACATAAAATATAAAATTATAAACCCATCTAATACAAGGAAAAATTAAAAATACAAGTTCTCAAATAGTCAAGTTCAAGTTTAATAACCCAACTACAAGGTTATATGAAGTTAACATAGAAGTAAGAGATAAATTCAAGGTTAATGAACAAAAAGGCTTCGAGTTCTCTAGTTTCCAACAGAGTTTGAGCAAGTAGTTGACCGTGGATCATCACTCACACTCAAGTTAAGTACATCTTCTCAAGATCAGTAATACTCTCCAAATCCAAGCCTTGACATCTTGCCCTACAACAAAAAAAAAAAAATGGAGTTTATTAATAATTATAAAGCTTGAGATACTAAAGATAAATAACAGTAAGAAATGTCAAAAATAATATAACCTTATAATCCTGCACATATCCAATCTCGCAAGCAAATAATTGCTTAAATTCTTAAGCTTCCCATGAAAAGTGGAATTCTCACAATTTATTGCATCTTCAACGACATGCAAGTATGCAACGATAAGATATTATGATGAAAATCATTTCCATTCCAAAAGCAAATTAAACATATATGCTAGGGCGCAAAAAGCAAATGAAGGGCATTTTAAACTTCCAAGCATTTCTTGACAAAGCATCAAAGTACAAATAAAAGGCATTCAAAAACAAACATGGAAGAAATGATCTCTCGATAGGTATATCCCAAAACTACTTCATTGCCTAAACAATGTTCATTCTCTTATTCAATATAGTGGGCAAAAATTATGAGCTAGGTTTAAACAAATACATAATCTGCGAATCGCCCGTTAATTCTTACAACAAATAATAAAATTCCCTCACCTCCATTTCTTCATTGCTTGCCTAATCAATACTCAAATTTTCATATGAATGAGAACAAAACTTCTCAACATTTGTAAAAATTAGTAACAATTAAGATTGAAAAAAAAAAAAATCCATACCAAAACTCCAATGCAATGCAATGCAATCAACTCCTCTCGATTCCTCTCCCTGGGCTCTTCTCGTCTCGCGGCCTACATCGCAGCGATCTTCTTCTTATTGGCGTCGATGGCCTTGGCGACCTCCGCCGGCATATATACTTCTCGTCATGCTTAGCCAGACCTCATGGCGGAGAAGAAGCGCCGATCCCCCGGCCTTCTCGCCACGCCGCCGCCGCCTCCTTATCTGGGATCCTCCAGGGGGCCTAACGAAGCCCTCGACGACGACCTAGTGGCCGTCACGAACAAGTCCGGGAGGGGGTCCCTGCGGTAGCGACAAGGATGCTCGTGATGAGGTCTCGTGACGACGAACCCATGAAGTGCGGGGGAGGAGGCGGGGCCGGGGGCGACGCCGCCTCGAGGGACGAGCCCGCCGAGGCGAACCTGAACTTGTTAGGGTTTTGGGTGAACTTATCTGTGGGCTTCCGTGGGGGTGATGTAGAACACCACCGCTCCTCGAAGGAGCTTCCAGGACCACCACGATGAATCCCGCCACGCACCGAAGCTCATCGCAGAGGTCTGTGAGCCGCCGGCTCGGAGTTGCCCGGCGCAAACATTCTCCTTTCTCGTTTACAGCCGCAAACATTCTCTCGCGGCGCCTGCTGGAGGTGGTGATGGCCGATAGTGGGTGGTGGTGATGGGGGCGATAAAGTGGGTGGTGGGGGGGACGAGGAGGCGGCAGTCATTGTCCGTCGAGACAGAGAGAGAGAGAGAGAAAGAGAGGGGTTGAGAGAGATTTTGTTTGGTTTTGAACTTTTGATAGTTTTTAGGGTTGGAAATGAAAAATTTGTATTTATATGTAAATAATTATGCGAGTCATAAACGAGTCACACGGTTAACACATTAACGACTCGTTTATTAACAAGGTGTATAAACAAAGTTAACCTCGTTTATGACCCACATACATTTTTGCCAAACCCACGACATGTTTAAGGCGTGTCGTGTCATGTGTCGTGTTAAACGTTTCATGACCCAAATTGCCGGCTCTAACAATATCATTTAATTTCTCTTTGAAAAAAGGAATTTTTCTTTATATACGTAGTAGGAGTCATGTATTTTTTTTTTTTTTAAGTCAAGTAACTCGATATTTGTAGGAATCAATAAAAATTTCTACCTACTCCTAATTAGCATGCAATTTTTTTTCTTAAAATAATAGCTATTGTTTTTTTTTTTTTTTTTTTTTTTTCTAAAATAGTGCTATCATTTTTTTTTTTTGATTCTTTTGCATAGATAATCGTCGCTTATCGAAACTCATATACTGGGATGGAAACAAAGTGGGATACCAACAAACTTTTCTCTATTCATACCGCTTCTTAGCGTTCTATGATACTAATGCTCATACTCATCCCACCACAAAATTATATATCTTCTCCATCCATATTTGTTTTATGATATTAATGTCCAACCCGTATCATCCAAAGCCTAATTTTAAATGCATATGAATACTAGCACCCGGGCCTTAACCCCGTTATAATTACCAAACTCTTTTAGGACTCACATAACTTTCCCTAACCTTAACAATTTATAATATTAATACTCATATCAATTCCAAACTCGATTATCATATGCATATGAATATCCGTACCCAACTCGACTCTATCTAAATTACTCGCTATGGTGCTTCAATCTACATTTTTCTTTTATGTGACATAAAAGGAACAACCTATAAAATAGAATTGAAGATAGAAAATGGTAAATATAATAATAAAATTGCTAAAAACAGAAATTTCCATCTAAAAAAAATCTCAAAATAACTGAAAAAAATATAAACAATTCGGAATAAATAGGCGCACAAGTAATTGGTAAAAAACAAATACATAAAAATAAAAAAAATAGTTGGCATCCCATGAATCGCGAACGTGCAAAACCGAGTATCAATATAATAGATAAAATGAATTTGATGACAAAAAAAGTGAGAGTTATAAGAAAAACTTATATATTATCTAATATTTGATGTACTTGAAAACCAAGAACATATGCATATTAGATTACGACTTAAAAACTTGGAGCCAAGAACAACATTATCTAATTTCCTCATAAAAAACTTGAAAATCATCTAATCTCCTTGTAAAATAATTTGTAGTGTTGTTAATTTATTATTTAGGTGCATGTTACAACTTGTGTTACAATAGGAGTTCATATATATATGTACTATGCGATCAAAGGGACGTTCTTGTTTGGTTACAAAAAAAAACGCACAATTTTTTAATCTAATTTTAATAATCGGTTAATGTGGGACATAATTGTGTTGCAATTACACTAAAACAAAAACATGTATTTAACTTTCTTTAAAAAAAAGAAAAACATGTATATAACAAAAAAACACAAACGTGTATTTTCTTGAGAAAAACACATAAACAATAGCCCAAAAAAGATAAAATTCTTAAAAAAAGTAAGTATGCCATGTACACCACATGTCATCACCATAGAGCTCCCGCTACGAAAGGTCATCACTTGTGTTACAATAGGAGTTCATATATATATGTACTTTGTGATCAAAGGGACGTTCTTGTTTGATTATAAAAAAACGTTACAGCTTTTTAATCTAATTTTAATAATCGGTTAATGTGCGACATAATTTTGTTGCCATTACACTAAAACAAAACTCACCATCAATTGCACTTAATCGAACACAATGGAAAAGTTTGATCCATGCAGCTGACCCCAATTAATTTGAGACTGAGGCTATGTTGTTGTTGTTGTACACTAAAACAAAACTTGTATTAACTTCTTCTTAGAAAAAGAAAAACATGTATATAACAAAAAAACACAAACACGTATTTTCTTGAGAAAAAAAAACACCTAAAAATAATGCATAAAAAATAGTAAGTATGCCATGTGTTGCCATGTGTCATCACCATAGAGCTCCTCACATAAGATCTTCCTTTATATATAACTCAAACTTGCACATGGAGTGACTTCAACTTTCAACTTCATGCGTGTGATGGTCGCATACCAAACCATTGGAGTTAAGTTGCCACTTGCTTGATGGCAAACACTAAATATATAAATATTGAATATACTAATCATACATTCATACTCCATACTTCAGTAAAAGGTTTCCACTTATGATTTATGGCACATGGTTCAACTTGAAAGGTTGATGGAAATAAATTTATAATTATAGGGACAATATCAATATATAAACTTCCTTGTCATTTGAGCTAAACGGTGATCTTGTTTCTACCTTTTATTGTTTATGGATATAATTTTTTTGGTCCAAAATTTGTGTACGGACCTAATAAATATTTTTTTTTAGAAATTTATTACATTCTATATATTTAGTTCATACTTAACCCTTTCTCAGTTATGGGCATTATTTTTACGTGACTTGGAACCCATACAATTATCATAACATGCATCTTGTGCCTGTTGATACTTGAATTGGTTTTGGCGTATGCAAGATTGAGCATACGATTGTTTATGTTTTGTTACTGTTTGTATACGAGCATATTAGTAACCTTAGTGTTTCTTGTTGCTCCTCGACCCTAATTTACAGCCTTTACCTCATCTTCCCCATCTTTATTTATTTATTTATTTATTTATTTTGGGCTTCTTTTTTAGTTTCGAATGCACGATAGTTTCTGAGTTTGGAGTTTATGCTGCATAGATATGTCGACCTACTCAAACACATTTTCGTGCTTTTGCTCTTTAGTTATAAGTTCTATATTATTGCCATGGTGGTTGAGTATTGTTTGTTTTCTCCTCTTCATGCCTGTGCTTCCTCCTCATGCTGTGTGTTGTTTCAGGCTAATGAAGTTGAAGTGGTGATTGATCCGAAAGATATAGAACTTACTACTGCAAGGTCTGGAGGTGCTGGAGGTAAATGGATTAGTTATTCTCCATACTGCCCTGCAGCTATAATTTATTCAGCCTATAAGAGGTAAAGTTTGTGAAACTTCCATGGTAGGAATATTTCTGACATTTGTTTTCCTGAATCTTGCAGGGCAGAATGTCAACAAGGTGGAAACAACTATTGATCTCTTTCATAAACCCACAGGAATCCGTATTTTTGTACAGAAGAAAGGACTCAGCTTCAAAATAGGCACCGTGCATTTCAACTTCTGCGAGCAAAACTGTGAGTTACGCTTCACTCTTCTTTTCTGAAACCTACTTCTTTTGTCGATAGTTCTCTCACAATAAGACACAATTTTAAGTCATCTGATTCAAAATCCTTGTGTATCTGAACAATGTTTTTTGACTGCCAAATTGCCAATTGAATGTCTCACAGTTTTTTAGACTTGGACTTTAATAAGATAGCTTGAATTATATGGAGTAAGGTATCTGTACTTGAAAACATTGGATTTACGTAATAGCACAAAAAATCTTTGAAAATATTGGATTTACATAATGGAACAAAAACTTCTCAACCCATCCCAGCTTAGAAAACTATACATAATTGAAATTGAAGAAATCCGACACATAACCAATTGTAGACCTAAGATAGCTTAGATGCATTAATTAGGAATGATTTTAAAGGTGACGAAAGCACTCCATTAAGTACATTCAAGCGAGAGTGGAGTGAAGAATTTAATCCGTATAGCGGACCCCAACTAATCGCGATTGAGGCTTTGTTGTTGTTCCTATGTCAAATTGGATATATCCGAATTAATTCCAAATTCCAAGTTACGTATGTAATTTTGGTCCTTGGCCTAGTAATTAATTGTCCACCTCTTTGTTATACCGCGCAATGAGATTTAGGTTAAACATCGAGCATATCCTAGTAATACAATTATTCACCTTTCACCATTAAGGTTAAACATCGAATGCTTCTACGAAGAGAATTAACATAGCGGGGAAGATCAAAATCTTATTTTTGGGTTTGCAATAAATGAATGAGGTGGTTTTATGCAAGGGAGGTTTATGCAAAAGATCTGATGGCATGACAACCAAGACTCCAAGACTAGAGTAGAAAATAGGACCTCAACCCAATGTTCACAATGGAACTATGAACTTTGATATCAAGAAACCTTGACCCAATGCTATCAAAGTAGAGTATGAACCTTGGTATGGATAGACCTCGACCCCTTGAACACAAAAGCCTCAAGAAACCTTGGTATAAAATTTCAATCCCTAGGAAATAATGTTCCAAGAAACCTTGGTATAACAAGAGCGCCACAAGCAATGCTTGATAAATTTAACACACTCACAAGTGCAGTGGAAACTCTCAAAAGAAAAGAAACTTCAATTCGTAAACTTCATATCATCTATTATTCATTGCTAGAAAGGCCTTTAAATAGGCTACATAGAATTCGTAACTAGAAATTAAAGTAAGAAATAGAAAACAAACTGTCTAATCACCTAAACCTATCTTAAAATGGAAATTAAAACACTGAGAAACCTCCAAAATTCGTCCTAAATAAATTTAGAAACAAGCCTTATTCAAAACCTCCAAATTATAAAACTTTCCCAAAATAGTAATTTTCGGTTTTTGCTCACTTTATGACACATAGGAACGCGCTTGGCTTGTCTTGCAAGTTACGCTATTAGAAGCCATTGTGATTTCATAACGTAAACACAAATTGTAATTTTATCAAACCATTTATCTGCAAACGCTGAATCAATTTGGTCCACCTTTGGATTTTCACGATCTTTGAACTTCCATTTATAGATCATATCAGAGGTGGCTAAAAAACATGGACAATACCAAGGAATCAGTTGTTTGATAATTTAATACAAGAGATGTCTCTGGTTGTCCGGTGCAGTAAATGTGATATACGGAAAACCTTGACTATAGTGGGAATAGTTCTCAAAATGGTAGTTGGTCATGACCGTATCATACTTATATTTTGATGGCAGTTAAAATCCAAGATGATTTGAGTGTGGGGCAGGCTTCTTGTTAGGAGTTATTTAGTAATTCTATTTTGGTGGAAACCATTTATGCGAGGAAAAAAAAATCTGTATTAAGATGTCATGGGGTATGTGGAATCTTTCAATGCAATATATCAAGGTATTGGTTTCTGGTTTTTGTTACGTTAGTCTTTTTTCTATAAATGATGCATTTCCTCCTTGTTACAGGTATGAGATTAAAGTAAAGGAGCAGCAAGAAATGATAAGGAATCAGCGGAAATCACAGGTCATCATCATTATCATTGTTATTATTCTCATTTGTTTTAGAAATAGAAGATGTTGACATGGTGATTATTTTGGGTTCTTAAAGTACTGGCTTCACAGCCCATAAAATCTGTCTAATAATCCCTATATTATGGAAAATATGAATCACATTCAACCATCAGCAGAGAGAATAACTTAATTAGGTGGAGTAGACAGTGCCATGGCTGAGGTGAACTTCCTTTGTTGAATCACAACTATGTGTCATAATTGCTAAGTGAACCTAACAAAGTAACAATTGTACCAGGACAGTAGATTAAGATCTGTGTGAGTGTGCGCGAAGGCGAGTAATGATTAGATATGTAAATTATAAAACAAATCGATAGTTTAGAATTAGATTTTGAATTGTAATTTGCTATTTGTTTGCTGGTGAATTTGTTTATGGATATTTAATTTTAAGAGTTACCGCCATATTGGGAATCCTTGCAAGGTTTTAAGCTTCCAAATAGTAATTGATTGTATTTTATTTTTACTTATTTTCTAGAAAATGACAGGTTGGTACTGGTGCTCGTGCGTGAAAGATCCGGACGTACAATTATAAGGTACTTTCTTAACATCGTTCACTTTTGTTAAGCGTCCACAATGTTTGCCAACTCTTATTAAATCCATTGAACACATTGAACTACAAAATAAAAAAGACACAAAACCGTTTGGAGTGTGGTCCTCGATCGCACTAAAAAGGGACGGTGCTTGACGCCAACTAGTTTGATGGATGTCTCTGGTTTTCATATCACTATGCTTTTTTTTTTTTTTTTTTAGTAACCGTGGGTATCCAGACACTTTGTTTGACTAGTTCCAATGTGGCCCTGGGATTGCGAAACGAGACCACCAAAGGGCCCGATGTTTGCCTCGTCATGGGGAATCAAACCCGAGGTCGTGCGCCTAACCCACACAACCTCGTCCTCGCCCTTACCACTAGGACACACCCGTTGGGGTTATATGACCATGCTTTTCGCTTTTCTCAAACTTGCAATGACATTTATCCATTTTGTTTTAATTTTGGCAGTGGACAATAGAGTTACGATCATAGATTGAAGATGAACTTCGAATTGACATCCTTCCTTGATGGAGATATAGAGACTGCAGTTCAGGTATGGTGCCAATAGCATTTGGCGCATTTAAGTAACCAATTGCCTACATTGTACTCTAAAGAAAGAAAAAAAAGTACTTCCTTTCAAAAGGTTTTAAAAAAAATATATTCAAAAGTATCTTCTTCCTCCACGCTGCCTTTAGTTTTTTAGAACTTTATGTGAAGAAAATAAAGAAAGTAAGTGAAGAACATTTCATTTATTCTTCAAATTCTACCAAACATCTGCTGGAGAATTACTTAAGTTTCAATTTGCTGTGACTTGCCAACTAATGCTTTGATGTGTACAGTCGTGTGCTACAATGGAGCAAAAAAGGAGCTCTTCTTGGAAGAACTAGTTTGAGTTCATGTCGGGTGCATCACCTGGCTAATTTACATTGGCATATTAGTTGTTTGCAAGTTTGTGTGTCCTTTTCGACGCTACTTTCTAGGAAGTAATGGTGGATGCGACATGAACGCTTCACGAACTGTTGGTGAGGAAAGACTAAACTATTGAAATTCTAAAATCATTGTAACATGCTTGAACAAGAAACTTGATAGTTCTCAGACTTGCGTTTTTCTTGCTGAATTTCAGTTTGATCCCTTGCAGGTTGTACATCCCAGAATGAACTCACAGATCTCGCAGGTTGTACATCAAGGACCTTTAGAAAAAGAATTGAACTCTCAACTGAGGCATCAAAATATGCAAATCAGCTTGTCTCGTATTATGCTTGAAAATTTGTATTCATGTTTTTCATTTCCGAGATTAGCTCACTGACCGAGAACTGCGACGAATATATTCTCGAGATAAACTGTAATTCAAAAAACAAAATCAATAATAAGCTTCAATTTGCAAGTTTTTTATTTGATGGTGTCAATGATTTAAAATTTCAAAAAAGATCTTGATTCTGTGTAAACTCGAAAATGATGAACTGCATGATAGAAATGAATACCGATTAGACACTCAACATAATGAACAGATGACATGCACGAAGTGCAGAATTTAAGATGATTTCTTCTCTATAAAGGGTCATCCAGAGAACACAATTCTTGTATCATTTGAAAAGAAAGTGCAGTTACAAGATTCTAATGCGCATTATCCTTGTGGAAAACTGTTGTTGCAATTGTATATGGCAAATGTGTAGCTAATTAAAACATACAGGAAAGAACATATAATTATTTTTGATAGGAACAACACATTTATTCATTCAATCAACATGCTAATTGATGCATCTCCAATCAAAGCAACATGAGGTTCCCAACTGAAAGAAAACCCAACCCACCAAAGTATCTTGAATCAACTTGATAGAACCTAAATGCTTGGTGGCATTACATATTTAATCCACCAGATCAGTTACGCTAACTCAATGCGGAATGTAATGGGAGAGGAAGAAAGTTTGTTCAAAGAGCACGTCCCCAGCCCAATACATTTATGACCATAGAATTTCATGCAAACCTGACTGAATTACATATTCTCCCTAATGTCAATAGGCGTCCGAAGAAATGCAACAGTGGACGTTTAGTGTTGGTGTATACTTGCTAATATGAAAATAATGAGCATACAACATAAATACACACGCCCGCGAATGAAGAAAACCAATCATCAAGTTAGTCTCTGCATGACCAATCATCAAATTAGTCTCTCGGTTTGATATCACTAACGCTAATGTATATTAAAAATGAACACCAGATTCAAATGAATCATGGGATCACTAAACTTAACTGAGCAAATAATACGAAGAAAATATGAGAGCGTAGCAAGCTTCTTGAAATCTTCAAATCCGTGCCAATATAATCGTAAGTTTCGTTAAAAAAGCAGGACAAAAAGTCAAAAACAACAACCATCAACAAAAGTGAAATGAAGATAATGTAATTGACTGCAATGCTACATAAAGTTTCAGGCTTATCAATGCCATGGACAAGGTGCATCAAATAGTCAATGAAAAGTAAAGATTATCAAGATCGCGCATTAATTCAATTCGACTATTGACTTCAATCGCCTTTGTTCATCATATTTATTTTTCCCAAAAAATCGTAGCAAAATGTTTGAAGAGATTCTTACACCTGATGAACTTTGAAATGAGATTAAATGACTTACCTTCCAATGAATTCATTGCCGATAAGAGTTTCTAAACTCAAAGCAAGGACATTCATGAGCTCTTAAAAGACAATAAAGGACAATGATTTTCTACTGTAATCACTTTTCTCACGTCGTACTTTGAATCGTGTATTCATATTCCAACCCAAATTAGCAATTAAAAAACCAAGAATCATGGTAAATAACAAAATGATTAAAGCCACTTACGTCACTACATACATTGAATTTACATAATAGCAATTATACCATGAATAAAATTTTTAGAGCTAAACCTCTAAATGGTTTGAGAATCATTTGAAGCAATCGAGCAATGGCTATAGTCACAAGAAGAGTTATGCCTTTTGGTGAGCTCCATCGATGAGCATCATGGATATAGGCATGAAAAATGTATAAAAGCATATTGAAAGTTAGTACTCAAGTAAGATATGCTTAAACTCCTACTTATTTTAATCAAAGGATTAACAAGTTAGTAGGAAGACTCAATACCGTCAGATACATGTTTAATCATTGAAGCATTTCATTTCATTTCTAGAACCTCGCTAAAACTCATTATCAAAAACATATGCTTAAAAACAAAGAAACGTCTCGCATCATAACAAAAGAAAACTAATGAATTACCCTTTCATTAAGATAATACAATGACACTCTCAACAAACCTTGTTGTTTTAGGAATCATCAAGAGCTAGAGCAATATGAACCGACAAAGGTTCAAGTTTGATAATCCCTGCTTTCAAAATGGTGATGGAAAGAAATAAAATAAATTATATGATAAAACCGTTGTTTGTAATATGCTATATATTTTTTTTGAAAACGTAATATGCTATAGTTTTTTTATTTAAATTAAAATATGCTTTTATTAAAAGAAACAAAAGCAACTAAAGGTCTTCAAGAAGATAAGAGACTAAAATGTTTGAACTATTCAAACTTTAACCTCAACTCGCAGGAAGTTGTGTAACCGAAATGCCAAGAAATAATATAATTATCGCTACGATATATTACACTCGCTCGTGTCTTTCTTCCCTTTGGAACATCATTATTTCAACGTATGCAAAGTTGTCCGTAGATATGCCACAATAAAATCAATCTCTCCGCTATTCGATTAAAAAAGTTTTATTACATTAATTACAAAAAAAATGGATACTAAGAAGAGCAAACAAGTGACAAGTAATCACTTGATTTTAAGGAACAAATTGAATGATCGATAATGCATAAAGATGATGAGAGATTTGAGGCGGTGACCTCCCCACATAGAACCGCAAAGTTCCCTAATCGATGTCGCGATAAAGTACATCGACTCATCGAACCTCACACGTACATCTCGCCATAAGCAAGTCGGCATACATAGTTTCTCACATGGGTCATGTTAAGTAGGGGTTTACCCTAAGGAAATTTTTCTCGCTCAACCCAACCCGTGGTGCTCTAAGTGGGGCCACCTTAGTTCAACACTACACAATACTTCAAAGTAAATGAACAACAAGCAATGGCACAAAGGAAACATTTACTAAGCTCTCAATAGGAATACAACACCTGTAATTTATGCTTCCAAGCCTAAAGCCACATGGCTTTATAGATCAACCAATAAGTAGTTACATAACCGCAAGGACACCGTCTCCGATTACATCAGATTCGTAGACTAAGTAAAACCCCACTCCTCACTTGTCAGGCGATACATCAACCGCCTTGTTCCTCGTCGCCACCTAGCAGTTCCACAACCACCACAACGTTTTCGTCAATTACCACATGTTCTCTGGACATTTTCGGACGTGCCTATGGTCATGCCGTGTGCCATGACCGGCAGTTACCCAACCGCCTTTAGAGCAACCACCTCGACTTGGTCCATCGCGTGCACTAAGCGTGACTTGGTCCATGTTTCGCTAGGGACAAGTGGACGTCTCGGTGCTCTAGGCGAGCCCAGGCACCATGGGTGCTAGCGGGGGCTCGGTCGAGTCTCACCGGCTCGGTGGTGGCTCGAACCATGGTTCCGGTGGAGGTCTTACCTTGGCATGGTGCCCCGAGAGGCATGCTCGGGGAGCTTCCTACGCTACCATGCCCGTCTGCCGCAGCCCTAGAGAGAACACCTCTCCTTATAGTAGATGTTAAGCCGTTTCCCCCAACTCCAATAGGAAACATCAAGAAATGAGATAATCGTGCATTTGACTCTAGTCAACGCCCAAGTCGAGCTTTGTCAACCTCGCTTGCCAAGGCGCGTTGCTCGTGCTGCGCTGCCTTGTCGTGCATATTAAATGAATCGCTTTCTCGCTGGGCGTTGCGGCGCAGACCTTCAAAGAACTTGCCTTGCTCGTACCCAGGAACCTGGCCAAGTGTGCATCGTACGTTTACGCCAAGGCGGCGCGACCATTGCTCGTGCCAAAGGAATCTGCAAGGTTCTGCCCGTCCCGTGCTGGCGCCAGTGGATGCACCAGGGCACGGCACAAAGAAAGCAACCTCAGTGTGGGCCCGTGTACCGTGTTCTATATTGTGCGCCGCCGCGCGACCCTCATTCACTTAATCATGGCCGCCTCATCCATTCTGCATGCTATCCCGCGACCAAACCTCATGGAACCATCCGGAAGTCCTCCGAACTCTGCTATTTGCTTAGGTTTCCTGCCATTGCCCACCCAACTCTACTAGGGTCATGCTATCGAGGGCTAACAAACATCCCCCATTCGAATGTTCGATGCCCTCATCGAATCTCACAGGCTAAGCCGCCAAGTTTCCTTCTTGTCGTCAGTATCTCATTCTCAAATCTCGCTAGTAGAAGCAGTGGCTCGTTCCTAAAAGAGGTTCATCAACATGGAACCCACTAGAAGCAGTCAAGTAAAAAGTTCGCCCCCGTTTTCTTGCTCGCCACGCGCCGTGACTTAGAATTTGCCTCAATTTCTTCCAAACTCATTTCACTGAGTGGTGGAGCCCGTCTCGTCAGTGCTCCTCCCCGATCTACCTCAATGTAGTTGGAAAGGTTTCCGAGGTAGGCGACATGGAATGTAACATGTATCTTCAACCTTCTCGTAGCTGGAGGCGATAAAGCCTACCACTTCCACCTGCTTTGACCACCTCAAATGCGATCCTTCGTATCACTGTATCAGAACCTCATGTTGCTCTCCTTCTCATGAAATTCTTCAAAATATGAGAGTGAGCCGTCATCAAGCACTAGTGTCTCCTTCCCGGAACTCCAAGGTCTTCTATGTAGTCTGCAGCATACTTTTTTTTTTCATCCTCCGACAGACTTGTGGCCAAATCGTCTTAGTAGCTCGCTACTCGCCTCACGCTCGCTTTCATTGCAAAGCGATAAATGCGTCTGACTCGATCCCATCGACTTGATTCGCTACCTCGTGTGGAGTGTAGAATTTGTCATGTCCTGTCGCGACTCGAATGAACTCCTTAAATTTCAGTAATGAGCTTTTGAGAAGATTGTAGGAGAATGGGGTTGTATCAAGTAAATCCACCATTGATCGATTGCATTTGACACATATAGAGTAGTTCGAGGTAGTCCTCCAATGAATGCATCGATCCTACGGCCCGCCCATCCAGTTCGAGGATGGTTTGGTCATTGTCGAAAACTTCAACTCCGAGCCCAACCAATTGAATAGAGGCAACCAAAACGCTTCTAGCAGAACCGAACATCTCGATCATCGATAATGTCCTCCAGTATCCCCCAATATTTTGCCACATGCTTCTCCAGAACAACTCACAAACATTGTCAGCATCGCAATTTCTTTGAGCAAATGGCTTTTTTAACGTAGCATACTCCTGAGAATCGATCCACCACCACCAACACGCACGGTCATTCCCTCGTGACTTTAGGAAACGACCAAATGGATAATCACCGCTATATATACCTATCGAAAGGTATCTATCTGGTACAAGCAATGACTCCCGACAACCCTGGTGCCTTCTTCTATCTCTCGTCTTGTCTCTCGTCGGGCACACAAAGATAATGAAGCTGACGCACATATTGATCTACGTCCTCCTCCATCTTAAAGCGTAAGAATTGATCGTCCAGATAAGAGGGCATAAGTAAGTGCTCCATGCCCTCGATGCCCCGTTCCACCGAGAGATCATCATGTGTCTCCCTTTAGAAGTTGTCGCCTTAGTCCACCAAGCTAGGGACATACGGACGCCTCCTTTAGTAATAGATGACCCATCTTCGCACCAAAACCTCCGAAAGTGACTCCCTCAGCCACTAGCTTTAACATCTTTTGTACAAACATGGTCTTTGCTTGTCTCTCCCTTGATGCGAGGCAGAACTCACTTTCCAGCCTCACCACCACTTCGCCGACACCGATCTCATCCACCACCTTGCGACTAAGCAGCGTCCGGGATCGAGTTAACCTTTCCAGGCTTATGGTCGAACCGAACATCAAACTCGCTAGGAAATCCAAATCCGCACCGTGCCTCGCTTTCCGATCGAGCTTCTCCCGACTCGTGAAGTAAGTGCTGATGCAGCATTGTCCGTCCGCACCACGAAGCTCGTTCCCCGATGTGTAATGCTCTCAAAGATGGAGAGCATGAATCGCGCCAGATTCTTTCTCATCGTTCGGGTACCTTTGTCTCCGCTTCCGCTTTCTTTATTTTCGAGTGCAAATGGGGTGTCCTCTCCCTGGACAAGATATCGCCCCAAATGCTCGATCTCGATGCGCGCATGGCAACGAAAGTGCATGTCAAAATCGGGCGCCCCAAATATTGGTTCCCGAGTCTATAATGGGCCCGCCTCGGGCTACGTCATGGCTTGGTCGCGTATCGATCCGTCCATTTGCCCCAGTTCGATCCTTCTTTAATAGGTCCTGCTGGCGGTGCCACCTCCTTGAAGTAGCCTTCCACTTTGAACCGCCATTGGTAGTTAGCCAAACCCAGAATAACCGCAGCCTCCTGTACCTTCGTGGGCTTTGGCCACCCAAGATTGCTCGCACCTTCTCCTCAGTCCATCCCCGACTCCACAACATGACCACAAGGAAAGTTGATGGGTTGCGCAAGAAGCAAACTCACATTTTTCCCACTTTACATCACAAATGGCTAACCTCGAGTGTAGTCTGAAACCATCCGTAAGTGATCCACATGATTTTGGAGGTTTCTGACTATAAATTGCAATATCATCAAGATAAACAACAAACAGATCGATGAACTCCTTTAAGACATCGTTCATCTGGTCATACGTAATGTAGCAGGGCGTTTGTCGCTTCAAATGGCATGACTAAGTATTTAAATGATCCATACCTAGTCACCATGGCCGTCTTGTGGACATCTCATTACTAATTCGGACTTGGCAAGTACCCCGACCTCGAGTCCAACTTTGTGAAGTATCTTTGCACAGGATGCCCGACGAACAAGCCTCAGTACGACCAACGGGATAGTGGTACTTGTTCTTCATTGTCGGCTTATTCAAGCTTCGTGCCACTGTAGTCAACACATCCGAATAGATCCATCGTGCTTAGGCTGGAATAGGACCCCGGTGCTCCATAGGGTGCTCTTATGGTCGAATAAATCCGGCATCCAACAACTCTTGCTCAGCTGTAGCTTCTCGAGCCTCCTCCAACTCCTTTCGGAGCCGATTCCTGCATGTGGGCCTCGTGTACTTGGGGTTTTTAGCCATGGATCGGGCCTCAATCTTATGGTCGATCGCCTTTGTGGGGGTAATTGCTTTGGCAACTCACGAAGGCATCACATCATCTAAAAGTCCTCCAAAGCACTCAAGCAACTGTGGGAACATGACGTGGACTTTTCTACGTACGTGCGTCACCTTAAGTTTCCACCAAAGGTCGCCAAGTATGTTGGTTCACCCTTCAGTAGTCCATCTTTCACTTGAATGGCACGAAAGGTGGGACACCTTTATACTCTCTTTCCTTGAAATCATGTTAGTCGTCTTGAACAAAGCAAGGATGAGACTTGTCTCATCACAAACAGGTCCCATCAAGAATGGCATCATGGCAATGCCTCCCCAGTGTAAAAGTCATTTCCTAGGATGACATCAAAGTCATCCAGGGTACCATAAGGTTGATCTTTCCCCTTCCTAAGACTCCAACCTTAAGATTTACATTAGATGTCATACCTTGAATTCATTTTGCCTTTGAATTTACAGGACTTTTATTCGGGTGAAATTCTTAACAAAGAATTGTAGTCCTAGAACTTTCTCCACCGTATGTGTTCGCCGCGAACGAATGTGTTGATCCCGAATCCAATGAGTGCAGACTCGTTTCTCGATTCACCTCCGCATCAACATACATTTAGCCTCAGAAGGGGCTTTCTTGAAACTTATTGAATGACATTCAACAATTGCAGTGGGTTCATTTGGGCTATTAGCCATCATCTTTCCCGATCGAGGCGAGATTTTCTCCTTCCTGGGTAGTCCCGTGCCTCTGTGAGGTCGTTACAAATAAAACAACCCCTTATGCGATTTAACTTGTTGAGGGCTTCGTGTGCCTTTGGAGTCGGCTTCAAACTCACTGCTTAGCGAGGGGAAGGGCTTAGCTTCCGCCTCTTCTTATGACGGTCCTTGAACGGATTCTTCTCATTGTTCTTCCCCTCATTCGTGGAAGAACTAGTCTTGAGAGTCACAAGACTATGCAGTATGCTGTAATCGCTCGGGTAAGTCCTTCACCCTTCACCTCCTTAGCTCGGATTGGAGCCCATGCAGGCGCAATCCATTAGTGAAGCTTAAAGAGTTTGTCCTCATCCTGACATGTTTTATGTCCAGAAGAGAGAGGAAAACTCCTTAACGTAGTCTTCTGCCGACCCCGTTTGTTTGAGCTTGCGCGGGCTTCCGCGCTACTTAAAAAGGCATCATAGTAGGAAGGAATTGATCCTTCAACTCCTCTGTAGCACCTCCCAAATCCACGATCTTGGAGTGCACCCATGTTACCGCATCATCGTCTACCCTGGTTCTCCACCGAGTTTAGCATCGCCTTTCTAGATATATGGAGTCGAAGATGACTTTTGGTTCTCCTGCCGTCCGGACTGATAGCAAAGTATTGCTCCATGTCCCAAAAAAGACACTTCTCGAGGCTCCTTGGCAACTCCATGGGCTTGCACGAGAATTTCCTTGGCTCCGGCATCTGGTTCTATGCTTTACCATCAAGAATCGCAACATCAGGATCCACCCACGGCCCGCTTGAAGGCATCATCACTCCAAAGCCATTGTCACAGTACATTTCGGTGGTGAGTTCTCCCATCGAACGTACATCCGCTACCAGCTCCTCAAATTTGGATTCCTGAACATAGTTATCATGGCAACTCTCCTTGTGACTCACTTGCAGGCCCAAGCCACCAACATTTCCAAGCCTTCATGCGTTGTCTGAGACATTGAAGACTCATGCACGATTTCTGTAGGGCGGTGTCATCGTTGTCATTATGTGTTACTAGGTGAGCTACCTCTTTCAACTTAGATCACTTGTTGCTAGGGTCGCCATCATCTCCGAATGGGGGGCTCGATACCAATTTCACGGGGTTGTTAAGTGAGAGGTTTACCCTAACGAAATTTTTCTCGCTCAACCCAACCCGTGGTGCCTAAGGGGCCACCAGTTCAAAGACTACCAATACTCAAAAGATGTAAATGAACAACAGCAGGTGGCACCAAGGAAAGCGTTTTACTAAGCTCTCAACGGGAATACAACAACTTGGTATTCTATGCTTCCCCAGGAGCTACAGAGCCCATGGGCTTTATAGATCGGCCAACAAGTTAGTTACATCGACAATGAAACCACGTCCTGATTACATTGATTCGTAGACTAAGTAAAACCCCAGCTCACTTGTGGTCGCGCGATTCTGGCGCCTTCTGTTCCTGTTGTCACCAGGTTCCACAACCGCCACAATCGTCAGTCAATTACCACATGTTCGGGACATTTCGGACGTGCCTTGGTCATGCCGGTGGCCGTGACCAAACTAGTTACCAACCTGGAACCACCTTGACTTGGTCCCATCAGGTGCCTCGAGTGACTTGGTCCATGTTTCGTTTAGGGATAGGGACCGCTCGGTGGTGCCTAGTCGAGCCTAGGCACCTGTAGGTGCTAATGCGGGGCTCTAGTCGAGTCCCGCCGGCTCGGGTGACTCGGACCATGGGTCCGTGGGTCTCGCTTGGCATGGTGCCCAGGCATGCTCGAGGTCTTCCTTGCTATTATGCCGTCGCGCCCAGGAAGAACACACCTCTCCTTATGGTAGATGTTAAGTCGTTTCCCAAACTCCGATAGGAAACATCAAGAAATGAGACCATAGTACTTTGACTTGGTCGACGCCCAGTCAAGCTTTGTCAACCTCGCGAGTATTCCTTGCTCGTGCAGAGGCGCGCGCCTTGCTCGTGCCAAAGGAACTCGCCTTGCTTTATGCCCGGAACTCGCCAAAGCGCGGCCTTGCTCGTGCCCAATGAACCTACCAAGGTGCGGCCTTGCTCGCTGCCATGCGCGACCTTGCTTCGTGCCAAAGGAATACCGCACTTGCTCGTGCCCAAGGAACCTGCGCTGCGCGGCGCTTCTCGTGCGGGAACTTGCCTTGCTTCGTGCCCAAGGAACTGCCATAAGGCGCTTTCACTCTCAAAGTGCCAAGGCGCGACCTTGCTCGTGCAAGGAATGCCGCCGAGGGATGCGTCGGGGCTTGTGCAAGAGCACTGACCTCGTCTGCGCGCCCGGGCACGTGCACTTGAGCGCGCGCGCGCGCGACCTGGGTTCACGTACTGTGCCTCATGTCCGATTCGCATGCTATCCCGCGACCAAACCTCATGGAACTATCTGAAGTCTCCGGAACTCGCTATTTATGATAGGTTTTCACCAAGCGCCCGGCCCATACCTACTCGGGTCATGCTATTGAGGGCTAACAATTTCATTACATCGTAAGGAAATGATAAAAATATGGAATAATAATATAACAAAATGAAAATAAAGGACATTCGGGATTTTCTAGCGACCACCTTTCTCACTTCATACTCCCGAATCGTATTCCCATTCCAAACTAAATTAGCAATTTAAAAACCAGAATCATGTAAATAACAAAATGATTGAAGCCCCTCAACTTCACTATTGCATACATTGAATTTACATAATATATGAATAAAATGTTTAAGAGCTAAACCTCCGAGTTGAGAATCATTTGAAGCCTTATAGGTCATGAGTCAATTTATGCCGACCTCTAGAGCTCCAATTGAACATCATGGACATGGGCACAAAAATGTGTAAACATAATCGAGAGTTAATACTCGAGGGATATGCTTAAACTCTTACTTATTTTAATCAAAGGATTAACTAGTTAGTAAAAAACTTCGATCTGTAGAGATATGTTTAATGTTGACTTAGATTTCATTTCATTTCATTTCTAGAACCTCGCCAAAAATTTATTATCAAAATCATACGCTTAAAAACAAAAAAAACGTGTAAAGCATTATAACAAAAGTAAATTAATAAAACCAATTCTTTACATTAAAGCTAATACAATGATACTTCGCAAAGCAAACACGATAACTCGTGTTGTTTTAAGAAGTATCGAAGAGAGTTAGAACAATTTTGAATTAATGAAGGTTCAAGTTGATAGCCCTGCCCGAGAAATGGTGATGAAAAATATAATTTATATGATACAATTGTTGATTGTAATATGCAATATTTTGCTTATTTGAAATATGATTTTATTCAAAGAAACAAAAGCAACTAAAAAGTAACTAAAGTTTCCAAGAACAAGAAACTAAAATGTTTGAACAATTCAATCTTTAACCCAACAATTAGCGGGTTGTGTTAACTAAAATGCCAAGAAATAATATAATTCTACGTCATCTAGTAATTAAGCTCTTACATCGTATTTCTTCCCTTCCTTTGTAACATCATTGTTGCAACTTTCGAATTTATGCAAATTTAAAATGGCTAACATGCCCACAAATAAGACATAAAATTAATATCCATTGTTATTCTAATTAAAAAGTTTTATTACATTTTAAAAAAGATGGACATGGAAGAAGCGACAAGTGATGGGTAAAAGCAGCTTCCATTTCCAAATATATCGAACTTTTCAGATATATCGATATCATTGTGACTTAATGGACACAAAAGAAGCGATAGAGTTTGATTCTCACTCAGGTTCTGTCACGAGTGATTTGCCATTAATGACCTTTAAAGAGAAAGAATGGATTTCACGATCGAGATCGACATGAAGATCGGTTATCAGCATTATGCTTTAGAATTCTTTTTTATATTTTTCATTTCTAAGATCCATTTATAAGTTCTAGCCTACGAGTGTGAAGACCAAAAACTATGACAAATATATACTTGAGATAAGCTGAATTTGAAAAGCATGACACTTAAAAGCAACTTAATGATCTACCCTCTCATTAAGCTAACACCATGATACTTCTTAAGCACATAGCCTCTAACTTGTGTGATAAGTGACATAGCTGTAAGCATCGAGAGTTACCAATTAGAACCATTATGAATGGTACGTATTTGGGAAAGAAGTATGCACACTGCAATGCAATCGAAGGAAGGGATGAACGGGAAAGTGATAGTCGTCTACGCAAAAACAATGATGGAAAAATTTATTATATGATAAAAAAGTTGATTATGAATATATGATACGGTTGTTTACTTTGAAAGATGTTTTATTCATGAAAATCTGAAAAACAACCAATGTTTTTGGAAAACAAGAGACCAAATATTTGTATTTGAACTGTTCAATTCCCAAATCTCAGAGTTAGCAACTTGCATGAAGTAAATGCAACTAGATAACATCATTTTATGTAAAGCTACTTGATGATCGGAGATGTTAACGATAAGAATGAGAATAATTTGACAACTTAATTTATCAAAGTCATTCGAATTGCGAGAATTGTTTTTTTTAGTTTTTTCTTAAAGAAAAACACTCATGCTCGTCGAGATTTTCTTGAGACCAATGTTAGGGACACCTGTTAGCAGCTTCCATATTTTCTCGGTTGAATTAATTCCTCGGACTAGTAATTTTCCAGGAAGGTATATTTTAAAATGCGAGAAAAAATATATTGCGAATGGAGAACAAAGGGCCTAACCTAACTAAATTTACCAATGAATTGGCTGGTGCAAGATCTCTGTCAGTAATTCCCATCCTCCAAATTCGGTCTGCAGGTTTAACCAACTTTAGCAATGATGTAAATAGAATCGCTATAGGTCATTAATTAAACATCATATAAAAGTATGGCGAAGAAGGGGTCGTAGATTGTTGCGCTGCGCATAATAACGCGAATCTCTATGGTATTGGTTTAGAAATCCCTATGGCTTGGTCAGTTGCTAAAAAATAAAATGCTAGAGTTTAAATCTCTGATTTGATAATCATCAAAGTTAACCTTAGCAACATTATAGTACTACAAGTTTAGAATGAAATTTAATGCTCTAGGTTTGATGAGCATCAAGATGAAGGGCATGAAAACAAAGAAGAAGGAACACATCGGGTTCACATTTGGTATCACTGAGACTTTAATGAGACACCTGCAGCAACAAGTGGGTCAGATTACACCTGTGAGTTCTCACACGAGTAACGGTCATTAATGACCTTCGTAAAGTTGAAAATGGATTTCAACCCAGCATCAACATATGTAAGATCACTTGTCCGTATTATTCTTTTGTAGTCTGATTCACAAGATGCCATTTCAAGATCCCTTTTATGTATAGCCCAAAATATAGTAAGTGGAGCAAAATCTATGACCAATGTAAATCAAGCATCAGATAAATCAAATTGTTAGCACATTAAAAGCAACCAATGGTCTCACTCCTTCAAGAAGCAAACACTGCGATACTCTGGCGACACAGAAATCCGATGAATGGTA